>OY720632.1:135632626-136232626 GCA_963169105.1 Ceriagrion tenellum
CCCTCAAGAAGCTCGCCATCGGATCACCTTCAGTGTAACGGAACATTGGTTAGCGGCAGTGAAAATTTTAGTGCCTCCTTTAGGACAGTATTCTTACCGATGCCCACTTATTACCAGACTCCACCAAAATATTAGCTTAATAATTCGTTTGGGTGCATCAAATGTTTACATTAGTTAAATGCTATCATTTACCTTCGCAATTAAGAGTCACCGAGTACCTATATGAGAAGTTAAACCATTAAAATACCGAATCATTTTTTAAAGTTTTTTCTAATGTTTCAGGTTAAAACGTTTGATAAAAACATACTCGGAAACTTCAATATGCGAATCCGGGGTGCTTACCGCCCTTAAATATTTTCGGACGTATTTCCAGTAAAATTACCATCAAACTGGTTTAACGAAAAGTGTCAAGCTATATGACATGTGTCAATATTGTGTCAAAGGCCTTGGATCCTACCTATGGATTTTTTTATCTAACGTTTTCTCTCCTTTCTTTACTACATACATCACCTTAAGCCCTAGAGAGTGTTGTACCCAGAGCATATAAAACATTATCATTATATATTGAAATATTTTCGAGCCCTCTTGCCCAACGTTTGGTTGAGTCACACCATCAGGGTGATTTGTTTGACAAAGAAGTGTGATTGCTGGCGCATGATATATAATAGCTACAAGGAAAGTCTGTAATATTCTTCGGAATTAAGTGACACATCCCCGGTAATCCACGCCTTAGGCAGGTATCAGACCATCAGCCTTCAGGGTAGCCTGAACATGCGTCACCAAGTGACTAACACGGCAGACGTGTCGAGAACACGTTACGCAAACGTTACGTGCGCCTCGTGAGTTTCCGCACTCTTGCCTCTTTCACTAACTCTAGCGATACAGTGGGATACGCTCGAGTTACCTGAGCCTAAGATTGGAATATTCTAGAAGCAATGAGCGCCAAGCGATTTGCGAGGTCGAAATTCCCCAAGAGTAATTTAAATTTCCAAGCATACCATTAGGATGCTCGAGAGACTCAAGTCTAAATTCTTTTCTCGTGAGAAAGAAGTAGAATGTGGCGGCGCAAAAAGAATGGTAATGGACGGAACAGTATGCGTCCTTACGGGCACTAAGCTAACCTCTTATTCTCTGCAAAAGAATAAACATCGGAATTCCTTACGTTTAGACTTGTCCCGTGGTTCTACTGAAATGTATTCTGACCCATAAAAGTGTTTTCTTATGTGATAGAGAAGGCATTTGGTATCTTTCGAGCGGTAATTCGATTAAGATCAATTAAATTTTATCTTCTCTTAGTTTTATCTACTTAAGGTTCTACGGCGTTTTATTATAAGATGCGGGAATTTGACATACGTTTTTACTGTAGTTGCCTACTCCATTTACTCCACGTAAGACCCGTGAACCCTTGCCCAAACCAAATTTGACGCTATTTCAGCGATGTTTTTTATCTTTTTGGACCAAAAGTACTTTTACCTGGTAGAATTTATTACCTGGTTCATGATTCTAATGTGTAAAACTATTATCCAGAAATGTACAGTCGAAGCCACTCACAAAAAAAGTACTGATGACATATTATTATAGCTGTGTTTGATATAACTTTTTAGATAGTAAATTTGTTAATTTATTTACGCACTGACATTGTTTAATAATTGTTCCAAATTCATTTAGTGAGCCAAATGTATGCCTAAGAGTTTGAAAACATAAGATAAAACCATTCTATGTTAACCTTAAACAGGTTATCCTTCAAGCCTTCCTAAAATTACTCGCAGCTTTTCATTATAAATGTAATAAGTAATGTCGATGGAGTAATAAACATGCTTAATCGATAAAAGGTGCATACTCGTCGTCATGCTTCACACAATACCAACCGTACTTATTTAGAGTGGCAGAAATGTTTTGCCTTATTCATCGAAATAAACTTGGTTACAATTGCGTATTTCCAAAGCATCACTACTTTCACCAGTCGAGGAACACGAAGATTAGAACGCGAGTCAACCACGGAACAGAAGATTCAGTATCCAACTTGAAACTAAGCGCACATCGAAACGATAAATTAAGGAAGTTAAAAGGCGTGGCTTCTTTTATTCGCTCCAGATGTTCTCCAAACCCACAAAGCGACGCCTGGAAACCGTCAACTTCAAACGTTTAAAGTTTTTTTTGTCATCCCGCCCGTTCGTACGGGATTGACCGTGACGGAATAGGATGCGTTGGCGGTCGCGCGGATGGGGAAGGCGGAGGGGGTGGGGGAGCGAGCCATCAATGGCTGAAAATGTGAGCAACAGGAAAAAGAAGGAATAGGGGAGGGGTGTAGAATGTCGGAGGCGCTTGGTGGTGGTGCGTGTGCATGGTGCGAGTGGACGGGGTGGCGGTGCGGTGAATCTCCGGAGGGCGGGAGAGGAGGCGAGGGCGCGGTCGGCGTTTAATCGGTGAGTCACTCGGACGAAAGTGTCCCCTTCACTCCCCCTCCACCCCCCTCAAGCCTTCAATTCAAAGCGGGGCGGGGAGGGAGGAAAGGGGGGGGTTATACATCGCGTGAACGGCCTCAGTCCGCACAGACACACACAAATGCCCCCGCCCCTGTCCCACCCCCAAATCCGATATCCCTCGGGTCACTCCTGTGACACGGCGCGTGAGCCATTCCTTCTCCACCACGAGCGAACGACGCCGAAAACGGTTTACACAACGAGGCACGCAGGGTGTGACAGAGGACGAGTTGGATGAGAGAAAGAGAGAGAGAGGGGGGGGGGCTTTCGCTGTGTCTTGCTGCCGGGCAGCCAATCCCACAGTGCGCCAAACTCAATGGGCTTAAGAACTCCGTGACTCGATCGCTTCTTTTGTCAATATTTTCGCAAAAAAATATAACGAATAGGGTATCTTGCGTTTGTCCCATGCTTGCAATTTTGTCGGTGAGGAATTAGGTGAGAGAGGGCCCCCTATACACAACAGCAGAATGGGCAGAGTCCACCTTTATCAATGGTCTTTGGCTCTTTGATGCACTATCGACTTCTTCAGATATTTAGGCAAAAAAAACTTTAGAAGAGGATATCCTGAGTAAGCGTCGTGAAGAAAGTGTGCTTATCATTCATATACATCCATGGTTGGGTATAAGGCGTTGACTGAATTAAAAATTCTAATTGTCTTTGTGATAGTTCAATTTTTTCGCTGTTATGGGGAAGAGATTATTAGTGTACTTTAAAAGTGATCCGCACCACTCAGAGCTTTAGACTGGGAGGAAAAGTACAAAGGATGGGAGCGGATAGCAGAGAGGGAAGGAGGAAGAGCAAGGCATAAACTCACCCCAACAAAATACACTTATTAGGGGACGACGGCATAAGGTCCCATTCGAAGGATGGAGAATTACATATGAAATACTCCAATCACACTAAGTAAATATGGATCAGGGTATAGTCATAGCGAAACGTGACGGAACAAGCGAGAGAGTTTGAGTTCAGTGAAAATGAATCAAGATGAAGAAGAAGACTATCACCATAAACCGGACAAGACTAATTTGTCTATGTATTTCAATCTTCATTAAAGTATTATTCGGGTTATTAGTAATGTTGCCCGTAGTGGAAGTAATACTAGTGTTATAAGGGCAAGACCTTTTTCTTTTAACCCACTCTTTCGAAGGGTACCGCGTGTCCGCGTGCGTCGTCTCTAACACAGCAAAGAGATCATCGCGCACAACAAAGAGTTTATGGTCAATGTACCGGAGGGCTGCCGGAGAGAGAGGTGCAGAGTAACCTTTAACCCCTTTGTTATCCCTCACTTGTATGCTTCACACTCCCTGATGTCATACGCTTCACTAGCGAGCGCCACCGACTGTCGTTACTTCTGAATCGGCGAAAATTCCCTCCACCATCCGGGTCCCGAACCCCTTCCTCGGCGTGGGAAGCCAGCACTCTAGCCGGCACCTTAAATAATCCTACTCCATGTGAGGAAACAATTACTCTTTCGATTTTTTATGCCATCGTACTTTTCTTCCGGCTGGACGGTCATCCAACAAACTCGCATTAGCCCAACTTCGCAGTCCATCCAACCGTTGGACGATTAATTAAAAGCACCTCACACTCTCTCATCTCACGCCGGGTGTTATGTGATGAGGACTCCGCCCCCTTTCCCCTCTTTCCGTTCCGATTGATTCTCGCCAGCGGGCGATGAGCAGGGAAACTGACGGGCGCTTCCCCAGCTTCGCATTGGCGTCATGCCGCTGTCCCTCATGTGCCAAATCCACCGAGAAGCGATGCGCGGGCTTTGAATTAACCCCGGAGCCGTCAAATCCGAGGCCCGCGATGCACGAAGCCTCGCTCATTACCGTGCGTGGGGGTTAATACTTTGACAGGATCGAATCGAGAGGTCCAAATTATGTTCTCAAAATTTGTCGCCGAAGTTCATCACTCAAGTGAGCGGCTAACATTATCGACGGAGTGCGGAGTTAACATTTAAGCACAAAGGAAACATTCGCGAGCACTTTTTGAGAAACATAACGGCTTGAAACAATACCCCATGAAAGGACTACTCACGATTGAAGGAGTATTTATTAAAAGACAGTCCGCTTATTTATATTTCTAAATTAAAATTCTGAAATATATTTGTTTTTCTTTCCTATGAGATGTCAATCCAAAATAGGTCCTGTTAAGCTAGTTATGTATAACTTGTCAGCAGGTTCCTATTTGAACAAAAACACCCATGCCCTGAGTGGTGTTAATACCACCCAAGCGGGACTTGAACCCACGACCTTCAGATTAGCAGCCGAGGATATACCCCGTCGCCACTTGGCCGGCTTATTTAATACGTTATAAGTCATGGAAAGAAAATCTAAAGGAAATAATAACACTTATAGTTTTCCATCGATTCCTTTAACCTAGATCATATCAAAAATATCATGACAAGTCGCATTATATTACTACATCAGTTTTTTTCATGTACAGTTTTGATAATACCGCAATTCCTCAGTAACTGTAGTTCAAGGAAATATAAAACATACTATCTGTCAAAACGAAGAGCATTAGATGTTGTACTGTCCACTATTTTTAATACTGTAAACTTTACAACACGTGTTTCGGCACTTTATTGGCCATCATCAGGTACAGAGTGAAAATTCCAGTTATGCCATGGGTATTATTTATATTACATGATTCTTAGGAGGAAAGAGGGGGGGAGGGAAGGAAGAGGAAAGAGGAAGTTTGGCAGTTGGGATTATCGGTATCCCATTCCGCCTCAATACCAATAATCCCAACCGCCAAACCTCCTCTTTCCTCTTCCTTCCCTCCCCTCCCTCCTTCCCACTAAGAATCATGTAATATAAATACCCATGGCATAACTGGAATTTTCACACTGTACCTGATGATGGCGAATAAAGTGCCGAAACACGTGTTGTAAAGTTTACAGTATTAAAAATACGAGTGGACAGTACAACATCTAGTGCTCTTCATTTTAATAATGCAGTTCCACAATATCTCGCCCGAAACTGTAGATTTCATACTATCTGTCTTCAACTCCATATCTCCACCCCTTTTTAAAAATATGTATTTCTCTTATGTGAGCTTGGTTACCCCATTATTGATAAGGCTATTCAATACTACGTATGCTATAACTCGTTTATTACCATGCGGGGTGAGGTAATACTTGGGCCATTCACATGATTGGAAGTGAAACTAAACAAAATGGGAGAAAATGGGCCGAACGAAGATAAAAATATGAGGTCAAATAAAATACTTGCTGATACGAGTATTTGACGAGGGCCTGAGTGGCGAGTACGTAAGAGCTTGCTGCAGAGGCTCTACTTGTACTTGAACACACGACGGCTAGAATATTGAGTTTTTGAGCGTAAATGTGACCTGTCTCCACGATTTGTGTATTTTCAGCAGAATATTCCATCTGGCTTGCGCTCGCTCTAGAAGGGGGTGCTTAAGCTCGGTAAAACCTTCCCCTCTGCCCGCCCGCCGGCTGAAAGCCATTTTACGGCTTCCATTCCCCCCTCCCCCCGCCCCCTCACCACCCCGACCACTTCCCCGCCTCCCTCTTCCACCACGCTGCAGCAGTGTCCAGGAGCGCAACAACGCGACACTCTTGATAAGCATTTCGGCGTGAAATACGAAATATTATGCTGATGCTAATTGGCCTCATTGCTCAAATGGAGGTCAAAGATAACGTAAACCGTGGAATCTGCAAGTTAAGAGGAGGGGGTGGGAGGAGAGGGACTCATAATACGCGCAAATGTCCGGCGAAACGCAAATATTTAGCCAGGATTATTAGCAGATTTTAGAAAATACCTTAATGAGCTAACTCTCTCTCCTGGTTTAGCGATAGAATTGAGCGGCGGAAAATAATTTACATGAAATTAATTAAAGCGCGAAGCCGCATTCAAAATGATATCGTGTACTTCGTATACATTGGTGGTATGATTTAACTGGAGGATGTCGGGTATTTCCGAAAATCAATGAATGTGTACTTTTCCCCGGCATTGAGCCGCTGATAATCATTCTCCGATCGAAAAAGATGAATGCCAATTCTACTGCATAGTAGGAACACTTATCAAGAGAAACATTGGACACCATTGAACTTGATAAAATTAAATATATTATGAGACTAAAACAGATACAGCAATGGTGAATTTTTGCACTCCGAGGCACGAAGACTGGCCAAAAAACAGTACAAACAACAAAACACTCGGCGTCTACGAGTGATAGATTTACGCGTGGGACCTCTAGGAGGATTAAGCTAGTAAAAATATAATTCACTTGAAATTTTCAGGAAGTTCAAACGACAGCTGCAATGCCTAAACTCGTTTAATTTCACACTCCGACTTTTATCTACATACTCACGCCTCTCTCTCTTTTTTTATCAGTTGTAGTAGCAGTTTTCTCCTAGTAAGTACTCACGACTATGACAGCAGCCTGGAAGTCTTCGGGTATTATATCCCTAAAAGCGATCACAGGTCTGAAAACGACATGTTGATTCCCGCACGACTACTCAAAGCCAAGATGCGCTATTTTCGAGTAACCAAGATTTTAAGACATTCCGCTCGAGGAACGTGACTGCAATCAATGTTCTCGACTCTAAATTTTACAAGTCTGTTCTGACACGTATCCATAAAACTTAAATCAATAAAACCAGCTCCATTACTCAGTTAATGGTTCCATCGCAACATCTTGACAGAATTGAGCATTTAAATGAAGAACCTTCGCTCGCAGTAACCGACATCACTCTAATTAAAATACCAATCCTGCTCAAACTTTATGTTATTACACACTCAACGAAAGATCCACATTTGCAGCCTTGGTCATGACATGTACTTCATTTCGCTTTCTTCTAACCTTATGAAGCATTATCACATGCAAACCTCAGCTTACCATGAAATTCAGACACGTCAAGTACAGCTAAAGTGACATTTGATGCGTGACCGCTGCCTTGAGCAATGTTTGTGCGTTGAGTTCTCCGCTTTAGATTTACTCGGGACTATATCGTTCGGACCCATCGGGGGTAAAGACAAAGCATCTTTTGGGAGAAAATTAGACTTTTTATGAGAGTAAAACGCTCAGTCACGAACCTATCTATCAACCCAAATCCGGATCTAAAAAAATAGTTCACGTCGGCTGCAGATGCGGCGGAATAATCATCTTGCGTACGAAAAAAGTATACATTAATGGCATGGCTCCTGGAGGCAAATATGAGGCTCGCCAACCGACACCGCATAAAATAATAATGGAAAAAGATTCCGCTTTCGATTAGGTCGAGAGGAGTCGCTCATATCAGGCGAGACGCGAGTGTGCTCGAGTAAGCTCTAATGTGGCCAATCTCTCTAATTAATTAGATGCCGGAATTGCTATTCGCCAGCGGTGCTCCCCGCTATGACCGCGCATAACTTCGTAAATAATTACCACTCAAAAATCTTCATAAAGGGACACCTTTATTAGAATAGCTAATTAGTTGACATCATTGTTAAATTTTGATGCGGGCATACGAAATCATGAACTGGATATATGCGTGAAATTTCGCTCGCTAAAACTGATTATGAAATTTAACACCGAGATCGTGTAACGATTGCCGCATCGTCCGTTTGCATTCCGCTTTAAAGCAGGACGGTATTTCATTCCGCGATGTATAACCTTTTTATTTTTAACATATAATTACTTTTAACCTGATATATTACACGAGGTGTGACTTTTTTACGCGAATTATAACTTACCGCTGGCAAAATTGCGATGTGATTTCAATTATTTGGCGTAATTTTCGACAAAAATAGCTTAGGGTAAAAATATAACCAATTAGTATAAACAAAAAAACATTGTACAAAAGATTGCAGGCTGTTCGTCACACACGGGGGACGATCGAAAATGACTCCAATCATGAGAAAATGAGCACAATATATAACGAAGGTCATACTTTTTATAATCGGTTTTCCTTGGGAAGAAAAAGCAACCTTGAGCACCAAAATTTAATTTTGACTCTAAAAACAAATAAAACAAAATAAAGTCGTGCGCTTCATTAAAAAACTGCTGAGATCAAACATGTAGTGTTTCACAACTTTTACAGGGATTAGGTCGGTAGCCGCTAAAGACTCGGGAGGCTACACGATATGCTTAGTTTGCTTGAGAAATTCAGAACAGACTTGTGGGTTTCGGAAAGACACGGAGAATATCACTTTGACGACACACCACATCTCTGGGTCCGACAGACGCGAGATAGTAAGAGGGATACTTATCCGACCAAATAGTTACAAAAATTCGTTCTTCCACGTACAATCAGTGACCATAAAAAAACCGTTCTCGAGGGATAGATGGATAATGCTGCCCTGTGGCGAATCCGATGGTGTCAATCTAATACCACGTGGAGTTACAGTGTTACTTCTTCCATCCCTGATCTCACGGAATTCCAAAGTAAGGTCCGAAACTATCATCTACATTAACTGTCCTCTTCTCAAAACAATCCCGCAATACTCTTCACTTCCTGCTCCTCCCAAAACATAATCCTTTACACCTGTGCACGTCTGGTGTCCTAACACACACACGCCCATGCGGCGGCTCGTATGGCAGTATGGAGATGTAGAACACAAAACTTTCCAGGGCAATCAACTGATGCGGATGATTAACTAAAGCTGATGGGGTACAAGCAGAGGCAGGTCTGGGAAACACTGTCCATCACAGAGTTAGAAGTTCAGAAGCAAGCCACTGCCATGACAAGGATTGGAATCAATTTCGGCCTCGGGGCTCTGAGGGCGAGCGTCCCGGCGGGCGGCAAGTGCAGGGAGGGAATTCGGCCCAAGAGCTAAGAAGCGAGTGAGCAAGCAGCAGCCTCTCCATCCCCCCAAACCATTTATCTCTCACGCTCCCTTCCTCCGCGTGTGGACTCAAGGCGATCGCCTCCACTGCAATTAATCACCCGAGGAATGGAGGAAAACGCGCGAAGGCGGAAGTCACAACATAAAGATTGGCTCGCTCAAGGCGTCGTCCACGCCATAACATGGCGTCCGATGAGTGGACGACGGACGATTAGAACTTCGTGAAAGAGGGGTGGACGACGGAGTGAGCACTGCGCCTCCCAGGAGATGTGGACGAATGTGTTTCAAGGACGCAATAGACCAGCAGGCATTGAAACTCAGGACACGAGGCGCCGCGATGCCTGAAAACCACGCCTTCGCACGCAGGGGCATGAGGAAGAGTGAAGCATGAATGGATGAGCGGGCGGACGCACTTCATGGGAAGGAAACGGATGGGGGTGGCTAGCGTTGACCGCCCTCGAAAGTTTTTCTCTCACTTGCCTGCCAATAAGATCTGCGACACAGTTTTAAAATTATGGAATGAAAGCTGTAACTTAGCAATTCCATGTAAACTTTATTAACGACCTAGGTTTCGACTTATGATAGGATTATGTACCTGATGATGACTTCATAAGTCGACACCTAGGTCGTTAATAAAGTTTATATGGAATTACTAAGTCACAGCTTTCATTTCATAATTTTAAACAAGTTCCACAAAGTTTCGCCTGACACAACCAGTACAGTTTTAAAAATATCAGTCTTCCAAGTTTCCGCTCGGTACAGCACTCAGCTCGTTAAATCGGCGATTCAAGATAGCTTGAGCGATATATCTTTCACCAAGAAATCGATGAATATGGTTTAATAACATTTATACCAATCACGCTGTTCCCTTCCGGGGTAGGCACAGTCACAAAGCTTCATCCATAAGTACATATTTATACACCAAACTCAGTTTTAATAATTTCCTACATACTGACCTCTCCTTGCAAACATCTTTTGCCTCATTTACCCCCATAAACTGCTTTATAAACGCCCTTGGTTTAATTTAAAACATAAACATCTCATTCTTACTAAAATATCAGCCCATGACCGTGCTACTTTTCAAGATACTCGCCAAAAAATATCGTCCATTTTACTTGGGAAATGGTAAATATACCTATGTACTAAGGAAGGACTATTTTTAAAGAATGAGGAACTTCTAACACCTAAATATCGTCAACATATTAGCAGTGTGCACTTTGTATGTTTTCTCATATATCTTTTACCATAAATCATATGGTAAAAGCTGTAATTTTTAGATACACGAAAAACCTTCCGTTTTGAAGGAGTTTTAAAACGTGCGGCGCGAAAAAATTGATTCAAGTTAAATACTTATATTTGATCAATGAGAATTTAAATCATATAAAAATATATAATTCCATCATTAAAATTACAATATTTTCTTCATGCTCCCTGCAGCCGCTGAAATCAAAACAAAACTTTAATATAGTCTCCATTTTGACTACGGTAGTACTCACTCAAACTATCATAAGTACAGTTTCCTAGCAATATCAGAACCAACGTTGGATCATATGAAGGTCGCTGCTCCTCGATGGAGTTCTATATCCACCAATCGGAGCAGTGGGTGTCAACGGTGAGCGTAACGAATTTATTGTAATAACTTGACCTCGTATCCAAAATTCGCTCACAAGTGAACCCGAGAGAATAGAGGAGAGTGAAATAACTGAGGAGTTTAATGAAGCTGAAGTGAAGGGTGTGAGAGGAAGGGGTAAACCAGTGATGCATTAGGTGGTAGAGCCTCTTTAGTGGAAGAATATTATGAGTCTTGAGCATCGAAGAGCATGTATGAAGCAATTAAACGCATATCTGAACTACCCTGCGAGCCCTCGAAGAGGCATGTGACAGCGGGCCTTAGGACAGCAGCCACGAAATGGGAGGGAAGAGGGCAGATGTGAATTGAATTTTAACGATGTGTCTCATTTTAATGTCACGTCGTTAGTGTAATGAACACCTAAGGTGCGTGGAAAGATGGATTTTTCGAAAATACCTCTCTGTTCGGAAATGTATCTGCCTTATTAGTCGCTTCTAACAGCTATGAAGACTGTGGGAGTAATGCAACTGAATCAAAAGTATTCAATTATAGGGTAATGGGATCGTAATTATTAACACAGAGCCAGTATCAGAGATGTCACTTCGAGACCTAAGCTTTTTGACTGTACCAGCGCAGAAAGCAAACGGCGCGGTGCGTATAACAGTAAATATGAATCCATACTTAAAGAATGCAATATTTGTGCTTTCCCACAGACTTTTATTCTTGATGATACGACGCGTTTCATAGACTTGCGGCATCATCAGGTACAAAATTCAGGCAATATCAGTACCGATGTGTAGACAAAAAGGCAGAAGAACGGGGGAAGGGATTCTCTTAGTATGGATACAATTAAATTCCACGAATTAAAGCCTGAATCTGTAGTGTAAGTATGAAGGTGACATAATTGGGATTATATTACCCTACCTTCTAATCCTTATCCCGATAAATTTCCTTCGGGGTGGACTCCAGAAACATGGCAAACTGTCTCGCAGACAAATAGAATCGAGCGAAAGGTGGCCGAGAGTCATCAAAGCGTGAAACCCAACGCCGAGACCGAAACAGGACCGCCCAACCCCATAAAGAGACACGGTCCAATTCGCTCCGATGCTGCAGGAGCAATCAATCCTCTTGGATTAATCGTCACACCATTTCTTTTTTACTTCACAATTGGAATCTTCGCGGAGATGATTCGATCAAAGATTGTGCACACATCCTCGATGTGCTTTGTAAATTAAAAAAAAAAACATAGAGCGATGATAAGTTTGCATCCTCCTCCTCCGCAGACCCCGTTGCTCGCGCGTTCCACATTGCGCCCCGAAAATAAAAGTTTGTCGGCGGGAAACCACGTCTCGGTTGTGGTTCTATTCTGCGCGTGAAAATGGAGCGAGGGAGGGGCGTGGGGTTAAGGGGGGGAAGAGAAAAAAAAACCGTTATGCGGGGGTTTGTTCTCGGATGAGAGAATTGCAGGAGGATGTGGCGAAGGGAGGAGATGGACATTCAGGCCCCATGCATCGCTTTACAAAACGGAACGGGCGAAAAATTCAAACTTTTACTCATTTCCGCGTCGAACTCGTCCCTTGGAGTTTGCAGTGTGCATACGCGAGAGCAACGCCCTCTGCGCTCATACACGATCCGTCGAGAAAAATCGCGACTGTATGAATAAACAGTCCACAGCAAAAATAAATGAGGAAAGCTCTGCCGCTCCACGATACCAAGATGGATATTTTTGACCAAGCTCTACGTTAAAAAATACGGGAAAAAATTAACTCCGTGGTACACTTTTGTGTATCAAACGGTAACAAAGTATATAAGAAAAGAAAACCTCTTTCAGCATACGTCGCCTTTCCTTACGAAATTCGAGTATTTCTAATAGCAATGTGGCAAAGCTTCTCACATTTCCTTTTGCCATCGACTGCACGCCTTGTGGAGGGAGAGAATGTGAGAGAAATATTAAATGGGTCGTGGACAATGCAAAAAAGATTGAGCCCGTCGCCAAGTCGAATCGATGCCCAAACACATACGCTCAGAGCGAGTGTTGCAGGGGGGCAGGCAATCGATGTATGGGTGAAACCACACAAGTTCTGTAAGGGGAAAGGAACTAGAACACGGAATGATGGTAGGGCAAGTAAGTCAGGTGCCAGCGTTGGCTTCTTCTCGGGAAAAAACTGGGGGTCACGGAACCATACGAGGGTCCCCTTCAAAAAAGGGATACTCCACAGGGAGTGCCTTACTGTATTCCAGGGAAGATGAGGATAGGAACCGGGGCATGCGAGCTAACACAATCGCCTCGAGAAATTGAGGTCACCCTAGAAGTACAATGCATACGTAACAATGGAAGCTTTAATGAAAAGCCTTGAATAGATCTGCTTACGACCTATATTTTATTAACATTTTGTCAACATGTACTTCAGTAAATACTTAATACCACAACAACGACATCTCAAAATGCTAGTTATAAAAAAATATGATATCACTTCGAGCATGAAAAACTTTTCATGATCAAGTCGTTTCCATTGGTAAATTTTTAAGAAAGTTCATATCACGGAATATGGAGGTCGAGAGTGTTTGTCATCAGTCGAGGGAGGAAATTGTTTTAAGGAGATTCCACATAATGGTCACTAAAAATCATATTAATTCCAAATTATCACATCAAGAAATATGGCTTCTCATACAATATGACACTAACAATTATCGTATCACACTGAGAATAATTAACCCAGAAAGCCTCGAAATCTAAAGGGTACTGTCATTCGAAGTTACCACCAATGAAAGAAAAAAGAAAGAAATAACTTTAAAAAGAGATCAATTCAACAAATATTATGACAAAATTATTAGTAATTATGACATTAGACAAATAATATTAATGGATAAGAGTGTACATGATGATTCCAGGCGGCATAATAGGAAATATAGCTGTTTGTATATACCATAATTCTTACACAATATTTCATGCAAGAAAATTGTATATTTTTCTGAGTTAATAGCAAGTTTTTCCTATACATCTAAAAAATACCCGCACGTATATACGCAGTAGACAGGTTAATTTATCAAGACCTTTCACTTCTCCATGCAGAGTAATCATTCAACGAAAAATGATGGCTGAAATATTCCCACGAAGCTAGATTTATCTCAAAATGATTGACATTTTCTTATTCAACTTATCTCAGCTAGTTGGCTCGTCAAGAAAAAAGCTCAAATATTCTATACACCGTGAATAACTCTTCGCTTCTCACTTGAATATGGTTGAGGGTTTTCATATCTAACCATCAGAAGTCAAATTCTTTCTGTGGTGGTTCCTCAACGACCGAGTCTTATTCAGGAGATCAATATTTATGCTTCGAACCAATTCACAGACTGCACTCATAATACGAATTCAACCGATGGAGATCCACATCAAACATGTACCAGACTAATTGTTTCAGCCACTCAGAATAAGCATCGATAGGTAGAAACGAAAAAACAGGAATATCTTCACTCGTCACTAAGGAATCCAGTCCCAACAAAAACTTTCTGCTAAAAAGAAGCACAACATTTACGGGCATGATGAAAAATACCTCAGTATATTCCACACTTCAAATGTTTATTGCCGACCCAAGTTTCGACTGAACAACAATCATTATCGAGGTGCCTATGCCTTGATAATGATTGCTGTTCATTCGAAACCTGGGTCGGCAATAAACAAAGCGTGGAATATACTACGATATTTTTCGCCATGTATGTGTGTACGTTTCACTAAGTTACGCCTTTAGCCATTCATTTTATAACACTTCCGTTTGAGGAAAGACACATCAGTGGCGACCACAATTGGCGGTAGCTGCTTTATTGGAAGCTTTATAATAGTTTAAGACCGAGAGCACTCCTGATAAACAGTCTGAGTCCCTGTATAGTTTTATACGACCCACTAAAAAGAGAGGCCTGATCATTCAGCTGGAACTCACGAAACAAAGAAAGAGAGCTATTTATATGGAAATCAAAAGCCATGTCAATGTGATTTAATCGATGTGTTCCCCAATCCCAAGCGCAAGAATGTGAAACCTTTCAGGATCCGTTTAGCGTGAGGAAAAAAAAGATGAGTGGGTGGGATCAGAAAGAAATCAATGCAAGGATACCTCTAAACATGCAGCGCCGTGTAATACGGCACAACTTCAAAGGCAACGATTTCTGAGTAAGAAGGAGAGTTAATCCATATGGATTAATCCCAAGTCACCTCCCAGCCCTCCGCACAGGATGATATTCCACTTCCAAAATGAATAATAAATTAATTTTGGGAAGCTCACTCAACTTGGAGCACGATCAAACGGTTTAACTTCTTCAGCAACTGTTGTCTGAGAGAAAACTCATTCTACTATTAACGCTGAGAAAACTTTTATTTCACCTCACCTCGGGAAGGAATCTCGAAGAAAGTCAATTATGGATTACAGGCTTTGACGGTGGATGGTATTAAGAAAGGCTTCTCAGGATCCCGAGCGGGTGGCATGGCTAGCGACCAACGTTTCGACTATAATGCTGCTGTCCTCAGGGTGATGAGTAAAGACGGCAGCAGAGCAGCCAAAACATTTAATATAGACCCCACTACTCGGTTGGAATCACGAGAGGCCTTTGTTAATACAATCAAATCTACCTTAACAGACACCTCCAAACAGCGTACACCTCCAATAGCGAATACTTCCAAAAAAACACGGGACGGTTTTTCAATTTCGGGCAGTCGGACATCGAAACCTATGGAAATGAAGCTCCAAATAATGGACATTCTCAATAACGTACGCAAACAACAGAAAAGAAATAGTTTTCCTTATATCACCTCCACTACCGGACACTCGCAGCGGGCTATTCTGTATAAATGTCTCCTCTCCTGAACAATAAACCTCGAAAAACTCGGGAACTTTTCCAGACCAATGCTCATCTTAGCGATTCGATAACAACCTATTGTCCGTCAACGAGTTAGTTATCCTGCCAGTTCCCTTTCCCCTCGTGGATAACCATGATGCATCTTTTTGCTTCGGGTTTATTTGGGTTACCGTAATTAATCTATTTTTACTTCTAAAATGCTTGTATTGTCTCTTTTCCAGGGATCGCGTTATCGACCCTTGTTTTGATGGTGATGTGCAACTAGGTGCTTTATGGATAAAAAATGGATAAATATTACATTCCATATTTTTGTTAAAATGTGTAATTTTTCAGAATTAATGCATTAAGACAAATGAAATATATAGCCTTAATATTTTAATGTACCGGCGTAGTTACTGCATAGAGAAGCGTGTCATAATTTCAGGTCCCTATGAATAGCTGACGATTTTTCCGGGCCCAAACGTGTCCGTTATTGGGAGGTATGACTGTATAGCCAGTTATAGTGTACACTGAGCTAAGAAAAGTTTCACTGCACGATAGTGCTGACAGGGACAGAAATAAACTTGCCAAATTTCAGTTTATTACGTGGTTACCACACAAACGCACTCACAATTTCGAAGCGAAGGGATGACCGAACAAGTTCGAGAGCAGGGAGGAGCATCATCGCAAAACGTATTCATTTTTACGATGGAAAACTTCATCTCCCGAAGGAAGGATTAGCCCACGGAAGGCGGAGGAACAGAGGGGGTGATTCCGACGAAGTGCGCTCGGAGGGAAAGGAAAGATGAGGCCGGTCGGACGGACGGCGAGGGAGAGAGTTGAGGAAGGCCCGACTGGAATCCGTTTAGGGAAGGCCACCACGCCGGATGGAAACGCACAAGAACACACGCACACACACACTCAAACACGAACACATACTGCGTCCCCAGGAGCCAATTAATCCGCCGGGGGGATTCCTCCTTCAGATCGGATCCGCACCCATCACCGCCAAGATAAACTTTAATTGCAATTACAAGTTGCGGCCCGCTCCCTCCCCCCGCCCCCACCAACCCTCACTGCCCCCATCCGTCGCAGTTTACTTAAGACATTATTACAGTCCCTCCGGGAGCGAAAATTAACTTGGCACTCGCTCAGAACAGCCTCGGGGAGAATAACAAAGGTGGGGATTGGAGAGAGGAGTGGGAATACGGGGGGGGGGGGTGAATGAGCCCACATAGGGTCCATACCGCTCCGCTACGGAATGAAGAGCTGTAGGGCGAGAGAGAGGTATCAGAGGCGAGTCGACTATGCGAAGTTCTCGGAGGTGTATGTATATATATATATGTGTATGTATAAATACACAGAAGGTATGGGAATGGGAAAGGTTGTTGGGAGTGTGAAGAGTGAGGGGAGGATGCGGGAAAAGGGTCCTGGGCCGGTGGCTGCGGTCATTGGGAGGGACATCGCCTGGGGACTTGTAAGGCCGAGGGTCTGGTTATATAGGGCGGGAGGGATCGGATGGGCTGGTCGGGTGGGAGGGATAGGAAGGAGGAAAGAGGGCGGGGTGGGGGGGGTTTGTGCTTCCAATTATACCTCCACCCATCCTTAACCCTTTCCTCCTCCACCCCCACTCCTCCCCCCCCCTTATCCCAGGACCAGTCCACAGCCTCATCCCGAACGCCCACGCAACACCATGTCACCCACACACGCACAAAACAGCGTTCAAGGCCCGCCCCTCCAATCACCGTAGAATGAATGGATGTGGTGGGACAGGACGAAGAGCGGGAGAAATTGGAGCGGGGAGAGGGATTGAGGGGAGCAGAGGGAGGGGACACAAAAGGGAATATACGCTGGTTGTATCGGGAACGGGCAGTCAGGGTAGGGGGTGGAGAGGACTGGAGTGATTGCCGTGGGTGGTTTATAGGAAGAGCAATCTGCCCCTTCCACATAACTCTCACGGGGATGGGTACAGAGGCGGTCACATTATCGTTTCTCTTTTTAGAGCGTAGATGTGAGTCGTCGATTTATATCTTTGTGTTCCTTTTTTCTCCCCTCATACAAACCCCAGAAACTAGTGCCCTTAACAACCCGCGATCGACCAAACAGCATCGGTGTTGGTGGACGTAAGCAGTGCCAGACGATGGATAGGGGAGACCCATCCACGCACGTACGAGGCACCGTACGGGGAGGGTCCCCGGAGGCGATTACGAGCGACGCACATGGCGTAGTACGCTCGTAAAAAAAAAACGAAAAAAAAGTCAAGTTACAGTCGCACACCATAATACTTGTCCCTCCCAAACCCCCGTGTAGGGTGGGAGCGTGTTGGTTGATGTGGCCGCATATCTCGTACATGAGGGCATACCATCCAGATGACCCTAGGTTCAGGATTCTGAAGGCGGTGACGGAGACTATTCAATGGAATCCAGGTGCCAACTTGCGTGTGATACATGAACGGCACTTCATGAGTGATGTGCTCCGTCCGTCGCACGGTCCGAACTCGCTGTGAGAGATGTTTGTGAGAAATGAATGAGAATTTTAATCGTAACGGGTATCGGGTCGGTGTATCGGGTGGAGTACAGAATTCCCATGCCAGTGGCCTGGGTTCGAATTCCGTATGCGAAGAGGATTTGTTTGCAGAATAGCCATTCCATTGGTGCCTCAAGGAGAACACTTAAAGCTTAGTACTCACTCGGTCCGTTAGATGGGACACTACACTGAGGATAATATGGAGGATTCCTTTCATATAAAGCTAATTCAAGCGCAGGGTTTTTATCTTCTATTTTTCAAAAATATTGGTTTCCTTAATAATCAATCCAGCTGTACTCTCCGACGATAATGACTGCATTTGATAGTTGCCTCCACAAATAACCAATCCCTCTGATACATCTGCATAGAGAATTAACATATCAAATACCCAGAAACTTTACGCGAATCCTTTGGTAAAAACCGTCCACTTCCTGCCTGATACTCTGAAGGTGTCTTTAAGGCTAAAATATAACGCAGATTAATAAAACGGGAACGGGATTAATAAAAATGGGAAAACGGATGAGTTTTCCCCACTCTCGGGCGAGCAAAGAGGAGACCTCAACGCCTTCAACCCAACCCGAAGACCACAAAGACGCACGAACAACGGATAATTTGAAACAAAAAATTAAAAGATTGTCCAAAAAAATTAAAGCTCTGCAGTTGAAACCAACCGGGTCATACATCACTGCCTTCGTTAATTTTCAGCCGTTCATCGGAAGGAATTAAAGAATTAAGCACAGAAATCGTCACATTCAAACAAAACAACTTTTTTTTTATTCTTCCGCATTAGACGAAATCCGTTGACCCACCCTCTCGCGCTAACGAGCAAGCCTCCCTCTCCGATTCGAAAAATTCCCTTCTCGCCTCACTTCTATCGCTTCTCTCTCTCTCTCTATCTCTCTTCTTCCACGCGCCGCCCCGCCCCATCGCCATGGCAACGCCGGTCGGAAGCCGATTAGCCCCCGGGGGTCGCCGTGGCGGTGGTCGCCGCCGCCGCCGAAATGCCCAACGCCCGCCCCGCGGCAGGGTGGGGGGGGCGGGGCGGGCCGGTGTCTCTCCCCCCTTCTGGACGGACCTCGGATAACGACGACGGTCGTCCCTCGGAAAAGCCGAAAATTACTCCGGGGGCCACGGGTTCCCACATTTTCATTAAATATATATCTCTCCGACTGCGGCTGACACAGCCTGGGAAGGCGGCTGCGAGGGAAGATCCTCCTCACACCATCGGTCATTCGAAATATCCTCCAGACGAGGAGTGGTTCCCGCGTTGGATAAATCCGGATAAGAAACGATTTAGTTGTGAGAGAAGTAAAAAGTAATTCAGCGAAAGAATACGGGCTCCTTCCAAGAAGTACAACATAAAACACAGGAAAGTGTAGCAGCCAGCAGCCATGCAGGTAAACGAAGAAGGCGACAAGTAAATAGGATAGCTGAAGTCGAGGATAAGTTGCCACTGAGCCAACCAAAGCAGTACGTTTGTATATCGCGCTGGTTTCATATCATGGAGTATTTTGGTGAGAATCCGTTTCTGGGGTGAGGATATTGAGTCCGTCTCATAATTTCGGCCTCGAGTTAGACGGTACAATTGAACTTCTAAGGGGGGAGGATCAAAAAGCAGTAGTCATACAAAGGACGGAATTATTTAGGTGAATGAGGTGGTAGGAAAAACCTAAACATTGTTATTAGCGCTGTCTAAACGACAGGCACCTATGGGTGTACAGTTTAACGTCTTACTCGTCGATGAGGGGACGAAGTTCACACGCTAAAATGTCCTCTAACTCGCACCTAGAGAGAAATTACGATTCCTTAATTCATCGGCACAACCGGTTGGTTGGTAAATTGGAAAGAGGCAATCAACAACTGAAATTCTTTGAGCTATGGAGGCCAGGTGGGAAGGTTTGTTTGGGAAGGATTATGAGAAGGAAGGTGGAAGGATGGAGAGAAACCTGACGTCGACACGAGCCTTCTATTAATTAAAGACGCCAAGGGATCCACTGGTCAACGTCCAATCTAAGAAGTCGAAGGAGTAATACTCTAAGAGTGCCCTCAACACAGCACCCGAATAGAGATGGGGAATCCATTGAAAAATATCCGCCACTGCCGAAAATCGAATCGGGCCCTCAGAATTAGAAGCCCGCACTCTTGAGTCATCGCACAAAACCGATCCCAGGCGCCACTGGGGAACCGAACCCAGATTCCGGAGGTCACAAAGCAAGTGCTCTCAACCAATTTAGCCACCGAATCCTTCCGTGAAGCAAGTCGCCGGCTAGTGGGATTTGAACGCGGTCATGAGAAGCCTCTAGGGAGGCCGCCTGCCGCTGCTTCTTCTTGTCGACCGACCGACCGCTCCTGTCATAGCTCTTCCTCCTCCTACTGCTGGAGGTAAGGGAGGGAGGGCAGGAAGGAGAGGAACGACGGCACAGGTGCACAAGTAACCTTCGAGAGTTATTCGCCTCCCGAGACTTGCCTTCTTCCATTGCCCACCGGCTTCTCCCTCCCCTTCTCCCCCCCCCGTCCTACAGACCACTCCCTCCCCTTCCTACCTGCCCGCCGACCCCTCCAACAAACACGCCCCTCCTAACCCACGCGAGGAAACAACAAGAGGGGGGGGGGGCAAGAGTCGGGGGAAGTGAAAGGAGGGGAGGAGCGGGGGGCGAAGAACGTAGCCAGGTACGCGTGCACGGGGAGGAAGAAGGCCCTCCGCCCGCTTCTCCTTCACACAGGTAGAGGCGGAAAAAAGTTAGGAAGGGAGTTGGCAAAGAGAGGAAGAAAAGAAGCGGAGGTTCATGGGAGCACCTTTCGTCCCTCTGCTGGCGGGGTGGGAAAGGTAAGTGAGGGGGTGGAGTGGGGTGGAGGGGGAGGAAGAGCGGCAAAAGGGGACTGAAATGGATGGAAGGGCTTCACGGAGCGTTGCGTGCGTTCGTGTCGTTATACTCGGGAGGGAGGCGGCGGGGGCGGTGGTGGAGGTGGTGGGGGCGGCACATTGGCGGGAGTCACGGACCGGAGAGCAAGGTGAGGCCAGCCAGCACAACGGGGGTGCGGAGGGGGTATAAAGGGGGTGAAAAGTTTTCGGGAGAAAAAGTTGCGCCCCTGTTCATACCCCGCGAATCGAATAGTAGATGGAAGATCTATCGTGGCCGGCACGGCCCTGAACAAAGGTGTGGACACTTCTGTCGTAGCAAGGGGTAAAACGTTTCGTGCCAGTCTTTATCCTGTAAATCGACAAGTAAGATGGACGAACCATTGCTTCAATCGTAGCCCAGCCCTGGCTTCTGGATACACTACGCTATACGAGAGATAATACGCAGCGGTAAGGAATGGTGAGAATAAATATTTCTTTCCGTGGTCTCAACTATGTCAGGAAGTGCATGGTGGTAGATAATTCGAATAGCGACTCCAACAGTGTCCTCTGGATATCTCTGAGAGATCATCTTCCTTCTTTCAGAAATTCTGAGAACGAGCCCGGAAGTCGTATTGGCAGAAGATTAAGGTATGAGACCCAAGGGCGATTTCATGAGTCGGACACTTCAAGCCATCGGCGATCATGGAGTTCATGACCCAGTGAAGGCACTGAGAAGACTTCAACATCCGATGAGACGGGAAATCACCGTCACTCACGCCGGGAGGGTAAATTTTCTCAGAACGACCCCGACTTCCCGGAATTTCGAACTACCAAACTTTTAACCAGAGTTTACTTGAGCCGAGAAGAAATTATAAAAAAAAGCATGAAATGAGTAATGATGGAATGGGAAGAAAAAAAATGAAATGGGTATGTTTGGGCATTCAAACCCTTATAAAGAAGCCGATCCCACCCACCACCCTTTGTGTTCTCTCAACCGTGATAAGGCAAGCTTTGAAAGCCCCTAGCGCGCACGTCGACCGTTGGAAGTGTAGAGGCGAGTCGGAGGGCTTCTCAGAGGCTGCCGGGAAGGGAACACCTACGCCGATGCGGTCTCGGGTGGCCGCCGCGGTAGGCACACACAAACACACACTCCGGACGAGCGAATCGGAGGGGATAAGAACAAAAGACTGAAGACCGAGATGAAAGTTTCCACGGGAGATTGCGACGGTTGAAAGCCGACCGCAAGAAAGTGTCATGACGACGTCAGGGGAGATCTGCATTATTCCGACCGGTACATACTCCCACGTCCATATAAATCCGAGCCAAGGACCGCCGGCTTTCATTTCACACACAGTACACACGTTGGGATAGCGTGGCCTTGATCTTGGCCACCGACTGGGGTCGTCTAGAAGGTCGCAGGAAGGAAAAAAAACCAACTGACGCCACGGCCAACGACAGGGGACGCGCAAATGAGATCAAGCCGTTCAAAAAAAGTATGAAAGGAAAGCGATATGAAAAAGGAAATCAAAATCGTGGAGCGCCGTAGAGGAGCTTCCACGGTTTCGACTTTCGCCTCCTCATACAGCAAACAGCTCTCCCGTCATAAAAGAAACACTCCGCACGGCAGGAAGATGAAGACTCACCGTCGAGAGGGTCCCGTCTTCCTTGAGTTTCTGTTCCACGGTCTTCTTCGAGTGGGCCGCGGAGGTCACTCGGGGTATCGCCGAGGCGAAGATCAGCAGGGACACGACGAAGATGCTGAGGGGCCGGGAGGAGAGCCTCACGGCTAACACATCCATCGCGAATGTAGGGATTGAGATCTTCCGGCGGCGTGTCTTAAACCCGCGAGTCCAGCAGTGATTAACAGAACGGGGGAAAAAATGATTGGTGGATCCTCTTTGTCGAAAGTTTCCGTGCACCGTGTGTAGTCGGAGAGGGGCCTCTGGACCCTCCACTTAACTAATAACTAAGCTCTGTATCTATCTGTTCTCCTCCGGGCGCACCGTCTCCGTTCAAGTCGTTCTCTCACTCGAGGAAGGAACGGCGAATGAAAAAAAATCCCCCCTTTTTCAGAATGCTTCCTCCACCTCCTTCTTGGCTACCTGGGCCTCGAACCCCCCCCACTCCCAACAAAGAGACCTTCCTCCCTTTTCTCTCTCTCGCTCGTTATTATCTCCTTTGCTCTTCTCTTTCTTCGGCTTTCCTCTTTGTCCCGTCGTCCTCGGTCTCCACCTCTTTCAGCTGAAACGTCTCTACCTGACCACTCTCCGCGGCGAACTGACTCCACGACTGGCGCTCCCGCCTCCCCCCCCCCCCAATTCCCCTCCATAAAATCCCACTTCCCCCCTCTTCCCCTTCCGTCCCTTCGCTCAACCTCCGACCACTTCCCCTATCTTCTCTCGCGCCTTCCCCTCCGCACCGCCAACACTGGATGACGCAGTTCCGTCGCTGACGTCACGGTTTTCTCTGTAGCGTCGTCGACGCGACGCGTCGCTTAGGGGGGAGGCGGTGGGGGCGGAGCGAGGGGGGGAAAAGGGTTTTTGGGGGTGGGTTGGATAAATAAAGAGGGTGGGGGTGTGCTGGGAATCGGTGCGCTGGCTTGGGATGTTAGGTCGGGGGCGGTATAGCGTGAGTATAGGGTGCAAAAAATATATATATATAAATGAGTACGAGGGGTTTGGTGTGGGACAGGGCTATGTGGGATAACGCCTTGACCCCCTCCCGCATCCTCCCATACTCCCTCATACCCCTCATTCTCTCCCCACCACCTAACAAAAAACTCCTCCTTCCTCTCTGCTCCACACCCCCCTCAGCTTTCCTTCCTCTTCATCCTCCGCGGGGTAGTAACGATTCCTCCCCAAGAGGTCAGATTTGTGTGTGTGAGTGGGGGGCGGTAGGACGGGGGGGGGGGAAGAGGAGGGAGCGAAAAATATGGGCGATGCAATGCATGCAACTCTCCTACATCCTCTCGTACTCTACTCGTCCAGCGTTTTGGAGGTCCTCGAGAAATTCATTTTTACACTTGGTCGAGTCATCTAGTTGAAGGTGGAGAGCTTTTCCCCGGCGGATAGTGGGGTAGGATCTTTTGTGTGGTAAAGGAGGAGTGAAATGCGGGTGGTGGTACGTAGAATAAAAACCGAAGGATCACAAGACTGGTCGCGAGGCTTTTGTGAGGTGTACGGGTCTCTTGTGAGTGATGTAGGAGATGATGTCCATTCCCCCGGGACATACCTCAGCTTAAGCCTCACTAGGTCGAATGTCACTTAAAATAAAATTCGATTACTTTGGGAGTATCATCCCAAAGAAAAAGATTCGTCTATCTAACGATGACAACATATCAGCCGCTTCTCATTTTATTTTTCTAGATATTCGCGAAAAAATATTAGCCTTATTCCACAGGAAATGGTACAGCTTTGAACTCCAGAGAGAGCCTATTTTTAAAAAATTAAGACTTTCTAACACGTAAATCTCGAAAGAAATTCAACCGTCCGTATGTCTTCCCAACAAAGTTTTTAAATAAATCAATTTCTCTCCGCTCCCACTTTAAAAAAATTACAAAAAACTTCAGAGGTACAGGCGTTTTCACCGTTGTGAGAAAAACTTAGAGGGACAGGTTAAACGAGCGTAGAGACAGATTAAATCCTTGAATGCATCTCCATATCTCGGGTTTCCACCGCGTAGGTTGTTTTTGAGACAACAGTTTCGCCCGTGTTCCAACGGGCGTCTTCAAGTCGAAGAAACAAACATACTGTTGTCAAAATAAATCAAGCGGTGAAAACCCAAGAAATAGAGATGCATTCATCTGAACGCCGCGGGAACTTATGATGGAAAAAATGGTTAAATCATTTCACATGTATATTTAGTTAGTTACTGAGAACTTCCATAATTTTAAACAAAATTTTCCCGTCTTTTACGCCATTACATTAATCTCTTTTTTTTCAACTGCTTGAATTAAAAATAAGGTGAAAGGAAAAAAGATGAGGCGAATACTTCGGAAACCAGCGCAGTTAAGGACTGATACTATTTATGAGGTGTAATAATAAGATGCTTATTCCACTCCTGCAACTATGGAGGAAAAAATACACAGAGCGAGTGAAATTAGGCACCTCAGAAGAAAAGTTCTTATACTGGGGATGCCATTCCTGGCATATGGTAATGATCGGTAGTTAAAACAAGATATAAATTAATTTACCATAGACTCTTCGACTAAATATACTAAATGTGTCTTTAAATATTATAAATATATAATTTTTGAGACTCGCCTCTATTATGACTAGAGAAATATCACGCACCAACGACCTTAACTGATCGACGTGTGACATGCCGCTGAATTAAGTCTCCCGGCATCTCCTGCCCACCAGCTGCATCGACTACCAACCCAGCTGTACGTGGCAGTCGGTGGGACTTTAATTGACCGTTGCGTAGGTAGTTACCTACTAATCGCGCCCTCGCGGAAGATGTCTCCTCATGAATAAAATTTCAATATTGGAAGGCGTGTGGGGTGATAATGACAGGAAGCCCTGATGTAAAGCACAGTCATTATCAATCAAAGGCGCAATAAGGTGATTAATTTTATATTTAAGCAGATCGTGAAACCTGAATTTTCGACGCCGACCTTTGTTTAAGAGGATGAAAAATATGAATGATGTTTCCAATCATTTTAAAAATAATTAAATTGTTCAAAAATCTACAGGCAAACCAAGGGTGGATTAATGCGAGAGTCTCGAAGGAAAGTTTGATAAATTTTCAATAGTCCACAAAATTATTTATTAATCTCCACAAGCAAGGTTCCGGCTTACAAATTCACTATCAAGGCAGTTGTGCCAAGGAAAGATACATGAAGGTAGGGACCGAGAGGAGTGTATAAAGGGGTATGAGTATTTATTTTCTCCTATCCCGAGAAAAACTGCCTACCTTTCATTAAAAAGGTCGAGTCGGTTGAGTTTTGGAAGCTGTATCTTCAAGCAGGGCTACCGGATCTAACGAAATGAATTTCTTTTGATAGAATGATCATTTAGAAATTTTTTACTATCCTTATCTGCACTTTTACGATATATAGGTATTTGAAAAAAGGCCACGTTTTCGGCGCTCAATATCCCATGGCCCGACTTAAATTTATGACCATTCTATTAATATTTAGGGCAGAGATTGGGGATTCAGAGATAAGTGAGCTAAGTAAGTTTTTAATATAATAAAGGAAAGAAAATGTTAAAACGAGCTGTTGCAAAAGTAGTAATCCTCGGCTAATTCCCAAACTTGTGATGCGATAGACGTTTGAGTTATACCGTTAACATGATATTGAAAGTCAAGTATGTACCACCGTCGGCAATTTCAATAAACTATTTTGTGGTCTATAGTATGATAACCGTATTTTTTAAATGTAATACTGCAGAGTGACATCAAGAAATCATTTCTCATCAAGATTCTCATGACCGAGTATTTAATATTGCTTCGAATATAGAATACAATATGAGGTGTGCCTCTCCTTCACGACAATAGCGAAAGAAGCTAACCCTTCAATTATCAGTATTTTTCGCCAGTTCCCGTATCATAATGATATAAGATGAGACTTTTACGTGTTGCCGCCATTTTATCAAGCAACGGCGATGGTTTCATTACGTACTGGCTTTTTCAAGGTCAAGTGGGAGGCCTTGCACCTAGCTGACATCATGGTCTTTAGAATACGAGCAAGATATTTTCCTTAATCATAATTAACATGAATGACCCAGTCTTATTTGGAAAATTTGAGCAATTGTAATAAGCAATGCATATTATTGTAGTATTAGTCACCCCAAAAATATTCATTCGTATAATTATACTTCTTAACAAAGAAATAAACATACATATTGGAGATCTTAACTTCACTAATGTTTTCTCGCCCGACGCTGAGAAACGCTTTCACAACCCAAGGTTTTTCTGCTATTTTATAAAAAGCAGCGCGGTTAGTAAAAACTTTGCTTGTAAAATAATTTAGATGATGAAGGAACTACGCACTGTCACATTTCTAGCACGATGTTAGCATCAGAACGTGCTCATTTTTTTTAACAATGTCTCTCTGAAATTCGAGTCCGAACCAATAGCCAAGGAATAAGAATTTTTTTCTATAGTGAATACAGCGGAAAGTAGTAAAGTACTTATGAAAACGTTTCAGGCTTAACTTGGTGGAAATGCGATATATCCATGATAAAATATAACAACAATAGTAATTTCTCCTCCTTCCCGTCCTCCCCCCCCCTCACGCCTCTTCCATATACCCCCTACTTCTACCTTGGCTCTGGTATAAATACATGTGAGAGTGTCTGTCCCATCACCTTGATAATGACATAGTATGTCGAAACCATGGTCGGTGTTGAAGTAGTACATTAAAGTGTGGATATTACAATTGTTGTTATATTTTATCATGGATAGTAAAGTGCTGATAGTTTTTATAAGATATAATGTTAATACGTTTATTCTACCCCTGTAGCTATCGAGAAACATACTGAAAGCGAATGAAATTAGGCATCCCATAAGAAAAACTCTTATGTTGCGGTTGCCATTCATTGGATTTGGCAGTGACAGGCAGTTACAGAAAAAAATAAACAAATTCATTGAGGCTATTTGACTTACGAAGAGTGTCTTGACATATTGTAAATATATAGTTTTAACACAGATGTACAGTTTAATATAATTACAGTTACTCAGATACATAAAAGCATGAACATGTCCAATAGAACCGTTATTGATGATAATTAAGCAATAGTTTTCAAGTATCTTTCCGCTTCTTACGAATAATAACGAGTCACTAAATATCTTTCAAACGGTACTTAGTTTTTACTAAAGTAAAGTTCTTTTAGTAGCTGAGTATGATTTTTCTGTACAAGAAAACTACAAATATATGTGCATGCATCAATTTTAGGTTTAGGAATTAAGGTATATTGATTTATTCCAAGCTTTGTTATCAATGGAAACGGTTTATTTTTTGCATTTTCTGCGATTATAAAAATCTCATAACTTTATACACATATAAATGCATGACTGGAAGGATTTTTACCTTGAAAAATGATGGAAATGAAAATTCATTCCAAGGAGTTAGTTGAATCACCCGTAGGATTTTGTTTCGGGCTTCTGTTATACCTTGAATATTGGTAAGATAACAACTTCTCCAACAGGATATGCCTTATCGAATTCTTGAATTGACAAGAGAGCGAACTGAAAGCAGAAACTGGTCACTTGTGGCTGTGTACAGATAATTTTTTCTGCGCAAAAACCAACTCTGGTTTCAAATATTTGATATGCAATTTAAATAATAGTTTTGACTAAGATTAAATTTAAATACTTGATATTATTTACAAAATACATTTTTAATCACATCCGTATCAAGAAATGCAAAGAGAACATCTGTATTACATATATTTTTCATTATTATTTTTTTGATTTGCCAATTAAAACCAGGCTGTTGCACAAAAACCAAAAATTGAGTCTATTTAGATCATTTTGCATCTGTGATTGAACTTCGAAGGCACTGGACGTGGAATAGCACAGGGCAGTGTCATCGGCAAAAGGTGTCAATTTAGCATCAAAGAAAACATTACATAAATTGTTGACGTGCATGAGAAACAATATTGGCCCCGGGATAGCACCTAGGGGCACTCCATACGAGAGAGGACTTCCTCACAAAGGCAGTAGCTAATTCCACTTTTTGGGTTCTACCCGACTGAAAACTGTCGAACCAATCATGCGCCAAACGTAAATACCAGCCTCTGAAAGTCTTTTTAATTAGATAGAATAATTTACAGAATCAAAAAATCGGGTGATATCAATGAATAAACTAACTATATTTCATTGCTGATAAAAACTTCACATCTACATCTACATAATACCCCGGGAGCTGCCACATGGGAGTGTGGCAGGGGGTATTTCGTCACCAGCCGTGTAAAGGTGAAAGTTTTTTGGAGATGAAATGGTGACATGAGTTATAGGATTGTATTTAGTGAGCTTAATTTTTATTGTGATCACTTATTGTTCGCGGAAAGAACGAGTTCTTATTCCTATCTGTTCGGCAGTGTATCTCTCTTATTTTATTGCGTCTGTCAGACCTAGAGATGTAGTGAGGAATCATGATAATATTCTCTGTGTTGCTCTGAAAAATATCAGTTCTGAATTTATCAAGCAACATAAGCCTAGCGTGTAACCTCCGAATCTCTAGGGACTCCCACATTAATCCCTCTAAAAGTTGTGAGACACTATATGTACGCTCGTAGCATTTAAAACGAAGCTGCTTTCCTATGTATTTTATTAATTTTTTTGGTTAAATCAATTTGATCAGGTTCACAAATGCTCGCTTCGGGGTGTGGCCAGACCAGAGCGAAGTAGCATCTCTCTTTTACTTTTTCATCCAAGGACCTTCCTATTATACGTCTAACAAAACCTAGTTTATTTAATTCTGCTCCACATATGTTTTGTATGTGTAATCCCCACGATATATCATATGTTAAGGTAATTCCAAGATATTTTACTGTATCTGAAGATTTTATGTTTACTCCACCCACAGTATAGGTATGGCATTTTTGTGATGACTTTCGCAGGAAGAGTACTGTGGTGCATTTGCTGATATTTAATTCTAACCCCCCGCTCCTGGCACCACGAATTAACGTTTTTAAGGTCCTGTGACAGACCTTCAAAGTCCGAGTCTTCGTTCATTTCACGGTAGATAACTGTATCGTCTGTAAATAATCTTATTCTACTGCTAACTCTAGAACTTAGGTCATTAATATAGATAATGAATAAAAGAGGGCCGATTACATTTTCCTGTGTAACACCGGATGTGACTTCGACCATATCAGATCTAAAACCATCAATAACTACTTTTTGTTTTCGATCACTGAGAAAATCACTTGTCAAATTCACTATTTTTCTATTAACTCCGCATGATTGCAATATATATATGAGTTTTTTGTGAGGAACCTTGTCGAATGACTTCTTGAAATCGAGGTTGGAGTAAAATTTCAGCTGATCAGCTTTAGGGGGTTGGTATTTCACTTTTAAAATACCAAAATGACAATTATAAAGTCATTGGTCTTTTCTAAAAATTCAATAGCCATGAATTTATTGTTTTTTACATATGTAAAAGAAACCGGGAATAGAGCGATAGGTAGATACTGATTATTATTTGCTGATCACCTTGATTGAAATTTGTTGTAAAGAATGCACTTTTTATTTAATTTCAAATTCATTTTTTATGGCAATCTTCCCTTCTCCATGCTTAAATTAACAATTTGTGAAAGAGATGTGAGCTATATTTAATTGACGGCTTTAATGAAATGAATGGAAATATTGTCAATACCTTTGTAGCTATTAAAAATCAAGCCCTTGGGAGTGTTTTTGACTCTCTGGGTGGATGTTGGGGAAAAAGAATATAGATTTCTTGGCAAAGTAATTGAAAAAGCAACTATAGGAATGTGGTGGAATTAAGAAAACATCATTATTCATACGATCTGTATGGCACTTGATAACGTGATTGAAAGTTTGCTAAACTCATTAGCAATACCTTGATAACCAGACATAAGTGCCATTATTAGAAGATTTGGTACTGTAAATGATATTACTCGACATTTTTGAGCCTATAAAATCGTCCACATTGCTGGGCTGTGTTTCTATGTCCTCATTATTGGTCAAACAATTTATATCTTTGTTTATTGATATCTGAATCTATTCGCAATTTATACAATTTGTAATTCCGGGCCAAATATTTACCATAGGGTAGTTTTCATATTTAATGCATCATATTTCTTTTTAATAACCGTGCACATTCCTTCGCTAAGGCATGGTTTCATGATTGAAAAAATCGTCTTTTGATTTAACGTAAAACTCGAAGATTCTACGTGAGGATGAATTGAGTCAAAAATACGCCATAAGCTGACGACGCATCATTTGGAAGATACACATCAGTCCAATCCGTACATAAAAGAATATTGATAATAATTCATTCATTCAAACAGTATATGCAACATGCTTGCCACATGTTGTTGGAGGATTAATTGCAAGCGAACAAATAGTAGAATTATCTGTGATGCCCAGAACTAAGGCATCACATTTCATAGTGAATGTTTCTCTTGATCTGGCGTAAATTATCATAAGAAAGATGGGATCCCTATCCTTGGAATGAGACCAAGTTCCTTGAATTATATTTTTGCAATATCTCGGTGATACCACCTTAATGCAATTAAAGAGACTTTTATGCCGATTTCCGCAAAAATTTAAATATCTATTATGAATTTCCACCCAGTTTCACCAGAAACTCTCTCCTATGGTGGTTGAAAACGAAATCATGGCCGTGGAAAATTAAAAGAATAAAGGAAATAGCAGCGTCAAGTAGTTCTCCAATTTAACTCCAGTGCGTCTATATAGTATTTCAAAATCTCTACTTTTAAGTGGTAAGTAAAGCTATGTCTTCCAACTCTATTTAGGATTAACAAATAATTCAGCTAACGCACTCACATTCTTACTTCATTCGCATGTAGCACCGAAATACACCATCGATAGTCACGTCTCCTCTGTAAGCAATGGCTGGGTGGATGTAAGGTGAAACCTGTATTAAGCGGCCCTTACCGGACCCATGAAATAATGACCACTAATAAGGTGTTGGGGGAAGATGCTGAAGATAAAATGTATGGATAAAAAAGAAATGATGAAGTGTCCTGAAGAGAAGAAGAGGAAAGGACCATACGGGACATCATAAAAAAGAGCCGCATGGATTGGATACACTCTGAGACACACTGGGTTTGTGAGGAACATAATTGAAGGCAAAATCGAGGAAAAAGTCCCCAGAGGAGGACCCAGGAATAAGTTTATGGACCAAATAAAGAGGAAAGTACATAGAAAGAGATATCAGGAGGTAAGGGAGCGAGCATTAGATAGGGATGGATGGAGGGCTGCAGTCAACCAATCTTAGGATTGAAAAACCGACGAATGATAAGGTGACTGCTGAAGGGAGTAAAATTTCATTGCCTTATGTGTGTGGGAAATTCATTAATCTCCGTTGTACTTCTTCCGTCCCACGTGATGGTGCTTCCGAGATAGGTGAAGGAATCCACTTGCTTTAATTTATCTCCTCTCACGGTGAATTCTGCATCCAGTTCCTCTCTTCCGCATACTAGAATTTCAGTCTTAGTCTTATTTATATTCATATTGTATTCTTGAAGAACTTGATCCATTACGTTTAGTGGTCTTTTAAGGTCATCGCGATTTCCAGCTATAGCTCCGATATCATCTGCGAAGCGGAGCATGTTTATATCTTCTCCGTTTATCTTTCTCCCGCTCAGTCCAATGTCTTGTGCTTCGCTTATGGCCCCCTTTAAGTACATGTTGAAAAGTTCTGGTGAGAGGTTGCAACCTTGTCTTACTCTTTTGTCAATTTTAGCTTCTATCTGACCTCCGTCTCTCATTCACATAGTGACGGCTTGCTTCCTGTATCCATAGGCATCGAAGCATAAATACCGACCACCAACCGGAATTTGAAGATTGTATATACATTCCTGAGGATGGCCATGTGGTAAGTCAAAACATGAGACGCAGATACATATAATTTGAATGGAACGAGCAATATCTACCGATTTTCATTCCTGGAGATAATATTCCAAACTGAGCTCCACCAAAACGTTTTTTCAACCCAATCAAGACTGTCAAGAAATCAAGACCGTGGTGTCGGAAAGCGCCACCAATTGCATCGTGCGAGAAGTCACTCGCTTTTTGTCATAATTTTCCAATAACCTGCAGTCCGATCGCCCCATCACTCATCCTCGGATTCCACGGTAGGCACAGCAGGTACAGTTCAGCCTCCCGGAAGTCCATTCTCTCCGTCAAGAAAACTCGATTTTTCTTCTCTTATCATTTTCTCTTCCCTTCCCTCCCCCCCCCATTCATCCCCCAATCCCTCCGGGCACGGCCACCCTTTCCCATCGCACGACCCACCCCCGTTCCACGTCTGCCAAACAACGCTGTGGCGAATTTTTCGGGAGGTGGGGGGGGGAGGTGGAAGTGGTACGCAGATGTCGTTCTGAGAGGGAGTTGGGTGTGGGGGAGGGTTTGGAGAAGAGAGAGGGTGGAGAAGAACGGAGAGAGACTATACGGTGAGTTTCGGACGGAAAAGTTTTCGGGAGTGGTCGGGTGGTGTATGGGGGGGGAAGGGAAGCGGAACAGGGCGGAGTGAGGTAGTCGGAATTGTGGGAGAGATATCACAGGTAGACAAGGGCAGCAACACGACGCACGGAGATTCTTCCCCATCGTCGCAGCAGAGCATAGAAGACTGTAAGCTATGAAAATATGGTTCCATAGAAAACTTCTTCTTATGGCCGGTTGCAAGAACATTTGGTGATGGAACCAATAGTTATGAGATCCATGAAGTTATAGATCTCATAAAAATATTCCAGTTGCAGGAATACATCGACTAGCTACAAAACTTATTTACCAGTAGTCAATAACTTCGAATGTTTGATCTAATATTCTACCGCAGGATAATATTTATGAAAGTTTAACCCATATATAATTACCAATGCACATAATAATTAGTCAGTAAGAGTAAAATAAATGGCCATTTGTCTAAAAAAGCTCATTTATCAAGTAATTAAGTCTCAAAGCGGTTCATTGCGCATCCGCCATCTCGCCTACTTATGGAACTCGACGCCATGCCATAAGTTATGAAACCAATAAAGTCATCAAATGTTTATCAACACTTATTAAAAAGTTGCCGTGACTAATGGGTCCCATAATTTATAGAATACATGCGTGTCGTTCCTGCAACTGGTCATAAAGTGGAAATAACGCAAAATGACAAAGGTAGACATATTTAAAGAAGGCCTACGAAGATCTGGATGGACAAGATGATTGGCGAAAGATCTGTCAAGTAGAAGAGACAAACCACAAATTGGAAACATTCTGAGATATAATAGACTCGCGAAAAAACGAATGGCAAGCAAAATGAATGGGAAGAATCACCGCGGAACATCCTGGATGTAATACATTTAGGAAATTATGAGGGCTAAGTATATAGAGACCAAAAAAGAAAGCAAGAATTTACCTGAAATTAGAATGAGGTTGATGGTTGCTCCAAACGAGCCTTCGTTTCCATGCCAGCTGATGAGTTCAAGCCTTTTAAATACTTCCAATAAATGGCTATATTGCATTCTAGAAACAATTCTGAAGAAATTTTCTGAAGAAATGACTATTCAGAAAAAACAACACAGCCATTCCATAAAAAAGTGAGGTTTAGTTAGAAACATATAACGCCATTAGATATTACAAGATCATTAAGACCTCGTTTAAAGATGGTTAAAAAATCAAGCCATAAATAGAAAATTTAGAACACGAACTTGAGCGTAATTTTTTTAAGAACACCATACATGTTGTACGGATATAATGCAATGAAATACCTTTTCAGTGCATGAATAAAGCATAATAAAGATGATGGAGTTATGTAACAGGCAACTTATAGAGCTTGCATGTAGGATGAAAACTTTGTAACGTCTGCCAAGTAATCACTGTATCGTCCATTGCAAAGCTTAAAAAAACTTTTCAGAATAACTTCATGTAATATCAATTCTAATTATGAACTAAAATAATAAAAATAATTACGGACGAAAAATCTGTTCCGCAAATCCGTTCTGAAAAATCCTGTAATATAAATATATTACATATGGTAGAAAAAGTTTTCACTTTTTTGTTAGGTATCTTTGCGGAACAGATTACTCGTTGGTTGCCCTGTAGTCACAATGGCATATGCTGAATAGTGTAACGTCCATTATATCATAATTATCGAGTTATGGCCAGTTAAAAGAACATTTAGCTGTGGAATCAATGGTTATGAAATCCATGAAGTTATGTGCTTCATATAAATATTCACGTTGCAGGCAGAGCAGCAACCAGGTTCATAACTTATCTACCAAGAGTAAATTGCTTCAAATGTTTGATCTAATATTCTACCACCGGATAAAATGCCTGTAAGTTTATCCATCATAATTGCAAATGGACACAACAATTTTTTAGTAAGAGTAAGCAAACTGGTGATTCGTCTCAAAACAACCCTTTTATCAATTAATTTAGTCTCCAAGCGGATTATCGCACAGCCGCCATCTTGGTAACTTATGGAACTCATTTTCTCCATGTCACAAGTTATGATACCAATAAATTTATCGGATGTATCAGACACAGTTGTTGATTGGTTGCTATAGCTTATGGGTCCCATAACTTTATTGAGTTCATATGTGTCGTTCCTGCAACTGGTCATTAGTAAACAAATTATTTCTGGAAGGCGCAATATTGACTGTTCTATTATATATGTGAGAGTGGTCACTATACTTGCTATGCTGATAAGACACAATATGCAGTAGACAATCTTCTTTAGTCATTTTCTGGCCTCAAAATGGATGTAACATTATTTTGAAAAGAAAATATACATTTTATAAAGTATGGAATCGTTAGATTCCTTATTAGTTAGGATAAACAGCATTTATTAAGGGATTCAAACTTACTACCTTAAGATTATGAGGCTGGCGAGCTATAAGCCGAACTATATTCTTTTAATATCGAAAAGAGAAACTATCACTTGATAGAAGGACATCATAATACTCAATATAAAGTTTGTAATTCCCTTTATTTATTTATAAGGTACCGACCGGTTTCGGGTGTCGGCTGAAGATGGGTTGACAGCCGAAACCGGTCGGTAATTTTCAAATAAACTGTGGAAGTCACAAATTTTATCTTGATCATAATACTTTTTTACATTTTTCGCTAATCTTATAGGTATTATCACAAAAAACAATTGAATATATTTATCATTGCGATATTAGTATTGTTACAGTTTTTTGGATGAATAAACATGCTAACTTTGACACCTGAACCATACCGCTGATAGTCTCACTGCTGGCACTTCATTGTTGGAGTATCCTTTGGTGGAACACTTAGTGCCTCACCCCTTATGGTCAGAATTTTATCCTTCCACTCCAAAAAATTTGACGCCCGTAATTACAGTTAGTCTGCTGTACCCTACTGGAACGGAAAGTTACAAATCCGAGATATCGTGGCGCAATGTCAATCTTCAGTGACCAGATTTATTCATAAAAATCGTAAGAAAACTCCTGTGCGTGACTTGAGACGCAGAATAATTTGATACTTTAAGTGTTAACGGCAATATATTACGTTGCTGCAAATCTTCTGTGAACTACCAACAGAGTAATACCTTTTTCCTGTTAATTTAACTAATATTTGGCATGCATTTATATAGTCGTCGTACAAAAAAATTTAATTCCCGTTCGCGAACCATTCGACTAAGATGAAATTAAAACCAAAAGACTATATTCTTTGATTATTATATTATATAATACTCAAAATGTTAAATGAGGGTCCTAAAAGCTACTTGTCTCATTTCTGTTCCCCATTGCATAGCAATAAAGATTATTTTGAAAGAAACTTATAAGCTAAGAGACCTTAGTGAAAATCAACGCAAAATATGGAATTACGCCCTCTATAAAGTCAGAAAAACTCTTTTAAGAGTAAAGTTTTAATGAATACAAAATGAAAGTAAACTTTTTGACACACGGCGAAACAATTTACGATGGTATAAATGCAATCTATTTTTACTCAACTTTGAAATTAGCCGTTTAAATAAAAATTAAAACTCGCTTGAACCTCTTAACTTTGGGAGAGGGAGAACTCATTTCCAGTGAGAGGGGCGCAACTCCCTTTCCGACTATCATCAGTTCAAAGAGAAGTCCAGAGAAAGGTCGGAACGAGTCGACTATAATACTTATTCTTTACATATTTTCGATTAAGGAAGAAGAATGTCGGAGAGAAGAACCTTAAAAGAGGCAATATTTGTCGTACCGAGCCGGGCCCGAGAATATTATCAAACTATAATACTGTATCTTAATCTGAGTCTTCAATTAATACAGTGATACCATAAAATATATCTTTAATTTATAACAATTCAAACTTCACAAATCACTTCAAAGGACATTGGTATGGAATGAATATTCATCAACATCCACGACTCTACCATCTGCGGCCACTCCAGAAACTATGAAGTAATTGACTAACCTTAGAGGATTTACAACAGATATGCATTGACTTCAATTATTGACAATATATTCGATACCTACTTTGATAAAAATAAAGCAGTCGCTTTTAAGAGATGTTCACGGCAGTCAGGGCATCGAAAAAGCTCTGAACAGAGAGGATGCTGGCTAATAATCCAATTGACCAATTTCAAACTTTTCGATTTTTCTATCCACCGTTGTGAGTGAAGTGAAAAGCAATTGAAGCCTGCAGAAATGACTATTGATTTTCCTAATTTTTTCTCATGTTCTAATGAAGGATAGATTGTTTGAAGTGCTGGCAGAATATTTTCTATGTCGTCTGTAGAGAGTTGGATTCTAATTTTATTTACGTGTTCGGTTGGATTCAGAGTCTCCTGTAATGCTTATAATTAGTTAAATAATCAATTTGGCCCTGAAAGGTCCTGAAAGGCCCTGTTAACTGAAAGGTCACTTTACCCTAAAGAGCCGACGATTTTGCACATCTAGACCCGGTTTACTAACTTCTGGTTTATGCTAACTGCAAGACCGAAATAAAGTAATCTTTATGTTAATTTAAAACAAGTGAGAGTTTTGGTTATTACAAATACACCAGATTTACGTTTAGTTGACATGATCGCTATCGATAAAAGACCATATTAGCTTCGGTTTTCATTACGATAAAATATTTAGAAAAAATTCTGTTGAGTCTAAAGATTTCCTAATTATAATTGTGATTCATATTAATGTGTGCTAGAATTTTTAATCACGTACCGTAGAATATTTTTGGGACCGCCAAATACAAGACCTTTCCTGATTTCGTATCAAATATTTCAGTTGGGGTTCATAAACAGCCATTTGATTCCAATGATCCAATTTCACCTCTCAAATATCCCATCTCAAAGACCACTTTAGCCTGAATTATCGACTTCACATAACTAATACCACACTGAGCATAAATATTAACCAAATTTCGGAATGGATTCTTGCTATAGTTGTAGGTTTTGTAGCTGCCAACCTTTTGGAATCATCAGGAAGAAGAAAGAACGGCTCTCGTCGTCGTCTTTAAGATTTGGGGTGCGGCAGTGATGGTGGGAGGCACCCGCCGCCGAACGAGGAGGGGATCGGGGTGAGGTGGGGTACAATGCAGCAAGTAAGGGTGTGGTGTGCGTGGGAGGAAGTCGGCGATCCCCTCCCCTTCAAATGCGTGCCAGTCAGAGTAAGGAGGAGAGGGGAGGGGAACTCCCCCTCCGTCCCCCCTCCCCTTCCAGTCTTCACCCCACTCCTCTCTCCCTCCCTTGACTCATGTTTCCGGAGACACGATTGAACTTTTATATTTTTTTTCGCCAGAAGCTTCCCTTGGGGCGAAGTGGGGAGGGGGGTGAAAGAAGGACCGTTTTGGGGGGAGACGAAGGCAGGGGCCTTATTCTTGGGGCTCGTTAGGGCGGCGGGGGGGATGGTATTTCGGGGGGGAGGGGAGACAAGGTGAGGAGGGGGATGGGAGAGCCGTTGTTCGAATCTTGGGTGGTTATGTTAGCGGGGAGGGATGGGAATCGTTTCACGTGGTAATCTGTGGAAGGGTAAAATTTGAGGTTTTCGGCGAAGAGGGAGGAAGGGAAGCGAAATTCGAAGTTGCCCGCCCACCGATCCGTATTCGAGAGTTCTGGGGGAAACTTCTTCGGCCAGGTGGCTAAAATATTCGAGGCGGCCCTTTGGGCGGGTTTTCTCGATGCAACTCGGCTGAGGCTGACCGATTCTGTTTCGCTGGGAAGGGCAAGAGGCTAGGTGACTGAGCGATCACTAAATACAGTCGTAGATCGTAAGAATGCGTCGACACCGAGGTCATTTTGCTCCTTGGGTTATTCGTTCTATTCATCCATGCATGACATATTCCCGGGCTAATCAAATAACTGCCACAATAAAACAGCGTCATAGAAATTTTGTCCATTACGATGAGAATATACTCAACTGTTCTCGAGGTTTTGTCCCTATTGTTAAAATGAATTCAAACACCTCTTTCCGATAACATTTTGCAGATACTCAGAGCAATTATACAACAAATATTACAACATTTTTATGAAACTTACAAGTGATCGAATATTTTTTATAAATTTTTAAGACATTTTTAAACAGTTTGCGTATACGTATAAAGTAGTCAAATTAACTCATATTAAAGATAAGAGCACTGTCATTCCAGAATATAAATGATACCAGTATCTCTTTTGGACATTGCAATTACTACAAAGGGATAGATCCAAAGTTACTCTGATAATTTTTACTAAATGCCTCATAATTCATGTGCCACTTTATCAAATGTATCTTACTTTATTTCAAGTCCAAGTTCGTATCGGCCGGAGCCGAAAACTCAATTACGAACATGGAACGCGATAGGCGGTCGAGGAGAACGATGTCAGGCTTGTTCGCCTCCAACTGCCTGGTGGTGGGGAATGAGTTCCATGAATTCCACCAGATTTTTATTTTGTCGTTCTCCACGACGGACTCAATATCTCCAGGGGCATAGGGCAGTACATGTACTTCGTCGATGCCGTAATGATGTCGGAGGTGGAAATACAACACCCGCAGAGCTGCGTTGTGCCGAGCTAAATACGCTGACTGCGCGTAATAACTGCAGCCGGAGAGAAGGTGACTCAAAGTCTCCGGCTTGGCTCGGCACGCTCTGCATCTCGTGTCCGCCACCTTCGCCTTGAATATAATTCGGCGGTACACGAGAGTGTTGATGACACCATCCTGGCACGCGAGAACGAAACCCTCTGTTTCGGACCTGAGACCCGCGGAACGAAGGAAGGCAAACGTCAGCTCCTTCGATAGCCCATGTTTTTCCATGTTTCGGTAGAAACATCCATGCATGGGATTATGGGTATGTGTCTTGAGCAAGGTCTTCTGCACAGCCTTTTTGACCTCGATCTTTAAGACGTCTGCCCTCAGTGACACAATTGACGAGCTACAGTCGTTATCGTCGGATGACAGGTCAAAGTTCAGACCGATTTCGTCCGCTGCTCTCTTCGCCGCCTGGAAGAGGAACGCACCCACCCCGGCACCTTCGTGCTCCCTTACGAGAGTGAGCAGGGGGTCCGCGCTGTTGAACACACGGCAAACTGTACCCAAGACAACTCTGTTATGTAGACACTCCAGGCTCAACAGACCTCTACCGCCTACACTGCGAGGGAGATACAATCTGGCGACGGAAGATTTCGGATGAAGACTTCTGTAGATGGTTATCATCTTCCTCGTTCCCCGGTCGAGGTTTTGCAACTCGTTGACATTCCATTTCATGCTTCCGAAGGTGTACGGCAGTGTCGGAACCGCAAATATGTTCGTGGCAAGAACCTTGTTCTTGCAAGACAGCTCAAAACTCCAGATTAATATTATTATTGGCACCTGCTGACAAGCCTACGGCTTACCAGGACCACAAAATTATAATTCAAAATTAATTTTAACACTCATGCCTTCATTAAGTGTATTTTCCCCTTTTACATGTTTCAAGTTTCTTTTTTTCTCCTTTTTTGTATTCTTTGTTCTTGTCTGTTGGTTTAAGGTATACTTTTTTTGTCTTGTAATGAAAAAAAATAACTTTAAAAAAATTTTATTATTATTATTATTTCATGCATTGTTTTTTGTTGGTGTTACATTAGCTTTGTATGTCCGTAGGTTTTCTCTGGTTTTCCACACTCCCCTTCATGTGTTGTTGTTTTCCCGCAGTGGGTTTTTTCGTCAAGGAAATCACCTTCTTTATTTCCTTACATTTTTCCCACTAATGTACATATTTTTCTTCACACTTACTTCACGTATTTTTACGACAAGGGGTTAGATGGAAGAAGGGACTGCCCCAGTCTCAATCTCGCCCCAATAAAGACGTGTTATCATTATAATTTTTATGAAAAGCCGATATTATAATTTGGATATGGAGTAGGTGAGTTTCTGATTAGCCGGAAATAGTGACACCTAAAGGACGACCTTGATCCACTTATTGATTGATGGCCTTCATGGAAGTTAATCATATTCTTAACCGCCTGTATTCTTCATTAGAAGCAGATTCATTAGACAAAATTTGTGACAGCCAGTTGATGACAAAAATTATGAAAGGGCTGGTTAATGAGCAATTTAGTTGCCTCTCGACTCGAAAATGTCAATCTTAATAATTTATGCATTTCTCAACGATGAAAAGAACCTACTTCCTCGTGGTACACAAAATTAAATTACTTCCATTCTCGGCTGCAAAAGAGATTGGCAATAAAGATATTTTTCCCAACGCGGAACTTTAAGTAATTACCCCACTCCTTCCATGCTTTTTGGAACCTTCGCGTAACCATCCCCGAGCTTTTTCTTCTGTCATTCGTTTCTTTAAAATGGGGAGAAAGGAGAGGAGATGTCATCGATTTCAGAGAAAGCGAAGCCTGAGTCAACTCTTTCCTTCCAATTCGAGTATTTAAGCTCTCAAAAAATCCTCCAATATGTCCTCTTTTTTTCTCTCTCCGTTTTTGAAAGACGATCACTCCCCTCCCCTCACTCTCACTTCTCCTCGTTCCGGAATCCGATGCTCGCTGCCTATCGGACCTGTCTGAGTTAATGGATGCTGCGGAGATGGAGAGACGGACTGGGAAAGTGATGATGCGAATGGCGGGGAGCAGTGTGGCGAAGCGTGGCGGGTGGGGAGGGGGGGAGAGGGAGCCGTGGCGGGCATTTGCATACAAGAGCAAGCCAGCTAGGTGAGGGAGAGAGGCCAGAGCGTTTGAGGACGATGCTCAAATATGAACAACGAGAGGCGTAGTGCAAATTGAGAGTACCCGTGGCACGAACGTCGGTGTATTTGCTCAAAAGCGTAAATGAACGGAGCCCGAATACATATCGCATTCTCTGGGTCCTCGATGCCGTTTTCCGGTGTAAAGTCGATATCTGCCGACAGTATTCTCCCTCCGGGTATGATATCGATATAATCTGTGCTGAAGCGGTCGGGTTTTTTGATTTCCCGAATTTCCTCTTTTTGGTGATATGAACAAATATTTTTTTTATAAAAACCTAGCGATTCACTCTCAAATAAATTTATTGTCGTGAGAAAATAAAATTTTGAATTGGTATTTATACACAATTTTTATATGACATCGACCCAGGTTTTAACGGGAAACCGACATTATTTTATTCTTCCTTCAAAATGACGGTTGGAAATTACAAGGAAAAATTAAAAATGGCTGTTACCCGAAACAAGGCTCGGTGCAATAAATATGTGAGCAGAAATATAGACTCAATATTTCTTTTTGCCGCACCTGGACGGAAAGTTCGTTATTCTACCCTGTTTTGTGAGAGGAAAGAGGTACCTTTTCACCCGATTGTATTCACGTTACATTGTGTTCGGTTAACCTAGCAACGGCTTATTTACATCAGGGCCATTCGATTCGACATATCTGTAGCTTTATCGATATGGGCCTTTGCAAACATTTCCACCACACACCCGCAATTAATGTGCTATCGGAGCATTTTCTGTCATTGCACTCCTAAGAAAACCTGCACATTTGCGGCCCAAGTTGTCATTTAGAATACGAATGCACAGATAATCAACAAAATCTTTAAACTAACCATGCTATGCTTCTGATTAATGCACCAAAATAAGTACATTAATGGCGGACTTGTTTTTGTTGCGGAGACCTATATCGAAGGAAAAATACAATCGATATTGATCGACCTTGATTTACATCACCGGAAGTATTACCGTATTGAAATGGATAAATTGAAACGTTAAATCAGAATTATCAATGAAGTGAAGAGGATCCAACATTAGTTCATCGGTGGATTCTATAGATGGCGATGAATATGAGAGAATTCCGAGATTTTGGTTTTGAAGCTCGCAATATTTCAGAGAACAATGGAGCGTCGATTATCCGAAACGATCCGATCCAGACACCACCAATCCGTAATCGGATTGGTGTCCGGGTCGGAAAAATTGAGTCAGTGCTATGTAGAGTCTCAGGAGCAATAGCACACAAAAAACCCTGCTACCAAACAAAAAACAATGCAAATTTATTTTCACTTGTCTATTTTTTTACACGTTCTTTTTCACACAAATTTATTCTCAAGCGTTTACTTTTACTCAGGAGAAAAAAATCGAAATTGTCTCTTTGCTTCAGCTCGGATTTTCTTGCGGATAAATCTTGCAAATTTTTAAAAGTTTTAAAATTTTTTTACATTTAAACAGTATCACATCACATCTGGAATGTATACAGTGTCATACTCTTTGATAAACATGCCTGCATCCATCCACGTTTTTATGTGAGTGGAACATTTTTATTCCCATTAAGCATTGCGAATTTTTAGACTTCCCTATGATTAGTAAAGGTTACCTATTTTCTTCTGTTATAATAAATCAAACCATAGCGGTGGTGTGGGACTTACTTGTCTAAAAACCAGGAGCTGACATTTCATTCTTTGAAGATAGGGGTTGTTTCGGCATTTTCGTCAAGGCAAGGTCAGTTTCGTCTGCATTTTAGACATTGTAGATTTTGTATCCCTTCTTATCAAGCCAAATTTTAAAATATAATTTAAATTGTTCCAGTACTATGTTATGAGCTGACAGTTTTCCTCCTATATTGCCTTCCTAATCCCGTACATTGATTTGAAATACTTAAACCAGACGGTAGATGATGATTTTATAATCAGCGGAACCCTCTATTTTCTTCCTCATATCAAGAGCTTTTTCACAAATCAAACGGCCACTTATTGGTTGCATTTGGGCGAGTGCCTCTACCATACAATACCATATCTAAATCTTGGTTTCTGCTATTTTTATTGTCTTTCTTTTCTGTGTCTACCATTTTCATTGTGAACTAGACACGCAAATTTTTTTAAAGCATCCATACTTTTCGCTCAGACGACTTTGCAACAGCATGAATAAAACCACATAATAGACACTAGTTCTGTCACAAGAGAAGGCTTAAAATCCACTGCCCACAAGTGTAGTTGCGTTGGTCTGTTAGCGGGTGAAACAGTGGAATCATAGTCTCTACCTGGCGCGCGAATTTTCTGTCCAGCCGTATTCCAATTCACACAGGGTGCACCCCATGCTCTACGCCCTTGTGCTCTTATGTATCTTACGCGATTTTCTACTCTTTTTAGAGAGAGGCGACAAAGTCTACCTGTGGCATTAATGACAACTATTAACAGTTGACCATTGAAATCCGTGGTCACATGATAAATACATTGAAAAAACCATGTCTTTGAAAAATGCTTAGAAATGTGATAACATGATAATGTAGTAGATGATACGTCCATCAGATATAAACAAAGAGATTTACCTGCCCTTTCCCAGCATGCATTGACGCATCACCGCATGGCATTAATGTTGATCAATCGGAAAACCTGGTGAAAAGTTTCCGCGGTATGATCATTTTTGCAAATAGCCTATTGAAGTACATTTAGTTACTTAATTCATAGCAATGAGAAACATGACAACTCATAGACGAAACGATTATTCTTAGAAACTAAAAGAATCCGCGCTGTACTGTAAGCAAACTGGTATTCTGTCGCAAGTTAACTTATTGCAATTCAAAAAACTGTAACTAAACATTCCATTGTAGTGCTTTTAGATTCAGTTAAATACAATGAATAAGTTTCAATCAAAAAACTATTTTGTACATAATAATGTAAAAAAAATATTCAACTTACGTCAACATTTCCATTATTACACAGTAAGATTCACTCCTCCGCTGATAATGAAATACCCCAAATGCAACAAATCTATTCCCACTACGCTTTATACATTCACGCTCACAATGTTTCTTCTATATATAAAAATCGTCTTTCCGTGAAAACCGAAGAAATTTCCAGTTAACTAAACACTGGTTAAGCATGTAGAGATGCTGGTATACTCTAGAATATTTTCACATTTCAATCTTTAAACCACATATTTATATTCCAGTGAAAACGTAAAACCTACCCACTCGGAAATAGATATCTATACCTTGTCTACACTGGTCTATGGCTACATGTGGATGTAATAGATGCCTATTAGATGTCTATAATTGGTCAGTAACCTGTCTTGAAATACCCATCTGTATATGTACATCTAATAGATATCTAATAGATGTCTACTATAGATATTATGAGGAAAATGGGACTACAGCATTAGCACCACTCAGTTTATAGACGACTATTTTTGGTCTAGTCACATCTATGCCTAGGTGTAGATCTAATAGATGTCTATAATTGGTCAGTAACCTGTCCTGAAATACCCATCTGTATAAGAACACCTATTAGATATCTAATAGATGGCTATGATAGTTATTATGAGGATAATGGGACTATAGCATCAGCACCACTCAGATGATAGATGACTATTTTTGGTCTAGTGACATGTATGCCTAGATGTAGATCTAATAGATGCCTATTAGATGTCTATAATTGGTAGGAGTCATGTCCGTGGTGGAAAATTAAGGAATCACTCCTTCGAAGTCAGAGGTTTCTGCTTGAGGCTTATAGAGGCGTACGTGCTCAAATGACAAATACCTTTGACTGCTGCTCATTACACTTGTTAGCTTTTTCATGAATAAATAACCACGGATTTATACCTCTGGAGAATTATTCACTCAGATGAGAAACAAGCCAAAAATCCATCTCCCTCAGATTTCTTGCTGCACTTATTTCTTAGAAGTAAAAAATCATTAGTAAAATACAGGTTTACATTGTTTACATAACATTTTTCTTCAAATGGGAATTTAAGGACTGGTCATAGATGTTTATTTTGCGGCAGTTACCTCGAAAATGTGCAGGCCTTGCCTCTCATCTTCTTGCTCTTACCTCTCAAGCTTCTGAGAAATAACAGAAGCGCACCCGACCCTCAGACACCAACACTTAATAGGCATCTAATTTATATCTTTTTGAGGTTCATCTTCATGTTTTCATTTTTAGAAAACACCTAGCCGTTTTCTTTCCGGTAGTCTTCAAGGGAATAAATGCAACCTTCTATTTCTTTGTGCCAACCCACACAGCACAAAAATCTGTGGGACGTCCCAAGGACGTCCCACGGATCCCGTCCCGTATGTCCCGAAGTCGTCCCGGGACTAAACTCGGACGCGTATGGGACGTTCGGGACGCGTATGGGACGTCGCTTGCGAGTCGTGTATACCGCGTGTCTAGTTTCCCAAATGCATACTATTCAATATCAATAATAAATTAATAATAGCATCCATAGTGTGGCCGGCCTAACGCGGCACGAAAATTGGTGCAATCTTATTTCTTTCTCAATTCTACTTCGAAATAATGTAAAGAAGTGAAATAACTTCAAAAATTCGAAAACTTCGAAATAACGAAAAGACGTATAAGCGTCCCTGACGTCACATATGAAGCTTTAAAATCATCAGCCTTAGGTAATAAACGTCAGCTATGTTGGAATCGCGTACCTAGAGCAGAGCGCCATATCTAACGAAGCGACTACATTCTTTATAAAGCATAAAATAAACGTTAACTTTCATGATTCGAAAGAGCGTAGTGGTAGAGTGTAGGATTATCGAGCGAAAAGTTGTAGGTAAGATTCCCCAAGCCAGTAAGAATTTATTTGTCGTTAATGTTCACCGTTAAACGAAGGTATTAAAAAATAACTTCAAAGGTCTTTAAGAACATGATATTTTTATTATAAAAATAATTTTATAATGACAAATTCCCAAATCACAAGATGCGTGCCTAGGTTTCTATAGCGAGATATCTATAGATGTCTATGAGATATCTATGAACAGATGTCTACCAGACTACATATCTATTGATAAATATCTATGAGATACCTTTAGATGGACATCTATTAGACTAGCTGTCATTTGGACAATAATACATCTAATAGATATCTACGATAGATATCTATTAGATGTATTCCCTTCTAGCCATCAATTTCTAATGTACATCTATTAGATATTTTTTTCCGTGTGGGTATGTAACTGGCTACATTAACGTCCCAACTTAACGCAAACTCATTAACACAAGAGAGGTCCCGAGAAAGTACTTTTTAACATAAAAAAATGCTCTAATCATTGAACTGTTCTCTGCCTCACTTCACCAAGAAAAATTATGTTCAAAGATGAAACCCGTTTCATCCTCCTGCACCATGTTGCTACACTCCCAATTATTACCACCATTTTTACTATCATGTGACAATGAGAGGAAATCTCATTAGAAGTGTGTAAAGGTTCATATTTTATTTCGTAGAAAAATGAAAAAAATATTCATTAAATGAATTGTTCAACATTATTCAATGGAAATAAACACCTCTGCTGACATTCCTCGATTTAAGTTGGAAAACCCCTTGATTTCAGTCGCGATCTACAGTCAATAATAGTCGCTTGTATGGTAGCGAGTGGTTTTTGGGCGCATAAGAGTGCACTGCGGAACTCTGACCTGTCCTACGTCCTCGCGCTCTTCTAAACATGCGCCCCACGGAATGGAACCGCACTACGTGGCATCACGTCCGGAAAAATGACAGTCGAAAAGGGTTCGAAGTTTGCATAATATCGGAACACGGCCTCGGTTAACTGACGTATCGGATGACCGGCATTCGAATAATCGACTCTCTGCTGTATTTGTCACCTGAAAATTCGACGATCGACACAATTGGTATAGTAATATTTTTTTGAAAATCATACACTTAGGAAAAAAAAAACGATTATTGAAAAAAAAACATTTATGCAGAAACCAATACCGTAGTTTGTGTCCATCATACGTGAGGTATTGACAGAGTGAATAATGATTCATTACAGATGTAAATGATGAATACTTTAAAGTAGTTTGAGCGAAATATCATTTCATCTAGAAATCTATGAATTTAGTCTGATTTTTAAATAAAAATATCTCACCCTTCCAAAGATGCCAAAATATCATCCCCTTACCAAAATACTTTCGATTAAGATTAAGATATGATTTTGGACGAAAAATACCAGCCCTGGGAGGTACATGGGAAGTGGTACGTTTTTGACTCCATAAAGACTTCATTTGAAAATAAGAATTTCTAGCACCTAGATCACGTAACAAAATAAACAGCAAGTCGTTTTTATATTGTCTCAATTATTTGTGTAAGTTAACCATATTGTCACCGCAGTAATTTTTTCGAGATCACTAAAAAAACCTTCCGTTGTGAAGGAGTTTTAAACGTACCGCGCGAAAAAATGAGTCAAATTAAGGACTTATTTTGATATTTTTATTTAATTACTTAGAATTTCTATCATATAAAATTATAAGAATATTCAAACATGGCAATCTCGGTCCACGCCGAATTTTTCTCCTTGCAATTTCTCATTAAATTATGTTATTGCACCATTAATAATGCAGTAATTCATGTGTCCTATAGCAGCTGAATTTAAAACGTATAATTCACATATGAATATGAATATCTCGCTCAAACTACCATAAGTTAACTTTCCATTCAGATGAGACAAAAATTGTATACGTTTCTCGAAAAGAAGAGTGACTTCGCAACTAGCTTAGTAGTCACCCTCGCCGTCGGATCGGGTGGCAATATCTCGACGGTCGATAAATCTTACTTCCCTACCTTGTTAAATAATACACCCACTATTCCTTTCAAAAATGAAAACCTTCCACAAAACTAAGCCTAAGAGAATTTGCTCCGACGCTATTTCGATGTCCAACGTTTATCGTTTTTGCAGGGGTGATACAGATGTGACAGGGTGAGATTTTGTGGAATTCCATCTCTATTGAATAGCTTTAAAAACTTGATTATTTCACTCAGATATGCTATTCGCTTCCCTTCATTTCTGAAAATTTTAACGAGATATGGAAGTATCTGCAAATATAAACATGAAAGAGGAAAGAACTTACCGAGGATAAAGGCTTAGCAAGTTATTTTTCTTTCATAATAAACAAGATAAAAATTTGTGACTTCCACAATTTATTGAACACTAGCGACCGGTTTCCGCTGTCACGCCATCATCAGGTACAAAACTCTCTAGTCATTTCTTTATATACATTACATAGGATCATGGGAAACATTCTGTTTGGATTTGGATATTTAGCGAGGCGACCGACGGCTCAGGTCATTTGCGCCATAGGGGAAAGGTAAGGGAGGAAGGGTGGAGAGAAACCCGGCGTCGCCATTAGCCTGCTCTTAACAAAAGGCGCCAAGGGTACCACGGCTTAACGTCTCATCCGACAGACGGAGTACTCTACTTGAAGTAGCCCTCCACAAGACACTCAAATAGGGATCGGGCTCCCTCTGAAAAACATCCGCCTCTGCAGGGATTTGAACCCTGGCCGCCCGTGTGGTGGGCGAGTACTCTAGCCACCGCACCAACCCGATCCCCATTCTGTTTGGAGGGGGGGGTTGGTGGAGAGGAGTGCATACTAATTGGTGGTATAAGGTGAAGGTTAGCTATGGGATGAATCATACGATATGAAAAGGAAATTTGGAGGTACTGGGAGGGTGTTCATAAGGCTAGTAGCTAGTTTACCTTGTCCCACCAACTAGTATGCATCCCTCCCTCCCCACCGACCACCAAACTGAATGTTTCCCTTGATCCTAAGCAAGGTAAATAAAGAACTGACTAGATAGTTTTGTACCTAATGATGGTGTGACAACCGAAACCGCTTGCTAGTTATCAATAAATTGTGGAAGTCACAAATTTTATCTTGCTTATTATGACGTCCTTCCACCACGTGAAAGTTTCAAGTTTCCATTTTATTTCTTTCATAAATGTGGTCCATTATTTTATTTTGGAGACGTCACAAAATTAGTTTCTTCATTTATTCCCAGCTTCAATCTCGAATACTGAGGCTGAAATGTTTATTTAACAAATGATATGAATACTGCGACAAAATGCAAACTGAATTCCTATTGTCCTCATGTCAGTCCATCTGCATTTGTACGCAAATGAATGGCAAAGCGAAAAACATACCGGCTTACCATAATTACCATTACGGTACTTGGTACCTTTTTGTACCCTAATTCAGTATCCGCAAGCTGCCAATTCATAGAGAGAAATTCCGATTTGATGCGCAAAACAATTAAATGACATCATATTTGAGGACAAGGCATACAGAGAGCTTGCAGAGTATCAAAATCAGTTGAAGGTAAACGTAGAGGAATGCTGTGTTCATTAAGTTGATTGGGTAGTAATCTCGTTCTAATGTGTGCCTACACGACATCAATGGTATCATATTTTTATACATAGACGATGGCAGTTTATTTGATCTTAATTACAAATTAACTGCACTACAAAGTGCAATCACATGGCAATCTTCGATACCCGACATCGCTATCTGAATTTACGTCAACGTTCTCCGGCGTCTACGAAACGATAATTGCCCTCCATGAGCACGTAGCTGGGGAATTCGATATACGCCCGGTGAGGTAGATAAATGTTCAAGGTCAAACTTTAAATAATTAAACTAAATTTAGGAAAAGGAGCCTTTTTAATAAAATAACTAAATACACATAAATTACCAATGTATACATACATGCAGATGATATCGCAGACACAGCTGAACATTGCGACGACCTTCAAAGGTCATTAAAGGTAATGGATCAAGTTCTCCGCGAATACAATATGAAAATAAATAAGACGGAGACTAAAATCCTAGCATGCAAAAGAGATAAGCTGAATAAAGAAGTCACCCAGAGAGGAGAAAAATTAGAGCAGGTGGACTCCTTTACCTATCTTGGAAGTACCATCACGTGGGACGGAAGAATTACAACAGACATCAAACGGAGAATGGCCCAAGCTAAGAAGGCGATCATGGGAAGAAGACAACTGCTGTGCTCGAAAAAAATAGGACTGCAAGCCAGAAAAGCATAAGTGAAAACATTCGTGTGGAGCGTAGCACTAGACGGATAGGAAGCCTGGTCCATTGGAAAAGCTGGCCAGAAAAGACTAGAAGCCTTCGAAACCTGATGCTGGAGGAGGATGCTGAAGATTAAGTGGACGGACAAAATAGGAAACGATGAAGTTTACAGAGAGTAGAAAATGAAATAACCGTACGGAACACCATAGAGAAAAGAAAAACCAGATGGATAGGACATACACACACCTTGAGACACAATGGGTTTGTGAGGAACATCATTGAAGGTAAAAAAGAGGGAAAAGTCCCCAGAGGAATACCCAGGAATAAGTTCGTGGACCAAATAAAGAAGGAAGTATACAGGAAGAGATACCAGGACGTAAGAGAACTAGCATTATATAGGGAAGGATGGAGAGCTGCAGTCACTCAATCTTAGGATTGAACGAATAATGATGACGACATAAATTTATCAAAATCCCATTGAACAGCATAAAAAACACACTTATTAAATTAATGAAATTGCAGACAGGAAATAATAACTATGGTGGTAGATTGGAAAGCAATTACACCCGACTCTGAATTCGACATGGCTGCCATTTCCGCATGGCGTATTTCTACAAGCAAGCGAGTCAGCATGGAACTCACCCGAATACGTGATATTAAAGCGCTCTTCTTTCCAAAAGGTGCCTGCAACAGACTTGTACACAAACTTAAATAGCTACGAACTGAGTCCTTGACGAGTTACTTCCACGTGTTCAAACAAGAGTTCGTAATATTCTCTAATATCCGTGTATTCACTGTCGCTACTCGCTGAGAGAGATGTTTCCAAAAATACCCATCATACACCTCAACTCCTCTCAGCAACTTTCCTTGTTTTGTTGAGATGCTGCTGGTTGATGATATGCACTAACGATTAAAAGCATAATGGCCTTAGAACGCTTGATAGCAACCATAGTATTAAGGAAGGCCAGCGAACATTCTTCAATCGTTCGAGAGTTGCGCGGCATGACGATGTTTCATTTTGAAGTATGTTATAAATGGTTGAAGGCTAAACTTGTGGGTAACCATTTCACGTCAGCAATTAAAAAAAACTTAGCATTCTATCTAGTACAATCGTATTTTAAACGGAAGTAATACGCGTTAATAGTATTTGAAATCACAAAAATTTTTCCACGAATTTCGCGCATAACCGTCATTTTGGCGGAAACACGCGGCGTCTCCCACTCCCCTCCCATCTTACGGTTCCCGGCTGGTGAGCGGCAAAAGAAGTGCATGCATGAAGGGGCGAATGATTATAAAAGGGACAAGGGTGGAGGGTATTTTGTGTGCGCTGGGTCAGCGCGTGCGTGAGAGGTTTTCCTCCAACCACGCCTCGCAGGAACAACAAGTGACCAAAATGACTCACTCAATTCCGCGAAAAGGGTTAAAAGCGAGGAAATATTTTTTAAGGCTCCCTTCCCCCCAAATGGGAATGGGGTGAGCGGCACGAGTGGCGCACGACGCAAAACAGGTGATGGAAGGAGAGAGGGAGCGAACGGAGCAAATTGCCGGATCGGAAAGCGCGATTATTCTTTCCGCTGGAGCACGGTGAGAGGGGATGAGAGGGTGTATGGTATAAGAGTTAGGGGAGACTCAAACTCCGTATTTGAATATTCTACGGTCGGTAACTCAACATACACACCCAGGATAAGCCGAGTCACCCCAAATGACCCCCCGGAAAGATCCTCCGCTGGACGAGTCCGGTCCGAGACCACGCATTAAACAAACTAAGCATGAAAACACTCAGTTTGGGCGTGTATAAAGCGATATTCAACATGAGAAAGCCTCGGCTGGTCTCCCGATACCTCGCTGCTGAATCATTCTCAGCGAATCAAAACGGGTTGATTCTGAAAATGTTACGTAGCCGTAAACCTCTCAGGAGGGCGGTGCATTGAGATGAGAGGCTTTTCCGCACCGAATTTATTTTTTCAATGAAAGAAGGTGAAATGCGGATTTCCGAGAGAATTATATATTTCAAAAGGTCTCGTATCCTGTGTAAATAAAATGATAGCCAGATTAATGAGTGAATTCCCATGAGTCACTATTATATGCTGTGTAATTATAACCTTTTCAAAAGAATATAGCTTTGAATACTGCTGAAAATAGTTTTCCACTCGTATAGGAGTTAAAGTTTGAATCAAAAGTGTTAATTAGTTATTCCAGATAAATTAATTGCACACACGACCTATGTTTTGACGAAAGATGTCATCGTTAGACGGTATAATTTAAAATTCTCATCAAATTCCATTTAGTACGCTGCAGGCAGCGGATTTTCGAGGTGCAATGGCATTGGGGTCTCTATGGTGTCATTTCCGCCATAATTAAACCGAATTATCACTGTAATTATTATTATTTACGCCCTTTCAAAAAATATAATAACCTTTGAGCATGGTGACTCTCAATGAGTGATAAAAATTCTGATATTATTATTTATTTTGTTCATATGAAACGGCTGAACTCGCTTAAGTACTTTGTATATTAAACCCACCAAACAATTCTACGCAAGAGACCATTACTTGAACCGAAGGCTATATACTTCGCCCATTGTATGCTGGCGAATATTTAAATCTCACGCACTCTATTATTTCCAGAGGTTAGTCGACGTACTCTGCAATATTTTTGACCTCTACATCCGTACGTATTTAAAATATGTCTCCCTGAGGGGACGTCTCCATTCTTAGGGCTCAACTGATCCCCAGTCGAAAAGCAGAATGACCTTTTTTTCCAGCGGAGAAGAAGATGAAGACTTGAGGGTTGGGTTCTGGCGGGGAAAATTTTCGACCCTCATAACTCATCCTGTACTGACAAACTGTATGACCTTTTCAGAGAATCGAGAATCCCGGAGGGGAGTTTATAGTCTCCAAAACTCCGGCTTTATGCGACACGGGGGTTACCCTTCAAGGGCGAAACCCCGTGTGTTTAGGGAAGGAGCGAGTGGTTCCGCTTGTCATTTTCAAGGGCTACAATGTTACCCTTGAAATTCGGAAAAATTACGGCCATGGGGGTGGAGGGCTGGAAATATCTCTCCATGTTCTTTTCAGCAGGGAAAGACCAAGAATATTAAAGAAACAGGAAGAGAACACAGAAGGGATATACATTGAGGATGAAGAATATTTCCGGGAGCTGCAAAGATTTTGAAAATACAGTCAAGAGCGGCATACTACACTCCAGGAACATTTTAGCGAAGAATCGCTTAATAAAAAGCAGCAAATATGAAAAGTTTTACTCAAACTGATAATTAACTCAATTCATGGTATACTGGGCAAATAATTAAGGAAAATAATAAATGCACTATCAGGAAATGAGACCATTTCATTTGAATTTCCATCACAATACACACCAGAGTGAATCATTAACTGATGCTAAAAAGTTGCAGTCACCGATATTTATTCCAATAGCACAGCCGACAGCTGAATGTACCTCCAAATGTCACTAATGATTATCGATAATTTTACTGCTCAGTTCTTTTTATATTCTCACATGCTCTTCAGCAATCAAAACGCATTAATAGAAAAGTATAAAGAAGCCATGAGACTGATCTCAATTCATTTGCTGCGATGATTTGATATTAATAAACTCAAATTAAATTATTACCAGCATTTTTAAAACCCTGTCCTGTAATGATTGCCATTTTCTGTTCCTTGTATCAAGTTAATTAGGACATTGTTATTTTTTCTACCACACTCCAACATCACCAAAAAAAATAATACATATTCGTTATTTGAAAAATAGTTGGGTAACAGCAATAGTATTTTGTTAGGAAAAATCTGTCGCGATCGAATGAGTTTTTGTACTGCTTATATTTTATTCGCGATGGGTAAATGAAACCTAATATTTCAATGAATCAATCGAAAGATATTCCGTTAAAAATTTGGCTTATGGTTAAAATCTCGGCATACCTAATTTGCTTACAAAAGGAAGAATTTGTTACCTGGCATGTGAATAATTTTATCATCAAAATAGTAAAATTTAGTCATCCACGGATATTTACTACAGTAATCATCATCACTAGATTTCAAAATGGATGGAATATTTAAATTATCCTTATCTTGGATAAGACTGATGAATCGACAAACATAAAGAATATGCAAAAACCACCCTCAAGTTATATTACACTTCACGATGGAAGGCACAAGGATTCCACTAGTCTACTATTTTGGCATTTCCACCGATCACCGCCGAACAATAGCTCATTTATTGTTTACCTTAACTAATACCCCAATATACCATGAATTGAGTTTATCATCAGTGTGAGTAAAAATTTTCATATTCGCTGCTACTAAAAATTAATACATTATATATGGAATATATCTAAACTATTTTAATGTAAAATTCACTTCAAAGATGATTGAGGGTGAAATTACACCACGAATAATTATGACCATGCAGTAAGCATCTTCACTGGACAGTAATCATCTAAACTCCTAATCGACTGTCGTATATGGAGTCCACAAATGCTTGCAAACTTCAGCCGCATGATATTTTTTCCCATGTTCACGACCCAAGAGACAATACTCCCAACAGGATTTGGAATCGTTTATGGCATAAATTGCATGGCTCACAAATCGACGAGTATCACAGGACCCATACCGGGCAGAGGATTAATGCTTTGGGGAAAGGGTCGGACTTCGATCGGCCTCTACCTAAAGCTGCAGCATCTCGTCGCTCGGCGGAAAATCCGGGAAATTGGCTGGCCAATAGGGCGGATAATTGATGGCCTACCTTCGGCACCCCCGTTTTCTGTTCTACCCTCGTTCTGTTTCAAGGAGACCACGTTCGTATGTGCAAGTTAGACATCGCCCTATCTTACACGTTTCTAGTGAGACAGCTTCCTCGGATCTTATCCACTAAAAAAAATTAAAATGGGAAAAATGTAAAATATTTCATTGGAATTATGACGACCAAATGGACGGAGGGAATCACCTATGAAGAAGACCAACGATGATTTGAAGATAAAAGATGTTTATGGAAAACTTTGCGAAACCAGAAAGATTAACTTTAAATAATTAAACGCATATAAAATACAGATTAAGGTGTGATGTAGTGGAAATGTCTCATAATGACAGAGGCAAAACACTTGCATTTATAGATACTCACTCAATTCATACATATCATTTTCTGGATTAGAAAAATGTAATTATAAAAATAAAAAATATGTGATTAATTAAACGTAATTAAACGTATATAAAATACAGATTCAGGTGTGATGTAGAGGAAATGTCCCATAATGACAGAGGCAATACACTTGCATTTTAAGATACCCACCCAATATAAACATATAATTTTCTGGGATAGAAACAACGTAATCTATAAAAATAAAAAAAATATGTGAAACTAATCACAAAGTTTTATTACACTTCACTATGGAAGCCACTTCACGAAGGATTACACAGGGATACTCTTTTAGCATTTCCACCGATAACCGCGGAACACTACAAATTAAAACGCTATTTAATGGATATATCTGGACTTTTGCTGGATTTTACATAAAATTCTCTTTGAAGAAGATAAAATGTGATGTAATCGAGCAATCCCATAAAGACAGAAGAAAAAACTTGCAATTTTCCCCTTATTGAAGATTTAAAGCAACTAGTTTCGATGTAACTTCATCATCCAAGTCTTCATCTACCACTACCATACATTCTCAACCATGAAATAAAATATTGCACCGCAGTTTCCTCACTAGTGAACTATAACCGACCATTTTTTTACATTTATAACTTTTCCACAAAATTTATCATGAAATTTAAACCTCTATCATCCACCACTTGAAGATGATGTAGAAATAACGGAACTCGTAATATTTAATCTTTTATTTTGCAGAAAACTACAAGGTTTTTTGCTTCTGTCATTAGTAGACGCATTTTAAGACACAATAGCGTCGCGAAAACAAGTATAAAAGAAGATTACCGTAGTATAGTACCGTATCAGTATTACCGAGCAAGTTTAGGATATCGCAAAATATCAATAAATCGAGCAAATTGTGAGGGATGAGTAATTTGGTCCCGGAAGTAAAGAGTTTGCTGAAAGGAAGGCGGATTAGAGTGGCGGAGCAAAACAACCATCGAGTCGACGTCTGCAGATGATGAGCTATTACTAATTTACCAACTTCTGGATCGCAGACGGGACTATGAAACTCACGTTCGCGTTACCCATAAGTTATTGCTCGACGTTGATATACCTATGTGCACCGCCAACTACGCTGGTACATTAGTGCTGAGCACTAATGGGAGGCACCTGCCTAGTCTTCTCTCCACTACGACCTGAGGGCTATGCGTGATATAGGGCTACGAAGTCCCATTAATCCAGGAAAGCGGGTTAATTCCCGGAGTATGGGGCTTTGAAAAATTCCCCCTGCCCACTTCTGATCCACCTCAACTTGCTCATTCGTTAAATCATGTTAGCGTTGATGAATCCGCATTCGTAAGCTCACGGAATATTTCTCCATTTCGCAATGCCATTCAATTAATTTATAATGAGTTATTTTTATGGAGGAGATTGAAGAAGATTTCTCGGCTTTAAAGCCGTTACGCATCTTTAGAAAACGACTGTGACAACTATGGGGAACTTTCTGATGTACATAACCGCCAGCATCCCTGCTCCAGCTCTCATTATCCTGAAAACGATGGCTGGGTCTGACGTCGAAAAGTTGGCAAAATTCAACTACGTCACCCGATGAAAAACCCGAAAAATCTTTACTCAAGTGACTTGCTAAGAAAACCTTTAAAAACTTTTATACCTATAGAAGAGAGTTTGACGCTTAACCTGTTGGAAATGTTTAATGTCCACGAGAAAACCTTATTCCTTTTACATAGGAAAGAGGTTGACGCATAACTCATTAGAAATGTTTTATGTCCATCAGTTTTAGGAGAAAATTTCCACATCTCCATCAATCATAATCATCAGTAGTCATCAATCCGAAGATTTATTTACTACACAGCTCTTCACCCCACTCTCCTCTCCGCCAACCGCTTCATTCCTACATAATTATTCGCTCTGGCGTCCAACATGATCTGCCTGATGCACCATTCTATTCTTGGTCTTCCTCTGAGATTATTCCTATTAAATTCTCCTCCCAATATTGTTTTCAACAGGCTCTGGTGTATCTAATTGTGGCCAATAAGTTTGTTTCTTTTTCTTCTCAGAGTATTCATCATGCTCCTTTTCTCTCCAACTCCTCGCAGGATCCAACTCTTCGTTGGTGATTCTTTATGTCCATTTAATCTTCAATATTCGTCGGTCCTGTATTAACTATTAACGCAAACTATTTTAATAAGCGTCGATCGTCCATCGTCACGGTCGGTCTTCGTTAAAATCGTACGATATTTTTTTCTGTGGATTTTCTAACGAGTTTGGTTATAATTATGTATTTTACGGAAATTATCTACTGAATGAATTTTAAATGGCGGAATTAACATTACTGGTGAGCAAAAAATTGGATTCAGTTCATAGGTATAACCATATTATTGTAAAAATTTTTATAATGTTTAAGATAGTTTCTTTGTTTAATGAACATGTTGAATGTGTTCAAATATTGTTGATTTCTTTGTTTTTTGGTCTTCACTCTAAAAAGTCCGTTATTTGTAACCAAACAAACACAACTTGAAAATTTTTAAAAATGGTTAAAGGCTGTGTTTTTATGTTTATATTTAATGTATTTATGTTTATATTTAATGTATTTTTTTGATTTTGTATTTCTAATTTGTAATTACATCTTATCACTGCAGCTTATATGAAGGGAATATTGTACAAATGCTGGTGGCTCAGTTCAGGTTTCAACCTTGGAGCCAACCTAGAGCTTTCATTTCCATGTTACATTTTTTAATCATATTTCTGAATTTATTGTTATATAATGAAAGTAAATAAATTATATATTATATTATATTATTATTTAACCATTTCATTGGTTGTTTGCAAAACAGAATAAAGTCAAATGATCATATTGTTTTTTGAGCTTCATGCAGATAATCAAGGAAAAAAATAAGTGTTGCTCACTGAGAAAAGTTAGCATAGAGTAGAAAGACTAAAATAATTTGATTTGCTTAACTTGAAAAAGTTTCTTTTCTTTCGTCGGGCAACTTTCGATACTGCCTAGTTTAACTTAAAAAAGTCCTCATATTTCGCTATAAATCTCCATCTGTAAATAAATGATCAATCTATCAATAAAAAATCTACAGTTGATCGGTTGACCGGAGGTGAAGCAGTTTGACTCGAATAGTTAACTGTATGACTGATTTACCTAATATGGCCGATTGCATACTTAAATGGCTTCATTATTCACCTGAACTATGTTGTTGTACGGCTCCATGTACATGCACATCTACATACAACCCTGCGAGCCGCCGTATGGGCGTGTGGCAGGGGGTGTTGGGTCACCAGTCATGTAAAGATGTAAGGTTTTGGGAGGTGAAATGGTGACGTGTATTATGGGGGTGTATTTAGTGGAGCTCAGTATTTATTGTGGTGGCTTATTGTGTGAGGAAAGAACGATTTTTGTACGTATATGTTTGGCGATGTATCTCTTCTACGTCTGTCTTCTCTTAATTTATCTATTCTGTCAGACCTAGAGATGTAGTGGGGCGTCATGATAATAATCTCTGTGTCGCTCTGGAACAACCAGATCTGAATTTCTCAAGCAACCTAAGCCTAGCGTGTAGCCTCCGAGTCTCTAGGTGCTCCCACCTTATTCTCTCTAAAACTAGTGATACACTAGATGTATGTTCGCTTGTAGCACTTTTTAACGAAAAGTGCTGCTTTTCTTTGTATTTTATTATTTTTTTGGCTAAATCTTTATGACCAGGGTCCCAGACGATCACGGTGTATTCGTGGTGTGCCCTAATCAGAGTTAAGTGACATCTCTCATTTACTTCTTCATTTTAAAAAAATTTTAATTTCTTTAACAATTACAGGTTTTCCTCAATTACAAGTATTTCAATATATCTATGACAAACACACACACCCATGTCCTGGGCTGTGAATATACCCAGGCGGGACTCGAACCCGCGACCCTCGGATTAGCAGGCGAGGACTTTACCCCGCCGCCACCGGGGCCGACTGTCATATGAGGACCTTCCTATTATACGCTTTACAAAACCAGTAAAATATTCCGGAGATACTCCTTTAAAATGTTCGTCCAAACGGATCTCCAGGTGGGTACTACTGAAAGGGAAAAACCATTGAGATAGATGGAGAGGGCATTATACCATCAATCTGTAGCCTGACAACCGAAATAACAAGCATATTGTTTATCCCTACAATTTCCTTACTTAGTTTTGGACTAGCCAAAATTCCCATTGGTTTTCAATGAGAGGGATAAGAGAAAGAAATAATATATATGGTAGCTCGGTGTATACAGAAAAGAATCTTACTTCTCATTCATAATCATAACGGTGGCTGCTTCGGAATTCAAACGCAAATGGATGACTACAAAGCATAAAGTCTGTCAGATGAGACGTTAATCTGTGGTCCCCTTGGCGCCATTCGCTGAGAGATGGCTAATGCCGACGCCGGATTCCTCCCTTGCCCGTCTCTATGGCGTAAAATGATCTTAGTTGTCGGTCACCTCCCCAAATACCCAACCCATCTCACCAATGGTTATAAAACGACTCTACATCTCTATTGATACTTTATGGGCCTTTTACACCTGTTTCCATATGAGGGTCGGCTTCAACATTGCTATCGGTCGTGAAGGAGACAAAGAACCAACAACGCTGAATTTTCACCTATTTTATGAATGATTTTAAAAATTTACAATAAACCAGTTGGAAAACAAAATTTCATTGTTGAAATAAAACTTTTTTCTCAATTATCTTTCCAATTCCTTTTGTTGCAAATTTGTACGCACATTATTTATAATTTAAATATGCAAAATAAAAATGGTCTGCAGGCAATAAAAATGAACTTTACATGTTTTTCTTATGGAAACGCATTGACTCGTCTAGGGTCGAACCAGAGACCATTAGTCACACGAAAAGTAGCCTATTATCTGCGCAGAAAAGGCATTAAATAGTCCTAAAAAATTTTAAGTTGTAATACATTTGGATCTCGAGGAAATAGCGAATATACATATATACTTACATACATTCTGCTTAATATAATAGATAATAAAATGAAATGGACGAATTATTTGAGGATTTTAAGTAAGGATATCCACCATCTTTTCGAAAATTAAGACAAGTAACTCTTGAAACATATATTGGCCACTAATTTTTATGGATTCTACTCAGTTATACAATCGTGTTAACTGGGAATGTGGAATGTTATTAATTTACAGTAATAAAAATATATTTACGGGGAATTCATAGCGAAGAAGTGAATGCCTCCTGATTTCTAGAAGCCTATCAATGTGAAACATCGTAAGATTGTAAAATTAGTGTGTCAACCCGTAAGCGCTCAAGGAAAATCGGGGTTAACAAAGATGGCGGACTGGTCGCGTCCAAGTTACAGCTTCTAGAATTGGCCACCATCGCAAGCACCACTCCATCTACCTTATTGGGAAACACCAATCTGAGTGGACAACAGTAGGTTAGGGTTCTTTATGAACATTTATTTTATTTTTGATGCTGCCTAGTTCGTTATCCAGTAAATTTGAGTTTTAATGTTCAAATATTTAATTTTGCTGTGATTAACCAGGACTAGCGTGTTCGACTTGACAGAATACTCCCGGCACAATTAATTCACATGTAGTCTTTAGAGATGTGCGGGAAGCTGAAGAAAAAACAAAAGAAGAACCACTGGGGAGTTGGGGTTCATTCATTCATTGGTCGTTCAATCCTAATATTCGTTGACTGCCATCCTCCACCCTTTCCTATCTAAGGCTAGTTTCCTTACTTCCTGGTATCTCTTTCTAATTACTTTCCTCTTCATTTGGTCCATGAACTTATTCCCGGGTCTTCCTCTGGGGACATCCCTCTATTTTGCCTTCAATTATTTTCTTCACAAACCAATTAGGAATGTCTCAGGTTGTGACCAATTTATCTGATAGTTATTTCCTATATGGCGTTCCATATGGTCCTTTCTTCTTCTACTTGTCAATACCCTTCATCATTTCTTATTTAGTTCGTCCATTTTATCTTCAGCATCCTCCTCCGGCACCGGGTTTCGAAGGCTTCTAGTCTCTTCTGGTCAGCTTTTTCAATGAGCCATGCTTCCGATCCATAGAGTGCCACGCTACACACGAATATTTTCACGTACTGTTTCCTTCCTATCTTCTTTGAGCACAGCAGTTGTCTTTTCCCATGAACGTCTTCTTAGCTTTGGCTATTCTCCGCTTGATGTCCGATGTAGTCATTCCGTCCGACGTGATGTTGGTTGAGGGAGCTGGGGTACGAGCAATAAATAAGGAAGAGTGGAGAATTGCTTTAACCAACATTATTACACCATTCACTCATTCATTTACTCTTCGTTACAGTATGGATATTCCAGTCGAGATGAAATGGAAGTTGTTCGTTACACCGACTGGCGGCCACGGTGAATCCGGGAATGGGAAAGGAGATAGAACCGCGAGAATGAGTCCGCGGGGAGGAGTTAAGTCACAATCTGTGACCAACGGATGAGAGAGCTATCCTCTCAGTTCTCACTTTCACCGGCTTCATTTTCAATTCATTCACAGTACAAAGGTCATTCACGCGCGACGGCGGAATCTCGCTACGATATTGGGAGATCGGGTGCGGCAGGCATCGTGTGGAGTGAGTGACGTGATATCGATCGGAGGTCAACTAGAAGCCGCTGGGTACGGGGACGCGTATTATTTTTCCAATGTCCCTCTGAATAAAAAGTTTCATTTACCAATGCGCCGCGCAGTCTACTGCGTGATTTGCCTCAGTGGATTTATCACTAATTTAGATGAGCACCTCGCACTCTCCGAATCATTTCGTACGCTATGGAATGGTGCAAAATTCAAGGCCACGGTACAGGTCAGAATACCCACGTTTTGAAATCGATGGACTCCGGGTGCCTACAATTTGTGGCAGCGGTCAGTGTGAGAGTGACTAACAGAAGAATGCAGAGTTATTCATTGCTTGTTCAATTTCCCAGTAGTTTCCATGCTTGTTGTTCAGTTTCCCATTATCAACATTTTCTCTGATCTTATCCCGTTGTTTCCTACCTTTAAATGAGTTACTGTTGAAATAAATTAAGTTTGATGTAATCAGCGCTTGCATCTCCATCGGTTATTCAATCCTAAGATTGGTTGACCTCAGCCCTCCACCCTTCCCTATCTAATGCTACTTTCCTTACCTCTTGGTATCTCTTCCTATGTACTTTTCTATTTATTTGGTCCATGAGCGTATTCCTGAGTCTTCCTTTGTGGACTATTCCCTCTATCTTACCTTCAGCTATGCTCTTCACAGACCCATTGTGTCTCAAAGTGTGTACAATACATCTTGTTCTTCATTTTTCTATGGTGTTCCATATGGTTCTCTCCTCTTCTACTCTTTTGTACACTTCATCATTTCTTATTTTGTCCGTCCATTTAATCTTCAGCATCCTCCTCCAGCACCACGTTTCGAAGGCTTCCAGTCTTTTCTGGTCAGCTTTTCCAATGGTCCATGCTTCCGATCCATAGAGAGCCACGCTACACACGAATATTTTCACGTACTGTTTCCTGGTTTGTAGTCCTATCTTCTTTGAGCACAGCAGTTGTCTTTTTCGCATGAACTCCTTCTTAGCTTGGGCTCTACTCCACTTGATGTCTGTTGTAATTCTTCCGTCCCACGTGATGGTACTTCCGAGATAGGCGAATGAATCCACTTGCTCTAATTTCTCTTCTCTCTGGGTGACTTCTACATTCAGCTTCTACAGAGTAATTCTGAGGTAACATATTGCTCCGCCTGAGGTAACATATATCCCTGTGCATACGGGAATATCATTGAGGTAGAAGGAGTTACATCATCAAACTGTAGCCTGGCAACCGAAATAACGATCATCTTGGTTCTCCCAACTTTTTACTTGCTTTCCTTTGGGTAGCACGGCGGAATGGACGAATTAGCGGATGCAAAGCAAGAATATCCACCATCTGTTCGAAATTCAAGCCTTTACTCGTGAAACCTGTACTGGCAACTACGTGCAATGGATTCTTTTCAATTTAACCGTAGTTTTCACCGGGAATGCGGATTATTGTAATTTTAAACAAATTAAAACTTTATCCATGGAGAATTTATACTAAAGAATTAAAAAATTTCCGATTTCTATTTAGTTATTGATGGAAAACATCGTAAAACTGCAAAATTAGCGTGTCCGTCCTTACAGCCCCGTTTACATTACTACGGTTAGAATGATGGATAATACGGCGGCTTAACTAACTTGCGTTTACACGGGATTCCTTAATTCTAGTCAAGATGCTGGTGGCCTTTGGAGGAGAGTCGGGAAGGTAGCCCAAAGCCCTACAAACGTCGCAAGTCACTTTTCATTTCTTTCAAGGGCTGTGGACTGAATCCACGAGACTTACACAGGCGATAAAAATGAGTGAATATGCGGGTGTTTCGCGAGGTTAGACTTCTCATTTACTAGCATTTAACTATATACTTATCATTTCATGTCTAAAAACACTAAATGCATCGAAAGATGAAAAGAGAGAAAATAATTTTCCTTAAGAGAACGACATGTCCCTATGCTATACTTTACCATTAAGGTACCCCGAGAGTATTACTTTATTATGTTGTTTTCACTCTTTTATGATAGATATAAACAACTCAACATGTAATCTTGACACTCAAGATTACATGTCTTCCAAATTTTGCTCAATACCCGTCCTCGCTTGCACCTAAAAGGTAAATTTTGAACTTCAAATACCGTTGATCAGTCACTCATGCATTTAAATATAGCAAGCAGCTTGGTACTGTCACTTGGATATGGAAGGTGACAAGAGAAACTATCGTAATATATTGTAAGCTTCAAAGAAAAGCTACATGTGGACTAGATCACTTAACTACCATTCTAGTTACCTGCGTTCAAACGAGTTCAAAATAATGGTAACCGGCGCCAACCCAAGTAACTCCAGCTTGACTAAAAAGTTTACTAGGTTTAGCGCCAACCTGCGTTCACACGGTGAACTTTTACTGCGGTTAGAGTTAACTTGGTTAGAAACCTAGAAATGTAAACAGGACATAAGCGCTAAAGGTAAATCACGGTCAACAAAAATGGCGCATAGACCACGCCAACAATACTTCTTCTAGCATCGGCTGCAATTGTGAACGCCCTCTCCATATATGTACATACCTCAATGGGGATTATTCATAGTGCCAGAAATGGCCTGCAATACTGCGCCCGGCCATTTGCAATATAATGGCGGCATCCGATGGCGAGCAACATTCTACGGCTATGCACTCACTAAGTTACGGGCAGTGATCAAATCGTGGAAACAGTTGAGCGCCAGTGACTGCATTGCAAATTAAACGAGAGGCTTTTGACCCTAGATTGAATTGACGATAATCAGAGATAACAGATAAACTATGCCTCATTCATTTAACTATATTTCTAATTGATTATAATTATTATTATTACAGTGATAGGCAATAGAAAGTATACTCATTGATCGTGTATCTGTGAATGGTTACTCAAAAATGTAAATAAGAAGAAACATGGAAAATAAAAAAAAAAATATGGTTGTAACTCTCGCTGATTAGTTGGACGTTTTCCATTCATCCATCGAAAACATTAATATTTTATAATCTGATCTTCATAAAAATCAATTTATTCAATTCCAAACAAATCAAGACGGAAATATGAACAGTTATGCGGTCCGACGGTAAGAATTTATATCTTGTTCTGATCCTTACCAGGCCCAGGCTATCGCAAGTGAGTCTATCGCATGCCAGCAGCTATCATGCAATGTGGTTGTTCAACCCAGACAAAGTTAACCCAAGAGACTTCTCACACCTGCTCCGGTGCCAAAAATGCCACTGTTTGTACTGATAAATATGGACGGGTAGGCTATTTGGTGGAGAGCAATAGCGAATAGACAAATATCCTCATGTTGAAAAGACAGCGGAACATTGGTAGTAGCATCCTACGGAAAGCATGACTTAAGGTGGATCAGGCCTCAGGATCACTTATTTCAGATTATCTGAACATTTGAATAAATCATATTTGAAGTGCTTATTATAAAGTGAGATGAAAATGAAAGAGAGTTTCCACGCTGGTCTTACTGTAATTTATCCGTGAAATTGGTGATTTTTAACATGGCTCTTATGGAGATTTCTCATATTACAGCATTAAAATGCCGATTGAAGCAAGAAAGCATATTCAAGGTTCATATTAAAATTATTTATGAGATTCAAAAATTCCAGGGAAATAAAATTTTGATCTCTAACCACCTACTTTGTTAATTTATTAGCGAATTACTCTAATAGTTAACGTCGAAATACAGTAGTTCCTTGAAAGAGATGCTGTAGTCAGCTCCTGTGGATAAATGCTGCCATTAAAAATGTTATAGTTGCATAATTTGCATATTTTATTTCTTAATTTTGATTTCCCATGTGTGACCCATTTCGGAACTTTTTTAATCCTCTCACCCACTAACCAAAAATGTGTTTTACTGGTTTCGATACGTGGATGACGTTCTATGTATATGGACGGGCACTTCAAGACATCTGGATGCCTTCTCAGTTTTACTCAATTCCTTACACAAAAACACAAATTTCACAATGGAACTTGGTGACGAAAGTATTAACTTTTTAGACTTAACAATTGGTTTTAAGAACGGCAACTATGATCTTTTGATTTATCGTAAACCATCTTTCACAGACGTTGTTATCCAAAGCTAGTTTCTTTTAGAGCGATGGTTCACAGACTTATGAATATACCCATGTCTCCTGCTAATTATAACAGAGAACTTTCGTCGACAAAATTAATTGCCTCCAGGAACGGATATAACGAGACGTGTATTTCTCATCTGATAAAAAAATCATAGAAAAAGAAGGCAGATTGTTAACAGTTCACCCCCCAGTTGAATGTAAAAAGAAGTGGTATATTTTGCCTTTCATTCAGAGCGTTTCTTATAAATTGCATAAAATCATATCAGACAAAACACACGGTGTGTCATTCCGTAACCCTCGCACTATTGGGAAAATGTTTTTAACTCGAAAGACAAATATACAAGGTTGGACAAAAGTGGAGTGTATAAACTCAAATGTGAATACTGTGGAATCTCAAACATCGGTCAAACAGAACGGAAAATTAAAGACAGTGAAAGAACACAGGAACCACTTTGTTAATGGTGGTGGAAATTCAAAGTATTGTGAACATTTATGCACAGATAACCATTTTAGTGATTTTTGACCCTGAGATTTTACATGTCAATGACAAGGGTTCTAAGTTGGATTTTTTAGAACAATTTGAAATCATAAATAGCCTGCACATTTTATGTAATGACCACCTGTTCCCCACCCATTCCCTCCTCCTTAACATCAAACTTCCCTCTTTCCACAACAGACAACCGTACTAGTCATCCTTTCTGTTCTTGTTCACCGAAAAATTACTCACTTTGCACCCAATCGTACTCATCCTTTCCGCCGCCTTTACGTCACATCTACCAGCACGCCCCCCCTTCTCCTCTCCCCACTTTTCCTCCCTTCCCTCCACCTTTACTGTATATATTCTCAGCCACTCAAGTCAGTTGTACCTTGAGAATGGCACTCAGTTGCTGAAAACCAGGTCGGTTTCAAAAAATTAGCGTGGAATTATCCAAGTTGTATCTTTTCATCATGAAGATGGATTGGACACAACCTGAGACATAAATGGTCTGTGAAGAACATAATTGAAGGAAAAATAGAGGAAAGTCCACAGAGGAAAATCCGGGAATAAGTTCATGGACCAACTAAAGAGGTAAGTAATTAGAAAGAGATACCAGGAGGTAAGGGAATTAGTTAAGGGAAGGGTGGAGGGCTGCAGTCAACCAATCTTATGATTGAACGACCAATGAATGAAAAATGATTCCATTTCAAAACTGGTGAATCGCACGATTAGTTAATGTCCCTTTATTCCAGCTCAGGCGAATAATTTTTACTCGTTTTATTCCCCACAACCCGGGTGGTCACGTGACGCGCGACTGTCCCTCCACCGGTCCATTCGATTTCCAGGCAATCTAAGCGTAGCATCCTCGTCAAAGAGGACGAGTTTGTATCGGAATATTTGAACGATTCCGTAATTGGTAGTTCCAATTACAATCGACAATCAAAGACGGGACGGAATGCTATCAAGGTAATCCGTTCAACACCGCAGTTGTGTAATCAAATACCGTCAAACCGAGGGGGAGAGGACGCGATCGCTTATGATATGCGCACTTGCGCGGCCCGTGGTTCGCCAGCAGCGAGACAACGGTTACATCTCGGTTTTTCTTCCGGCTGACGCGAGCGGCTATTGCGAACGGCGCTGACGACACGTAATAATGCTTAATAGGTGACATCATAAGGCAGCGCTTTTGTGGAATTCTACCCGAATGACCACCGCGGTATTATTTTTTTTTAGAGGAGGCAGCAAAAATGTAAGCAAAGTAGCGGAAGACAGTGTTGCTTTTTTCCTCGGCGTTGATATGTGCGAACTTTTGACAAGTTCTCCACCAGAGTGCGATCACTGTAATCCATACACATGCGCTAGTGCTAACTTTACTCTTCAATTGATTCTATGACAAAAGTCCAAACCGGTATATCCATACCGAAAGTTCCAAGGAAAGTTCAAACCATGAAAAGTCCAGAATGCTTAATACAAAAATTAAAAAATCTCAAGTATGATTCATCTGAATTTTAATAAAAACTTGGATTTGTTCAAATGTACGATATTTTATGAAAAGTATCAGGTATTATTTTAAAAATGACTGCATGTATCAGTATTTTAAAAATTTAAGTTATGACTAATAACTGTATTGTATTCTAATTCTATTCCTTTGACAACGTAGTGTTGATATTAACAGATTAGACAAGTAATCCGCTCTTCAACTCATTGTAGGCTACCTGCAGGAAGTTTTTTTTTTACTTTTTTCTCAAAGCCTAGATCCCGCAGCATATATTTCTACACATGCTTGCTCCTTCTGCAGCTCGTAGTAAGTTCTAGTTGCTATGTGGGTTAATTTTGAAGTGGATGATAAATAAATAATACGTGGATGATAAATAATAAATGAAGTAGGTTACAAATGCTAGAGGCAATGAAGCTAAACTACATTTCTAGGTTCTATTGCTCATAAAAAATCAATTGGTAAAATGGTATTTATAATCCTTTTGGCTTTTTAACTGTGGACTTTTCGATTTGAACTTTTTGCGTTGAAATTTTTCTGTCCCAGCCCTTCAGTTACACTCGTGAGAGAGAACGTGTGACTGTTATTCTTTAAGCTTAATATAATACTTTAAATCCCCTGATTTAATCGATGGAGGGCATTCAAAGGATGGTACCTGAGAGTTCTGCCCATTTAAAGTGGTTTGCGTTTAGGGCAGTGATGAGATTCTCTACAAGCAAGAAGGCGGGGCTGAATATAGGGGTGGGAGAGCACAAAAGAGAGCAATTCAAGCAGTTTACGCTCCTGAGCAGCATTTTGTAGGTGAATGAGTTCAGAGGAAAGGACATAAGGTGACAAATTGCCGAGGCTAAAGAAGGATTTTCAAAGAGGAAGGAATTGATGAGGAGGGGAAGAAGGAGAAAGATACTGGTGAAAACTTATATGGAGCGTGGCGCTGTGTGGGTCGGAGACATGGCCATTGCGAAGAGAGGATATACGTTCGTAGACATGAGGCGTTTAAGGTGCGGGTGTAGAGAAGCATGGAGAGGGTGAGCTGGGTGGCGAGAAGGACAAACGAGAGGGTATTGGATATGGCTGGAGGGGAGTGGAAGCTAGTGGTGGAGGTTTGGAGGAGGCAGAAGAGATGAATGGACGATGTTTTGAGAAAAGAGAGAATGTTGACGAGGGTAAGAGGGGAGAGAACACTGGGGAGGCGTGGAAGAATAAGGAAGAGGATAGGAATTCTGGACGAAATAAGAAGAGAGAGATGCTATGAAGAATGCAAAAGGGACCTCATTTATTTAAGTATTCTACCTGCTGTTTGGTAGGTTATTGGACAGTTCTCATCTTTACCCGTTTTCACTCCTACAGATGGTCCACCATTATATCATCTCATTCACTCCATATTCACCACTCCAATTGTCTCAAATATCTTTCCATCTTACTTTGCTTGGACCCATGTTGTCTATTCCTACCTTCTCCATTTCTCTCTTTACATTCTCTAACTTTCCGGCCCTTAGTACAGTCGTAACATTCCATGTGCTTATTCCGGTTGTTGGGTTCCTCTTCTGCATCTTCTTTTCTTCAGCAATTGTTTCTACTTCCGTGCAAGTATTTTGTGTGATGACGACTGCAGGAGTCTTTCTACCTCTGACCGGGCACGACACCCAACCCACTTAGCCGAGTCCCGTGGTTTCCAGGATTTATTTCCGTAGGTTTTTTAATTGAATAGGTTTTCCATTGCCTTTCCAATAGAGATCTAATGACGGGTAATCCATTAGAGTCTAATGCATAGTAGAATATAATTTATAAGAAAGAAAACAGAAGGATTTTCAAGAAATTCGGACGTTAGGATAAGCACTGTTAAAAAACCTACCCGTCAGCTGATAGAACCCTCGAATAAATGAAATACGTTTTGGATAACGATAGCGGCCACGCAAAAGAAGGAACCGTGATCCTACCGCAGGGGTCTCCCAGCGTTTCGAGGACTTATCCCGCCCTCATCATTCCTGCCCTCCCTCATGGCGATGCCAGCGAAAAAGGATCAAATATCATACAATTTATATATTCTGTCTATTTGAAAATAAACGTGCCCTTCCACTAAACGTGTCATTCCACATAAATTTTATTTAAGACGACCCAATGATGGCGTGTCATGTCGAAACCCGTGTCGTCTTAAATAAAATTTATGTGGAATAACTAAGTTACTTCATTTTAAATACCATTTAGACCCAGGTGTCACACGAACCTTTTTCCCAGAAATCTAAGTTGAAAATGTGGGGTGCGTATCTTACTCGAGTTTCCTATCTCTCTGCCTTTCTTGGAAAGCCCAACAGTAGCCAGTAAAAGCACAAGAGCTCCTTGCCTCAGCCTGTACTCAATACTAAAGATCGTGGAAATAATTTTATTTGTATGAGAAGCGATCACATTTCTCAATAAATTGTGGAGAACTGTAAACGTTTATTATGTATTGAGCAACGTTATCTTTACCCGAGTCACATATAATACAAATTTTTACATATCAACCACGTTATTGTTTATATTGAACAACGTTTTCTATTACCCGTGTCACATATAATACAAAATTTTACACATCAACCATGTTATTGTTCATATTGAACAACGTTTTCTATTACCCGTGTCACATATAATACAATATTTACACATCAACCTTCCTCATTCCTCACCTCCGTCCAAATCATGTCCCACTTCTGTATCCTTCTGGGTGTAGTTCTGGTCCTCATTGAATTTTCAACTTTCTCTACTTCCCAACACTCGTACTTATTTTCTTAATTTGACCACACTCCTCCACACATCACTTGCACATACACTTTCCACTCCCTCTCAGCACGTTCTGACTCTCTTCCAATAAAACTCTCCTCTTACTCTCCGCAATTTCCCTCAACAATCCTATCCCCCAACAATATCCTCCCTGTTCGGTATTTCCGCGCGAGGCAGAACTGCCAACCAGTAAAACCATTACAATGGTGGCGAGCAGTTACGCCACAAAACAAACATAAGAACGCTAATGAAAAGCCTTTGTATTAGTCAAAGGTACTACGGCCTCCTAAAACATGCACTAGGAGAATGAAGAAAGCCGCCGATTTTTTTTTCGAAACTCATGAAAGCGGGGTACGCGACTTACACGGGTGCGCGTGGTGCACGGGTCTATACGGTATTTTTTTCCGTTAATAGAACTTGAAATATCTGGTGCTTTCCGGGAGGAAAAGTTGAATGAAGTTTTTTCTGGTTTCCGTCGGAAAAAGGATAAAAAGAGCTTTGGAGAAAATGGAGCAACTCGCCCGGACGGAAACCAGAGAAAACTTTATTCAGAGGAACTTGAAATCACTCGGTGAAAAAAATCGAGAATCAACATCTTCATGTGCCTCGCCAGCCACCACAGAGGCGCGTGGCACGGGTTGTTACGACACCATTTATGGAAATAAACTAGAATATATCAAAGGAGGAGGGAGAGGACAAAAGACAACTATGTTTCAACGCTATGCACATAAGATATTGACTCGCTGTTTTCGTTATAATCACTGATGGCAAGAGGAAAGAAAAAAATTCCACCAGCCAGAATGAGAATAGGCGGAACATGGGAAAATCGTGTTTTACCATCAAATACATGTGCAATTTTTTGCGAAACACTGAATGTTAGTAAAAAAATCATAAAGCTTAGGAAATACACAAACTACACACTTTTAATTTTTATAGGAGATCTTGATGGTATAAATTCCTCATTTTTTAAATAAGGTCACTCTGGAGTGCATGCAAGTACCATGTTCCATTTAAAAGGGCTGGTATTATTCGTGAAAAAATCTCAGAGTATAGTTCGGTAAGGGGCTGATATTTTGGTATATTTGGAAGGGTGAGATATTTTTCTCTGAAATAAGACAAATTTATTGATTTCTATGTGAAATGATATTTCACTCAAACTCCCTTCATCTACATCTACATCTACGTAATACCCTGCGAGCCACCACGAGGGTGTGGCAGGGGGTGAAGATCACCAAACGTGCACTATTGACATGCAACTAGAATATTTTATGGAGTCATGCTAGATAATAGGGTCACATGCAGCTAGATGGTTAGTATCTACATAATAAGAAAGGGATTATTGGTTGTTGTTACATGCATCATGCACTACAGACTACTCTAACTATATTTTACCTACCTATCCCTTTGCTACGCTCCCTAATGTTCTCCCTAATGGTACGCAGGAAAAATGACATTTTAAATCCATCGGTACGACAATCTATCTCTCTAATCTTGTTAATATGATCAAACCTAGCATAATACGCAGGGGTTCTCAATATATATCTAACATCATCTGTGAACAAATTGGTTTCGAATTTACTTAAAAGGTTTAACCTAAATTTTAACCTGCGTTCTGATAGTAATTCCCATCCTAGTTCTTCTATTAAGCTCTTAACACGTATACAATTATCATAACGACCTTTAACAAACCTAGCAGATCTCCTTTGCACTCGCTCAAATTCTTTTATCATACCTTCCTCGTACGGATCCCATATATTAGCGGCATATTCTAAATGAGGCCTGACAAGTGTAAAATAGCTTCTCTCTCGTACTCTCTTATCGCATTTGCCTAGAACCCTTTTTACGAATCCTAATCTATGGTTTGCTACACTAGTTATTTCCCTGATGTGTTTCCCCCATGACATGTCATCAGTGATGGTGGCGCCTAAGTATTAAATAGTTTCTACGTTAGATATTTTATTTTCTTTGATGCAATAATTATCCCTGGGAAAGCCAATCTTTTTCCAAAAGTTCATTATCGCGCATTTCTTCAAATTTAATTCTAGCTGCCAACTATCACGCCAATCATCAATCGCATCTACATCCTTAGCTAAAGACTGACTGTCCTCTTCATTTCTAAAGTTTCAAGGCATTTGCCATTTCAAGTACAGCAGTTGCAAAAGAACCTGGCGCTGCGCCGTGGATGATTTTGGGGCATGGACCTCAGAACCCTGCCTGGTGGGGGAGGAAGGTTGTAAATTGTGGATCGTCAGTGAGCAAACCTTTTCTTGTTGCTGCCAACATTAGCGCCTCGGTAAATTCCATGAGTCACAGCTACCTGACGTCCGGTTTGCTGCATTTTATTCGTACTACCACTCCTTGCGCGTGACAAGGAAGTGCACGGGTAATGCATGGCATTGATGAAGCAAAACCACTTGCCTAATTGCCTATTTGCCTATTTGCCTTGTGTATTATGTGTGCATGGCAAAGTAGTTTGACTCTCCTGCCTCGTTCTCAGCCGTCCCCTTCTCGACCTTCCCCTCCGTCCGTTCGTTTCACTCCCTCCACTTTACCTTCCCCCTCCGCCGCGCAGAAGTACGCCAGGATCTTTTGCTTTTGCGTAGCGAAAGTAATTACGGACGGAAAGGAACGAAGGACCTGAAAGACCGACCAAGGAGTATAGAGTACTCTATACTCTTTATTACGCACTGCTTCCAGATTAGATACGGGTCTTTACAAGTACTAACAGGCCTGTCTTAGATCAGTAACAGTTCCAATGTTATCATTTGGAAAGAGCAAAAATGAGGAGAGGAATTTCTAAGAAGGGAGGGCATGATGAAGAGAGTCAAAGAGCAGTGGAGGATGTGGAGCAAGTTCGGGCGATGGAGGAAGGGAATACGAATTTCAGGGCGACATGCATGAGGTACCGAAAAACTCTCGTCACGTGACCGCATGGGGCGTTGGAAACATCAACGAACGGCGAACCGCTCTTGCCCGAACAAACCAAGGGCGAGCTCGTTTGAGCGGTGAATTGATGACGTTTCTACATTCTACATACTACCCTGCATGCCGCCAAGTGGGATTGTGTCAGGGGCTGCTGGAACACCATCCGTGTAAAGAGGTGTTTTTGGAAGTGAAATGATGAAGTGTATTCTGCGTGCGTTTAAAGTGGAGCTCCAGTTTTATTGTGGTCACTTTTAATTTCAGTGCCTATCTGTTCGGCAATGTATCTCTCTAATTATATAACTTCTGTCAGACCTAGAGATGTAGTGTGGCGACAAAACGATATTTTCAGAGCCGCTCTAAAACACACCTGTTCTGAATTTCTCAAGCAAGCTAATTCTCGCGCGCGCGAATCCAAGTCTCTAGCGGTACCCAACACAACAATACATCTACAAGATGAGAAACACTAATGTTTGCTCGTAGCAGTTTTTAACGAAGCGCGCTGCTTTCCTTTGTATTTCATTTACTCTTTCGGTAACAGGGTAACAGGGTAACGGTTCTAAATGCACGCGGCGTATTCGGGGTGTGGCATAACCAGAGCGAAGTAGCACCTGTCTTTTACTTTTTTATCCGAGGATAAAAAACTACTATATGCTTGATAATTCCTTGTTTATTTAATGCTGATCCGCATATGTTTATTTTGAGTGTGTTCTCCACGATATATCGGAAGTTAAGTTAATACCATGGTATTTGACTTTTCCAGACGACTTTTTGACATTTACTGTGGATTGTGTCGGGTACTGAGGACGGTTACTATGTTCTATATCAAAGAAAACACTAAATGTGTACCTTTTTTTAAAGATATCTCGTGCATTTTTACGGGTACAACGGTGTTTTATTCATATAAACATAGTTGAAAATGGGAATATGTGTACTCAGGTTAGTGACAACCACTATATTGTCTTTTTTACGAATAATTGCATCATCCACGTTGAAAGCTTTAGTTTGATAATGTTAGCGGATTGATTAAGGATGATTCGTATATTTTCAAACCTATTACTGTACTTGAAACCGGTCATCATTTGTCCAAGAGTCATAATCGTTTGATCGGTTCCAAATAAACAAGAAGAAAATTTATTAGATGCCTTAATTCGGCACGAGAGTATGCGATGTCCAAAAAACGACGCCTTTGACTCATTCATCTACATCTACATCTACGTGATACCCTGCGATCCACCACGAGAGTGTGTGGCAGGGGGTGAAGATCACCAAACTTACACTATTGACATGAAACTAGGATATTTAATGGAGACATGCTAGATAATAGGGTCACATGCAGCTAGATGGTTAGTATCTAATAATAAGAAAGGGATTATTGGTTGTTATTACATGCATCATGCACTTCAGACTACTCTAACTATATTTTACCTACCTATCCCTTTGCTACGCTGCCTATTGTTCTCTCTTATAGTACGAGGGAAAAATGACATTTTAAATCTATCGGTACGACAATCTATCTCTCTAATCTTGTTAATATGATCAAACCTAGCATAATACGCAGGGGTTCTCAATATATATCTAACGTTATCTGTGAACAACTCTGTTTCAAATTTACTTAAAAGGTTTAACCTAAATTTTAACCTGCGTTCTGATAGTAATTCCCATCCTAGTTCTTCTATTAAGCTCGTAACACTTATACAATTATCATAACGGCCTTTAACAAACCTAGCAGATCTCCTTTGCACGCGCTCTAATTCTTTAATCGTACCTTCCTCGTACGGATCCCATATACTAGCGGACTAGCCGAACTAAAACGACGCGTGGTCACATGACTGCATTAGTTGTGGGAAACACCAACAAAGAGCCATTTCCTTGTGCCAGAACAAACGATGAGCGTGTTTATTCGATCGTTGGAACCGCGATAGTTGATTTAAGTATCAAAGCCAATACAGAATTCGTGCATCAACAAAATAATTGTTTGAGCACTGTAATGTCATCAATAGTATTCTCGTAACTCCAACATTGTCTGTTTTGGCAGTTGTTTCCCATAATAGATGCCTGGTGGCAAAAATAAATGAGTCTCCAATGGCCGTAAAAAAATTGGCACCACTCGTCAAACATGCAACAAACAAGGCTCACTGTGTTGGTTTGCGGGAATAGGGATTCCACAGCAAAGACCAACCACAGCCTCTCCACCAGAATACCCTCCTGTGATGGTTTACGGGAATTCCCTTCAGATCGCTAAATAGGGCCACCTTGTGGCTGAAATACGCGTATCCGACGCACACCCCCGTTTTTTTCTGTGTTTATATTTTGAACACGCTCTTTTTGAGCGATTTCTCCCAGAAGTTGGGCCCGTCTGTGTGTGTGTGTGAGTGATTTGAGTGCTTGTAAGTGTGATTGTGGTAATGACCAGGCATCCTTAGTAGGGTCCCATTAGCCCTATGATGGATCCCAGGTTATAACCCAGGCATCCTTATCAGGGTCCAATTAGCCCTTAAAAAGGATCCCAATTGGGTTGAGTGTGTGTATCTGTGGTGGTCACTGGCGAGGAATTAAAATTCCCGTAAACCATCACAGGAGGGTATTCTGATGGAGAGGCTGTGGTTGGTCTGTGCTGTGGAATCCCCATTCCCGCAAACCAACACAGTAAGTGTTGTTTGTTGCATGTTTGACGAGTGGTACCAATTTTTTCTACGGCCATTGGAGACTGATTTATTTTTGCTATCTTAAGAGGCCGTAGAGCTCAATTTCCCTCGATTTATAATGCATGTGTTATTCCCTCGATTTATGATGCATAATGTTTGATCGAATTGCATTCGATCCATTTACGTCCACATACTAACCATCGAGCCGCTGTATGGGTAAGAGGCAAGGGTTGTTAGGACGCCAGCGGTGGAAATGTGTAAAATAACAGGTTCCCAGGAGGTGAAATGGAGATAATAATAGACTTCTCGGGTTTTCCACCAGGTTAGGAAATTGTTGGCCGACGTTTCGATGGCTACCTCCGACATCGTTCTCAGGGCATGTCAGTTCCCAGATCGGTGCCTCCTTATATACCTATTGGTTTCGCGCCAAAAGTAATCAGGTTCCCTGTGTTTGGCTAGAGCCAATCTTCTCCCTTTCCGCCTTAATTTTGCGGAGCGCTGGATTCCAGGCAGTGCTTAAAGCATAGCCCGTGTCGCGGTCATAGTTTTTGTCTCCATCCTGGCGGAAAACCCGAGAAGACTTTAGTAGTATCAAACGCCGGGAAAAAACCAAATCATATTTGAAATGGTGATGTTTATTTTGATAGTGTTTTGAGTGGAGCTTAGTTTTTATAACGGTCTCCTATTTTACGTGAAGGTATTTTTGTGCCTATCTATCTGTCACTTTTATCTCTCTAATATTTTTGTTTCGATTCAGTTGGATCTTCTAGAGATGTGGTGCGGCGACAAAATGACATTCTCCATGTCGCACTGAAACACGCTTGTTCTGAATTACTCTACCAAGCCTAGCGTGTTATGTTCACCTGCCCAGTAATTGGAGGATAAGATCAAGCTATGAAGTAAATAGAGTTAAGGAATAGATCTCTCAAAAGTCATACACATCAATTCGTAGAACACCAAATGATGACGAAAGAGATGATGATGTGTCCTCTGCGTTCCCCTTCGACCTTTCAACTGCGCGTAGGAAAAATAAATAGAAGGCCTTTCACCTCTAGGACCAATGGCTCGCAGGAATGCATAAATTTCACGAGAGAATGTAATAAAATAAACTGGAAATCACATCGCCCGTGCCTTTCATCGCTAAATATATAGAAGCCATTACCATGCTCCCTATTATTTCAACATTCTGAACTGTCATATCATCGATCACAATTCGAACAGAGGCCTTTGATTTCACCGGGGTAGAGGAGATCACCGTTCTCACGAAATGGGGTGGAATACGATAAATCGACTTTATTCTTGATCCAATGGCCGAAGATAAAGGATTCCTCCCCCGCCCCCCCCCCTCGACTCCCACCGCGTGCTGTCGGTGCTGCAATAGCTTTCATTTCGAATATATTAGAATTTATGGAATCCAGGGTGCCTCAATATTTCTCCTAAGAGACTTTCGCACCTCGTCGAACGAAGCTGATTCCGAATTTACAACCCAATCTATGATAGCTGAATATTCTCTCGAGGGGTAAATTTGTAAAATTATTTTATTTCACGATAGGTTTAACTCTGAGACTTGAAAAGTCAATAAGAGATGAGGTGAGAAAGGCTTGAGGGCAGTGGAAAGCTGTCACAGGAATACAGCCAATACGTGACTCCAAAAATACCCAAAAATGAACATATTTCATGCCGTTGACGCAGGGATTCGTCATGAGTCATTAAAATGCTTTTTCAAATATTATACTGAGCTTTAGTTGATACCTGGCGATAAAATCGTGAGAGCTATAGATTATTTTATTCATGCATGCACTATAATGTACACTACAATGTCTCGTAAGGTAATGGATAGATATATGACCACAGTTTACTGCGTCATATTAATCAAAGAAATCATAAATGGAACTTCGCGGACTTAGGGAAAAGAGATGACTCAAGAGCTCTTTAAAGATTTGACTAATGAAGTAATAATGCGAAAATATAAATAGCATACAAGAAAAATGGAAATTATTCAAAGAAAAAATACTAAAAGCTTAATAAACAAAGGGAAGCAAAGCAAACGCCTAGGGAAGAGAGAAAATTCGGTTCTTGAAAGAGCTGGGAATGGGTGAACATTGGTAGGTTCATTCTCAAGATGGAGAGAAGGATGGATTGGACATCTGTTGCGGCACTCTGGATGACTGACTTGATGGAAAGAATGGTGTAGGGACGTGCAGGAAGAGGAAGGCCTAGGCAGTAATTTCTGAATGGTATTGGAGAAGGGAGAAATTAAAGCGGAAATTAAGAGACTTTCTCTGGAAAGAGAGATTTGAATGCCCTCCAAACTTAGGGTTGAGGAAAACAAGAAGTCTATAGTTTAATTGCGAAATACTGAGCAATTTTTCTCCCAAGCATTTCAGAAAACTGTATAATAACATATATGTATAATAACAGTATCATAATAAATTTACTAACACGGTAGAAAGATAAGAGGCAAGACTAATTAGCTAACACATTCAAATATTTCTAGCCACTCTGAAAGGATTCAACTGGAACTAAGGATGATGCCATATGGTACACGAGTGGATTGGGGCCCGTGTTCGTAAAAATCCAGAAGAGTTGTCTCTCTTCCACTTGAATGTACTTTAACCGGTAGAGAAACCTTAAAATAAGCTCTGTTGTTATTACAATTACACGACGGGTACCTGTATATGCTCACATGATGTACTTGCCTGAGCATAACGTGGATAAATACATAGCAGCAGTTAATTAACACCCCAGATTTTTCAATTGGAACATGGAGACGATTGAAATATTTAATGAAATATTTATTAATAATGTGTAATGTGCGCATTTATGGATACGCTATCATAATCTGGCGGGTCATCAATAACATTGGAGGGCAATTTCCTTGTTCAGTCAGGTAACTTATTCCATGTATTATGTGTATTCTATGGTTCATGTAAATTTATGCTGATAGTTGACATTTAGAACGTAATGAAATTTTTAATTTGTGAATAAATGAATTGCGCCACAAAAAGAAGTACGTAAAACTAATAAATATTCTCGACAAATATGTTTTGTAAAACACTCATTATGATTTCATATTAATTATTTCACCTGATATAAATTCTGATGGGGAGATATAATGTTGATGTTCAGTTGTATTACTTGTAGCTCTGGAGTCAACATAAATACATCACCTGTCATTACATTTAGCTCTATTGTATGTATCTACTCGATGATTTCAGCACTCTATGATAATCAAAATGAGAATTAATCTATTTTAGTGGAGCTAATTTCAAGTAGTTGCAGTTGCCGTGACCCTCTAACTATAAGTGATAAAGTCACATTATATTATTAACCCTTTATAGGGTACTGGGAAAATATTTTCCCACCAAACCTGTAGAGAACGCTCTTTGGGATATATATTTCCCATCTGCGGTAATGCACGTAGTTCGGTGTTCCCAGTGGATATGTCGTAGTGGCACGCATGAAAATAAATTATATATCCAGCATCTTGCATGCCCAAGTGTAGCCAAAACCGAAAAAAAAACCAGAATATTTTGAGTCCCAGAGTTTTGCCCTATAAAGGGTTAAATAATTCTGGATAACTACGGCAAGAGTTATATTGAGCGATTATAATAGGTATCTCCCGAATCTTCGTGTTGGCTTTGAGGCAAGCAATAGGCTTCTAACACTGGGACTAAAGAAATATTTTACTCGAATGAAAGAGATTGAAGTAATTTGATTGTAATTGAAGTAAAGAGATTAAAATAGGAAATACCCACGACTGTTCCAGTTTAAATTCTTTTGACCATTCAACCATATTAGGAACAAGAACATAATATCATAATTTTACGAAATAATAAACACATGGCCTTATTTCATCCCTGAAGTCGCTAAAAGTTAAAAGCAGAGCACTCACTGTAATGTAGGGCCTACAGCCATTTCTCTAGTCACGTAGCCAAAACCTAGATTCCTTTTGAAGTTTTCGTTGCATTCCCTGAAGGAAATTAATATTTTCGATAGATTACGTCATTTATAATTAGATCGTCAGCATGATTAAATCATTTAGTGCCTTCATTAACATAGTTTGAAGAATAAGAATTCTTTAGCACTGGACGACAGATACAAGACCACGTTTGCACAATAAGAACTGTAATAGAAAAAAAACAACTGGGTATAATAAAAATCAGAACAATGCCTTTTTAAATTTAACAGCTGACTTTCCTAATGTCAGAAGAAAAAATATGGAAAATCCTTGAAAGAAAGAAAATATTCCTAAAACTATTAGATGCAATAGAAAACGTTTACAGAGAATCGAAAAAATAGGACAATCGTTAAAGAAATATAGAAATACTCTAAAATTCGTCACATACTTATCAGAACAGGAAATGAATAACTGCAGTAGAAATGGAATTCTTGAGGAGAATAGCCAATCGGACCCAAAGAGTCCTGAAAGGAAACCCGAGGATTAGAGAAAAACTTCCGGGGGAGCCCTTAAGGTATTTTGAGCGAAATATTATTCCTCCTATTAACGAATAAATTTTATCTCAAATACAAAGAAAAATATCTCACCCTTCCAAAGGCACCAAAATATCAGCCCTTTGCCGAACTACTTTCCCAGATTTTGACATAAAATGCCGATCCTTTTACATGGGAAATAGTACGTGCATGCACTCTAGAGAGAGACTTATTTTTTTTATGAGGAATATATAACACCAAAATCTCGACAAAAGCGTTGACAGTGTGTAGATCGTATGCTATTTCAACTATTTGTGAAAATTAATCATGCTGCCACCGCAGCAATATTTTCAGGATCACAAGAAACCTTCCTTTGTTAGGGAATTTTAAACGCACCGAGTGAAAAAATTAGTCAAATTGAAGACTCATATAGATATTTTCTTTTAATTACCTAGAATTTCAGTCGCATAAAAGTATATTGTTTCACCACTAATAATGCAATTTTTAATTCATACTTCTTACAGCAGCTGAAATTAAAACGTATAATTCGAGTGTTCTCTCCACTATGACTAGGGAACTATCTCGCTCAAACTATCATAAATATTTTTTCCTGGAAACCCTGAAATTTTTCGAATTATGAATTTTTCCCCAAACTCATTTTGGCATCCTATTTCCTCGTCCGTTGGATTCATTCCTTTAGTCCTGTCTTGACTTGTAAGATCCACGTCATTCAAGTTTTTGGGTTTCCGTCAATTAAGTCAAATTATCTTTTAGTCGGCCTTTTCTTATCCATGCTCTGCGGCTGTCAATAAAGAGATATTTCTCTCTTCCTTGTTGTACCTATAGTTCTCTCTAGATTTTCTTGAAGTTTCAGCTGTTTTCACTGTGAAGGAGTTAAAAAGTTTTGCATGAAAAAAGAGTCAAGTTAAAGACTTGTATAGATATTTTTATTTAATTTATCAGAGTTTCAGTCATATAAAATAATATTTTTGAACCGAAAATAATGCAATATTTTATTCATGCCTTCTCTAGCTGCTGAAATTAAAACGCATAATTCGAATGTGGTTTCCATTATGACTAGGAAACTACCTCGCTCAAACCACCTCAAGTATATAAATATATTCACATACCTAGTTTATGAGTACGGGATGGACTGGGAACATTCGAAAACTCAGAACTGAAAGGTAAAGAGAAAGCAGGTTTATACTTTATGCTGTTACGAAAAGCATAATGATACACGGCCTTCGGTGTCCGGTGCCTATGTTGGCGGAAAATATGAACTGTCACACAGTGAAAGGAGCTACGGGTGACTTTTAAGGAAGTTTATTCACCGTCTCCGTGCAGCATATACGTCTTACTTAGATTCAATCCATATGATCCTAATTGATTCATCTAATCCTTAATCTGTTACGCAGCCAAGTGACCCGGAAATTATTACCCCAATCCCTCTGGGAGAATTGCACGCAAGGGCGGCCAAATTAATTCCTGTCCACTCTAAATTGACCTCTTGGTCCCTCCCGATCCACATGAGGGCAGGGGGAATGATTTAATTAAAATATTCACTATGCCTACCCTCTCATTCCCCCCTCTCCCCCGCATCCCCCAGGGTTACAGCCTTGGCTCGGTGAAAGGCCATGCACGTCGTGATGGACCCTCGCACTGTAGTGGCGGAAGATATGATTATTGCTTTCGACAGGGTCGCCCAAGCCAAATGGGTCGGCAGATTGGAGCCAAATGAAAGGTGATCAACGCGTCATCTATGCTTTGACGACGTACGAGCAAATGTGTCCTGACTGTTTGGTGGCCATCATTTTAACCGTATCGCCTGAAATTTCTATCGTGAAAGGAAATGGAAACTCATATCAATTACGATCAAACTGATCATTAATAACACAAGAAACAAGCTAAGTCTCGAGTGCATTGCGTTTCACATTCACCGAGTCTTCTGGCCTTTTATGCCCAAAGGCCACTGTTTAGAAGCCCACACGATAACTTTTCACCTCCCTGATGATATACGATGCAAGTATATTTCTACCTATATTCAGTTCGCTGCTACAAGTTTCGACGCATTGGTGTCATAATCAGGGGCAAATTTTTCTCTCAATATCGGATATAAAGTGGAAAGATGGTAAGGTGGAAAGATTCCAGGTGGAAAAAATTCCCACGCCGATTCCAGTGGTTTCTTAGCAGACTGGACAGCTTAGTGGTTTGAGCATCTGACGTAAATGCAGGAAGTCCGTGGTTCCATTCCCGGTCCAGTCGAATTTTTTTCCATTTGGAATTGTGTCTGTTGATTTTATATGTTCCTATCCACTTTCTTTCTATCTTTCTGTATAAACATTTATATGTGTGTGTGTGTGTATATATATATATATATATATATATATATTCAGTTCTCTGCTAGCTCTCGAAGGGGACGGACGTCTTTCCGCTTCGGGAACTTGTTGTATGGGAGTGATTTGACTGAGACTTGTGTGTTTAAGAAGAATGTCTCTTTGCATCGTGTTTAAGAAAACTATAAGGAACACAGTTTATGTGTCGTGCAGTGATTGTAACAACAACTACCACGGGCACTGTTTGCCAGTTCCACTTAGCAGTGAAGAGATCCTGGGAATTGCTGACAGCAATCAAAGGTGGAGATGTAGCGATTGCAGTTTGAAGAGAAGGGAGAGTATGCACCTGGGTCAAGACGCGACCGACAACCCAAATCCACCCCAAGAATCATCAAACACTGAAGTTATGGCACTGCTCCGGGAATTAAAAAGTGATTTACGATCGACTGAGTTAAACCTGGGTGATACAATCAATAAGGTGTACGAGAGGCTGGATGATTCGGTGAAACTCATTGAAGAATTAGGAAAGCGTCTGGATGAGTGTAGTGATAAAGTTGAATCGCTGCAAAGTGAAAATATTCATCTATGAAAGAATATTGAAGTTTGTCTAAATCGCATTGATGATTTAGAGCAACGAATGCTTTCCAATTGCGTTGAAATTCACGGAGTTCCTGCAATGCAAAACGAATGCTTACTGGATACAGTTTGTAAAATAGGGTCTGAGTTAGGGTTAGAAGTATGTGTCGATGACATTGACAAATGTTATCGCTACAAATCGAAATCCGGTGCTTCGGTCGGAGGTATCCACGTGCAGTTCGTGAGGCAACGCATCAAGGACGATTTCCTGGCGAAACGGAGGGTGAAACGGAACCTCTCCACCCGTCACCTGGATTTCAACGTTCCTGAGTCACCTGTTTACGTCAATGAGGCCCTCTGTCCTGGGAGACGCAGACTGCTCAGCGCGGCGAGAGAGGCTAAGAAAAATAAGAAATTTGACTACCTGTGGGTAAGACAAGGCAAGATAATGATGAGAAAGGCTGAGAAAATGCCCGTACTCGTGATTACTTGCCTGGAGGATTTGACTAAATTGTGACTTTTCCTTTCAATGATTGCAAACCCTGTTGATGAATTGTTCAGTGTAAAGCCTACAGTAATGATGTTGCATCAAAACATACGCAGTATGAGAAGTAACTTCGATTTATTTCTGTTGACTCTAAATAACTTACCACGGTTGCCAGAAGTTATAATTTTATCTGAAATTTGGATCAGAAAAGAGGAAGCAAACCTATATCATATTAATGGGTATAATAATATTGCTAATTGCAACAACAACTATAGAGCCAGAGGTGTATTTATGTACATAAAATGTAATTTAAAGGTTGAAAATGTGCATATTGAATCAAATACTTCTGCTGACTGTCTGTTGATTAGTCTGAAATGTGAACTTATAAATTTAGATATTATCTCGGTCTACAGGGACCAAAACATTCCCGTAACATCCTTCTTAAAAGAATTGGAACCATTGTTAGGGCGCTCTAAAAATAATTTAGTAATTATTGGTGACATGAATATTAATATTTTAGATTGTAATAGTGTTTCAGAGGAATATTTTAGCCTAATGAGCTCATATGGTCTAACTAGTATGGTTAATGTGCCTACACGAATAACCTCATCAACTGCTACATGTATTGACCATGTTTTTGTCCGGATTTTTAACTCATTTAAATTTGAAATAAGCGCAAGAGTAGCTCACTTGTCAGTAACTGATCATTCTGCGACTGTATTGTCCATCTCAGGTAGTAGCATGATCAAAAACGTAAATGTTCATAGTTCTTACTCCATTAATTCTAATTATATTCAATACGACGTATTAAAAAGTAGACTTGGTGCCATCGATTGGGGTCCTGTTTACTATGAAACAAACGTATCGAAAAGCTTTACTTTATTCTTAGATCTAATGAAAAGCTGTGTCCAGGACTCAAAACTCCATACCCAACGTGTAGTTAACTTTAAAAAATTAAAACCTTGGATGACTGATATATTATTGATAAAAATGGACCTCAAAAACCACTTACTTAATAAGCTGCAGAAGCATCCGCATAATGAGGAGTTAATAAAGAGAACAATTAAACTTAAAAACAAATTGCGAGCAGACATAAGAGAAGCTGCTAATAGTTACTATGTGAAACAATTTGACAAGTGGAAAGGCAACGCAAAAGAACAGTGGAGGGTATTGAAAGAACTAACTGGTGATAAACTAAAAGATTCTCACATACCAGAGCTAGTGATTAATAACCAACTTCTCACAGATCCTGCAGTTTTAGCGAGAGAATTTAACAAATATTTTATTAGTGTTTTCGAGTCCACCAAAAAAATCTCCCTTCAGCATGGAAATTCTTCTGGGCCTGAAATCCTATATCCCAATCTTAAATATCCTAATTCAATGTATCTAGAACCTGTGTCATCTTTTGAAATACGTGAAATTGTGAGCTCTCTTCAATCTGGAAAATCCGCTGGTCCAGACGGAACGAATGTAACAATGCTAAAAAACATAATTGACCTCATTGCTGATGCTCTGACCCATATTTTTAATATAAGCTTTATTCAAGGCGAATTTCCCGATGACCTAAAGAAAGCTATCGTTATACCCCTACATAAAAAAGGTGACCGACGAAATATAACAAACTATAGGCCAATTTCATTGTTATCTGTTCACTCGAAAATTCTTGAGAAACTAGTTAAAAAAAGGCTTTTGTCCTACCTGGACAAGCAAAATTTTTTAAGTAGCAACCAATACGGGTTCATAAAGGGTAAAGGAACAGAAGATGCCTTAGAAAGCTTCATGACACAGGTCTACAACGCAATTAATTCGAATAAACGCGTTGCTGTCCTATTCCTAGATATAAAAAAGGCCTTTGATTCCATAAATCATGATATTTTGTTGGAAAAGTTAAGTAGAATAGGTGTTCGTGGCACACCATGGAAATGGTTGAAGAGTTATTTGTATTCTCGCTCACAGTGTGTACGTGTAAATGATTGTGTCAGTGACTTTGAAACCATATGTTCAGGTGTGCCTCAAGGCTCAGTGTTAGGTCCAATATTATTTCTTATCTATATTAATGACTTATGTAACTCTAAATTCACCGGAAAATTAATTGCCTTCGCTGATGATATTGCACTTATTCATGAAGGATCATCTTGGGAAGAGGTCAGACTTAATATGGAAGCAGACCTAAGCATACTTAGTGAATGGATGGAAAATAATAAATTATTGTTGAGTGAAAAGACGAAATTTTTGTGCTTTAATGTATGTAATCGTTTCTCAATTAATTGGCAATTAACCTATCATAAACCAAGTTGTGATCGAACGTTTTGTAATAACTGTATACAAATTGAATGTGTGCCTGAATACAAATACTTGGGAGTGACTGTAGACCAGCATTTAAAGTGGGATAAACACATAAATCGAATTTCAAGGGAACTTAAATTTATCCACGCGAAGTTTTATTTCCTTCGAAATAAATGTCCCCGACAATTCATTAAAACTATTTATCATGCTTTAGTGCAATCAAAATTAAACTACGGGATAATCTGCTGGGGAGGTGCCTACAAAAATTCGCTCAATCCGATGCTGATTCTCCAAAAAGCAATAGTGAGACTGATTGCTAGAAAATGTCAATTTGAACCGTCCTTCCCCATATTTGTGGATTTACAGTTACTCCCTTTACGTCATCTTTACGTGTACAAAGTATTGAAATTGTTCTACCTCAGAAGTGGTAATAAACCTAAGGAAGAACCAATAACCAATGTTTACAACCTAAGATCTACAAAAATGTATGTTTTGCCCAAACCAAATCTGACCGTGTTCAAACGCTCATTTATCTATGTAGGGCCAACATTATTTTCTAGATTGTCAGATAGTATAAGAGGTTTAAAAAGTTTAACATCTTTTTTGAAAGGAGTAAAGAAATGGTTACTTAATGTAGAAAATCCAGATGTATTTTTTTGTTAATAGTAAGGTTAATACTCACTATATTTTGTATGCACGACAGGTTGTAACTAAAAAACAAATTGTTATCTTTTCATGCATTTATTTATGTCTCGTAACTGGTCTCAGTTTACTTTTACTTATATTGTAATTTATCTTGAGGTATCCCAATACAGGCAATGCCTAAAGGGATTCCTAATTTAATTTATCCTTATTTAATTGAAATGTAAATATGCTTGTAATGTTGATTCTAAGGGATAAATAAATATTATATTTAAAAAATATTATATATATATATATATATATATATATATATATATATATATATATATATATATATATATATATATATATATATATATATATATATATAAATATATATAAGCTAGCAACAAGGCGTTGAGGTTGGGGATGGATAGATAGGTATATCAGTGGACACTCACAGAAAGGCGATCCATGGCGACACCGGTGTCCACTGCCGGTGTCGCCATGGATCGCCTTTCTGTGAGTGTCCACTGATATACCTATCTATCCATCCCCAACCTCAACGCCTTGTTGCTAGCTTATATTTCTACATTTATTTCCTTTTTCTGTAATATATATATAATGGATGTATATAATACATATTGATGTTGAGATCATGGAATCCGTCCATAATCCATCCATCCGCCCATATATCTCCGCGAACGTCTATATTTGGGGTGGATTATTTTGCCGTTACTTTAAACAACAAAGGGAAAATAAGGGAGTTTATACATCACAGAGTTCTTTAGATGGTCTAGCATCTGATGTAATATCAAAGTGTAGATTAATTAATATATCTGTCATACGGTAGAAGTATGGTTCATTTCATTTTTCAAAAATGAAACGATGATGGACACATTTGAGTGATGAATTTTGGCAGCGCAGGAATTCATTCGTATGGGGCGAGTTGTCACGGCGCTGGAGGGACGAGGGTGAAATATCGCCGTCACCCCTGGAATTATTTCCACAGACGCATCGAGAGTGGCACGTCAGATGGGACAAAAATAAGACCGTATGGCCCCTTAGTAAAGCAACGGAAATAGGATTCCAAGATGATGTTGAGCTCATGGAATTCAGAACAGATCAAACAGATTTAAAAGAGAAAGAGACGCTTCGCATCGACGAGAGATGAAAGTTTAGAGGTGGTTGGTAAAGTGATATATTGTGCCCGGCTCATCGCTGCTTGGATATGGAGAAGGAACGGTTAACACTCACTATAAACTTTATGCACGACAGGTTGAGATTAAAGGAAAATTGTTATCTTTTTTCATGTATATATTTCAGCTACATATCTGGTCTCAGTTTTTTTCATTTATTTGGTAACTATTCGAAATTTAATTTGTTTATGAGGTATCCCAGATACAGGCAATGCCTAAAAGGGATTCCTAATTCATCCTTTTAGAATTAGTAAGTGTCGTAAATTAGCGATTCTTGGATAATAATGTTACAGTAAGGAAAAATATAAAATTTCCTAGAGTGTCAACTATCAAGACCTCCAATTTATACTAAAAATCAAAACAAAAGACGAATATAATGAAAAACTCCTTCCTCACCCGAGGAATTAAAGAGTGGTATGAGTCACATAAAGAGGTCTTTAAGCCCTAACCTCGGTCTGTAAATAAATTTAAAAAGATAGGTAAAATATGTATTACCTGATTGGATTGAGTATGTGTGTATGTACATATATTTTTATTTCATTGCCCGTACAGTCCAATGATCTTTGCGAAAGGCCAATATGTCTCCTGTAGGGTATTCTTCAACTCCGTTAGGGTCCATACATGGAGACCCAACTAATATCATGCAATTTTTTGAAATGGTATGGAATGAAGTGACCGTAAATGTTTGCGGTCCACTCTCTAATATTGTAGGGTTCTTCAAGAAAAGACTGAAATGAGGGATAGCTGTTATTTGTCTTTGCTAAGTACAAACATGGATATGTTTATGGCACAACAACTCAATGTATTAATGTATGCCAACACCTGACCAGGAGGTCAACTTGTAACTAATATTTTCTAATAATAAATAAAAAAGGGAAGAATAGAGCAGGTTAGAAGGTATATATATATATCTGGGGAGCATGCTGACGGAAGATTGGAAGAGTGAGGTAGAGATTAACCCTTCGAGTGCGGCATGACGTGATATCACGTCATGGGTACCGTGACTGTTTCAGCTTACACTAGGTACACACTCCTTACACACCACTCCTATCTCTCCGTGGAGTCTTTTGAGGGATGTGGATCCACTATATTTCTATTAATTTTATGCTACGTAGGTAAATTAGGTTAGCATGCGGGTTAATGTGACGTTCTTTTTTATTACTACTCTGATTCCTTATCAAATATAACAAAATATTACTTTTAAATACATTTTTAAAAATTAATGAAAATAATATTTCTCTCCACTGCTCATAAATTCTTTAGAATTATTAAATTCGTGTCCAATTTACAAATCTCAAATATGAGGGACTTCAACTTATGTATTTATATAAATTGACATCAGTTATGAAATATTAAGTCCAGACACAGGACAAAATAAAGACACCTAAGTTTGATTGGCAGTGAAAACAATTAGATTTTACCAATTTGGTGGGGCGTCCCCCAAATACCTTGCACTAAATTCTAAAACAGATCAAATTAGAAATTAAGAGTGGGCATTACAAAATTTGAAAATTGGAAATCAAAGATTAAAAATAAAAGGTCTTTGTCAAATATACTAATAAATTTGAAATTAAAATGTGTATTGGTATTTGGAAAATAAAAGGATATCTCCGATCCCTTGATGATGTTTCCCCGGCGAGTTCCAATTTGGCTTCCCTATCCGGGCTGTGTGGTCCAAGATGTCACGGCCTACTCTCGGATGTCACGATGCTACGGTGCACCATACGATGACTGCCAGGCACTAGTATTCACTAATCAAACATAACTTTCGAATATACCTCAGAGCAGCTTAACTCAGCGTCTGTCCACGTCAAAAGTTTCATCATCAGCCCCTCAATACGTCCGTTCCCGTCAAAAGATCCATTATCTGCCCCCAATGCGTCTCTCCCTCCACTTCCTTTGGTCAAAACCACCCCTATTCGCATTGTTAGAACATCGTTCCCCAAACTTTTCCTCCTTCTCCAACTGGCTTATATTGTTCTACTCGCGTCAGAGTCTTACTGCACGTGATCAATAATATTCGGGTTTGTTTCTGATATGGCGTTAAAACTATTGTTGTGTGACAAATTTCAAGCTATCCGGGACTAGCCACGGAGTCCCACTTTTTACGGAGTCAAGGACTTTTTACGGAGACAAGGCGGATGATTTTTTTCTCTGTGGAAAATCGCACTATTGTTGTGTGCTACCCTTATGAAGGTTAACGTTGAAGGTTATTTCCAGGTTATACAACTTTGCCAATCATAATTACGAGTACCAAATATGACATATAAATACTGGAAACAAGTACTAGTAGTGAATACATTACAGTATCATACATATCTACACAATAGTCTGCGATTCTCTGCGAGAGCATTCAGCAGAGGGAGTTTGGCCCTTATCCTGCGATTGCGGAGATAATAGGAAAACGGATGGATAGAAAGAACGATAAGTGATATGCATGTTTTACTAACCATGTCTTGATCTATTTTTTTACAGCCATATTCAAGCATACGTTGGATAATGGTTAGTATTACTCTCTTTGAAAGTACATCTCTATTATTTTGTCGCTGTTTTTACACTCTGAATAGTGTGCGGGGGTAAAATTACGTAGTCCTTATCACACCCAAAACGTTTTACGTGAATTTACTTAGAAATCGAAGGTTAGACGAGTAAAATGGGCCATTTTGAAAGTTACCGCGGTAAGTTTCGTAAATTATCGTGGTATTTTACATAATTTACCACAGCCCCTGAAAATTACCGTAATTTTCGGTAATATTCACCTACATCTCAAATATTTTTCACACCGATATATTCGAAATATATAATTTTCAGTCAAGTGAATATATATTTTACACAATCTTGAATATAGATTAAAGAACGTACATCTCATTCGAGGAATATTTGTGGGGCTGTCATTTTAACGGTTTGAACGAAAATTTCTCATGTCAACAAATGAACGCCAAATTGCGTGTGGGCTGCCGTATTTGTTTTGAGATTCTCTCCATGTCTAATTCATTAATGTAGCAATATAAATGGTTTAAAAGCCGTTAACCCCTTTCAATTGCTGTTGGATTTCCTATTAAATCCTCTAAAAGCTATTAATTGCAGAAAATTCAAAGTACCGGAAAATTAAGGTAATTTTCGAAAATTACCGTTATATACCACGTAATTAACCTCAAATGAAAATTACGGTAATTTAACCATCTCTAGGTGTAACCTCTGTGCCCCCCGTGGATCCCAATGTAGTCTTGTCATCAGCGCTATTAGGCTTTCTGTTCTCTCCCGGCCATTGATGGAAAAACTACCAGTTTACCTGAAAATCTACCTATTTATTTTGTTCATTCCACGGATTAAATCTTTCAGCGCAGGGTCCTGAACGTTCACAGCACAGCTGTTCAAAGTGTATGATGACTTAAGCTAATCTCTCTTTTAATTTTTCATCCAAGAACGCACATAACATTCATTTTACAAATCTACCAAGTGTTTTGCTTCCTCGAATATGTTACGGATAGTTAAACACGATTAAGAATACTTTAACAAAAGTAGTGGAGTTACGACGAGTTTCGTAAAACATTTTCTGGAACTTTACGTGTTGACAACACGTAGTGAAGAGCTTAACAAAAAAAAGAGACGGAGAGTAAAAGAGCTCGGGGCGAAAGATACTTGCACTCGCCCAGGGGGGTACTTCTGTATTCCGCGAGGACGCGTAATTGTCTTCGAGGACCATTCGGAAGCAACCTCTTATCGGTGGACCGTCCACAATTATATTTCAAGATCCCGGAGAACGAGGATGGCCCTCGTGTCTCTAAATGCCCTCTTCTCCTCCAGATCCTTCCCTTGAAAGGATAGAAAAAAAAGAGTGTAGTCCCGTAATGGAATTGGGGAAGAGTCCTGGGGGCGAGCCTTTAGGCGGATCTCTGATCCGTCCACTGAGGAGACGACGACCAAGACGGAGACGGTCGAGAATCGACTGGCGAGTGGATTTCGACGGGACAGGCCCCACCAAAAAAAAAAAGGAAACACAAACGGTACGAGTGACAAGAGAGGGCTTAGAGAGGAGGAGGTCGAGGAGGAGGAGAGGGGTCGGGACGTCCCTTTTCTCCGCCCACAACCACCCGTCCAATCCACCCCATAAACACACACAACCCCACACAATGATCCCACTGCTTACTCGCGCGTGTGGTACTTTTTTTCCCACTACTCCTATCTCGCTTCCCCCTCGAAACCATCCGAAACCCAATTTCGACGCGTTGAGCTTTCGCATGAAGAGAAGAGGGTTAGATTGGTGGGGAAGGGGGGGGGAGAAAAAGACAGAATGATTGATAATTGAACGCCGGATCATTGCGATTCCACTGGGCGTCTATTGATTTTGGCATCCAGTGCACAAGAGTGAACCAAGTGTGAGTAGAAAAGAGATAGAGAGGAGAGAGAAAGACGTGGAAGGAGAGAAAGAAAGACGGATCTGACCCTGGGCGATGAGAATTGCCGCGGGGGGTTTGGTGTAGGGGGACGCGGCCCCCGGGGGGGGGGAGAGTGGATGAGGATTAGTTAGAAGGCTCAGGAGGGGCCTGCCTCTGGATGTGGGTCGCGGCTAACGCGGGAGGAGTGGGCGGAATGTGCCGGAGAGATTTGAACCGAGTCCATGACACTAAGGGGTGGTGGGTGGGCGGAGGAGGAAGAAATATGGGATGAGGATTGGTAGGAGGAGAGGGGGAAGGAAGAGGGTTTTGGGGGGTGGTGGAGGATTGAAACAGGGGTGAGGGGAGGGAGGGAAGGATAAGGGGGGTTAAAAGGGGGGGAGGGGGCCCGATGCTATTTAGGATCACTCTCGAAAAACGTATCGACCATTTCAGGGGCAGTCAAGGGGGGGAGTTGGCGGGAGAAGAGATTGATCGATGCGGGGGAGGAGGAGGCGGAGACTCCCTCTCGTCCCTTCGCCGCATGAACACACAAGAGCAGGCGGGCGGTTGAGGGAGTCGCGGGGGGTTGGGGAGCAAAGGGGGAGGGGGGCGTGGGCCAGCGAAGCGAAGTCGAGAGCGGGACACGGAGAGAGAGAAGAAAGGGGAAACTGAAACTCTTCTTTTTTTTCATTTCTCCACCAAAATCCGCAGCGAGCGCGCGCGCGAATGAAAGTGAAAAGATTTTAAATTTTTTTTTTCAAATCTAAATTTCATTATTTTCACGATAACGAAGGGTTTCCGAGTGGGTTTCGATCGAATCGAAGAGGATGGACAAAAGTGAGAGATATGTCGCCTCTTTTCCGCTGCGTCCATCCTATCCCACCCGTCATGATCGCCCTTTTTTTTAAATCCTACTTGTTATCACCGTTTCCTCGACTCCCCCCTTGTGTACTTTCCTCCTTCCCACGCAGGTGAGAGTCAAAGCGACGAAGAAGAATTCTGGGTAGAATCCAATCAAATGCGATCCTAATGAAACGGCACCGCCTGTTGTTTTAGCCTTCTTTCCGGACCATCGTCCCCTATATGCTTAGCCCCGATATGTTCGAAAGGAGCCAGACTCCGATGGGGAGATCAGGTGGGAAGAACGTGAGAAGGCTGGGAACAGGGATGGAAACTGCCGAAGAAAGAGGGAAATGGAGGCGAATCGTAGGTGAGGCCAAGAACCATCTTGGGTTTATGTGGCCACAGGAATAAGTAAGTATATACGTATATACTTCGCACTCGATGTCATCGTATCAATTAAGCTTCCTACCCTACTTCCATTCCTCGCCTCAACGTCTCAGGAGTCCCGAACGGAGGTTATGGAGTCCAGTTCGATCGTTCGAAAATAAAACAGTACACCATCTCTTCCGTTATTGATCACAACGGCAATCAATCCATGTTTTAATACTTCTTATCAACGTCCTGTTTCCCCTTAGGTTTCCTTCCTACAACTGCTCATGTCAAGTTGCCGAACGAAAAATATTTTGGATGAGTCCAGCTGGTTGGAAAATAACAGTAGCTATATCACTTCCTCTTCAAAGCCCTTTCTCCATAAGGATCGCTCACTTTTTTCTAATTATTCACTGTTATCGACTCACTTTTATGGTTGTACCTCGTCTACGTGTTTCTAAAAGCTGGACCATGAGTTTTGAGAGAATTTCGTTGTGGTTGAGACAGATTACAACCAGAAAGAACGTCACCTCTTCGGCTACCTTCCCCTGTGAGACTTTTTTTAACTTGTTCAAATATACGTATTTTAAATACGACTTCCTTCCCCTTTTTAAAATCTTCATGCCACATCAGATACATATTAAGGATCACAAACATAAATAATTTAAGTTGTAATCAGCTGTATAGACAATAAACAGAAGTAATACGGAGATATTGTTGAGCTTTCCATATCCTATTTATTAATCAACATGTTTTTAGCTAGTACTTTTATCTCTTACTTTCCATCGGTTGGGTTCGTGGGTAGGTCTCAGTGCCGAGAAACGTGTTTGTATCGACTTCGATTAAATAGAGAAGGAGCTAAAGTATGATAACTCCTAATATACCCTCACCCAAGACAGCAAACTTCTTTCTCATTATTCTTCATTGGTCGCTCAATCCTATGATTGGTTGAATGCAGTCCTCCACCCTTCCCTATCTAATGCTAGTTCCCTCTCCTCCTGGTATCCCCTCCTATGTACTTTCCTCTTCATTTAGTACATGAGCTTATTCATGGGCCTCCCACTGGGGACTTTTCCCTCTATTTTTCCTTCAATTATGATCTTCACTAACCCTTTGTGTCTCAGGGTGTGTCCAATCCATCTAGCTCTTCTTTTCTTTACAGTGTCTCAAATGGTCCTCTCCTCTTCAACTCTTCTGGGCACTTCATCATTTCTTATCTTTTTGTCCATTTTATCTTCAGCATCCTCCTTCCGCGCAAGGTTTCGAAAGCTTCTGATCTGCTCTGGTCAGCTTTTCCAATGCATTTTCCACTGCAATTTCTCATTTTTATAAATATCATATTGATCGATGCTTCACTTATTCGGTCGCCATCCTTCCAACCTCCCATATCCATCTTCAATTTTTTTTAACCCTGTGATGATTACTACCATGCAATTCTGTTTTGTTCAATTTATTCCTGTTTTCACTGATATTTCCAATCTCCCCTCGGTTTTTCCCGTGTGTCGAGGCGTTGACCGAAGCATTTTCAGACGAACTCGAGCGAATAAAAAGAATAATTCGAATTTTTTTACTTATATTTTTTTATTTTTACTTCCGGTTCGAATTTCAACATATGCCATTGCACCTACATTTCCCTCCCCGATGGTTTGAAGAGTCGAACCAAATATTTCGAGTCGATTACCACTGATTCGAAAAGGATAAACCAATCTTTTTCCCTCCTATATATATTTTTTACTCCTGTTTCCAACTCATTCCCCTCCCTTCCCACCTTCCTCTTCCTCCTCGTTGAGCAAAGCTACGAACAAAATATTTCGAGTCAAACTCGATCGCATCGACAAAAAAAAGAATCGATTTCTCTCCCATTCGTATATTCTTTTTTACTTTCTCTACCGCTTCCATTTTCCTCCCCTCCTATCCCACCTTCTCTGTTCACTCCGATATTTGAAGCGTCAAACTATATATTTTTTCTATTCAAAACAAGGCCATATGTGGGAAATTTGCTGCAATTCAATACAATATTTGTCATAAATTTAATTCAATGCAATATGAGTTCTTCTTACAATATGTAACAGATATAGTCCTGCTAATCCTATGGCCTGTCAGCATGTGCTCTGTCTTAGTGTCCACCGGATTGCCAATCAAGTTTTCATACAATAATCAAATCAGATTTTAAAAAAATATAATGTTATAGATACCGATATATTAGTCAGAAAACAGAATTATTAAAATATAAAGTAAAATAGATTTTAAACCTAAAATGTAGTAAAACACATAAGTACGCACAAAAAAACAATTAAAACATTTCTATCAAATCATAATAACTTTAGGATCATTACAAAAGTATTTTTAATAAACAAATGCACAACATTGATCAGTTAGAAAGCATTTAAAAATAGATGCAAAACCAAAAATGTTTTTAAAACACATAAATGTACACAAAAACATTATTATAACATTTCTATCAAATCATAATTACCTTAGGATAAGTACAAAAATATTTTTAATAAAATTAATGTACAGCATCGATCAGTTAGAATACATATTTTATATAAAGTAAAAGAAAACAGGTTTCGAGTTGAATCTGATCGAATCGAAGAGTGAAAAAAACAGAGGTCGACCTCTTCCGATGCACTCTACTCCAACGACGATATCGATTCCCTTTTTCTTTTTGTATGCTTATTAAATAAATAAATGCACAACATTCATAAGTCAGAAAACATTTAAAAATTGACAAAAACCTAAAATGAAATAAAATTACATTACTATACACAAAAACATAATTAGAACATTTCTTTCAAGCCATAATTACCTTATGACAGATACAAAAATATTTTTAATCAAACAAATGTACAGCATCGATCAGTTAGAATACATATTTTATAAAATGTAAAATAAAACAGGTTTCGAGTCGAATCTGTTCGAATCGAAGAGTGAAAAAAACAGAAGTCGACTTCTTCCGATGCAATCTACTCCAACGACGATATCGATTCCCTTTTTCTTTACGTGCGCTTATTAATTAAACAAAAGCACAACATTCATCAGTCAGAAAACATATTTTCAAAATAGATAATTAACCTAAAATGTAATAAAAACACATAAATATACACAAAAACACAATTAGCATATTTCTATAAAGTCATAATTACCTTAGAATAAGTACAAAAGTATTTTTTAACTAGACATAATAACAACATTGATCAGTTAGAAAATATATTTTTTAAATGCAAAAGAAAACAGATTTCGAGTCGAATCTGTTGGAATCGAAGAGTGAAAAATAAAACAGAAGTCGACCTCTTCCGATGCACTCTACTCCAACGACGATATCGATTCCCTATTTCTTTTCGTGCGCTTATTAATCGCCCTTCCTTCGCTTCTCCCTTCAATATCCTTCCCATCGCCCCGACCGCATGTCGAAGCGCCAAGTGCTATTCATTTCGGGGAGCTCGGGGCGAGGGAGAAAAATCTCGTCTCCGGAATTTCGCCCGATCCGCTCCATCCCATTATGCTCTCATATCCCTTCGGTGGGCTCTCTCCGCTCCTCACCGTCCCCCTTTCCAGTGGAATACTACTCATTCACTCGCTTTCTATCCCTCTCTCCTACAGTGTATATCTCTCGCGGGAATAGAGGGAGTAAATGTCTGCCGGGCTCACAGAACGAGGTCAGTAACTCAGAGGCACTCGAAAATGTACCGAACGCGAAAAAAAATAAAATAAAATATCACAGCGACTCAGGAGAGAGAGAGAGAGAGGCCGTTTATGATTCCTCCATTGTCCCTGTTCCGCCACCCGAATCTCGTCGTGTACGCCGGTGAGAAAAATAAAAGAGGTTTCTTCCGGTGAAAAAGATAAAGGAAGTTTCTTCGTTTTCTTTTCGTCAAAAAATAGTGCCGGAGGGAACGAAAGATGCGCAGATGAAAACGAAAGAATTATAACAAAATTATGGAGAAGTAGTGGCAGAGATGAACTGGTTGGGTAAACTGATGCGAGGGCGGGCGCCGACGGTCCGAAGCCATTATTGGATGAGTCATCTCGGTGTGAGATGAGAGAAAGATGGAGAGAATATACACGGGCACATACAGAGTGTGGAGTTTCGACGAGGCTTCCATCACTGCCTTGGAGTAGTGGATACACGCGCGGTTAAATGGAAATCCGGATAAATGACGATTAAGCCTCGCGCTTAAGAGTACCGAATTTACCCTCAGTATCTCTATCTCTCCGATTTAATGACGGGGGTTACCTGAGTTCGCGTGGCAGGGGATGTTAGGTCAACAGACGAGTAAAGACGTAAGGTTTTGGGAGGCGAAATGGTGACGTGTATTATGGGAGTGTATATAGAGGAGCTCAGTTTTTATTGTGGTCGCTAATTGTACGCGGGAAGAACGAGTTTTTGTACCTATCGGTTCGGCAATGTATCTCTCTTATTTTGTCGCTTCTGTCAGACCTTGAGATGTAGTGTGGAGTCATAATAATATTCTCTGTATCGCTATGAAACACGCCAGTTCTTAATTTCTCAAGCAACCTAAGCCTAGCGTGTAGCCTCCGAGCCTCTAGGGGCTCCCACTTTAATACCTCTAAAAGTTGAGAGACACTAGATATATATTCGCTCGTGGCAGTTTTTAACGAAGCGTGCTGATTTTCTTTGTATTTTATTATTTTTTTGTTAAATCTTTATGGCCAGGGTCCCAAATACTCGTGGCGTATTAGAGGTGTGGCCTAACAAGAGCGAACGAGGTAGCATCTCTCTTTTACTTTTTCATCCGAGGACCTTCCTATTATACTCTTAACAAAACCTAGTTTCTTTAATGCCGTCACGCATATGCTTTGTATGTGTGTTCCTCACGATATATCAGAAGTTAAGGCAATTCCAAGACATTTTACAGTATCTGAAGATTTTATGTTTATCCCACCCACAGTATAGGTATGAGTAGTGGTTACACACGCGGTAAAATGGAAATCGGGATAAATGACGATTAAGTCTCGCGCTTAAGTGTACCGATTTTGACCCTCAGTCTCCCTTTCTCGCCGATTTAATGACGAGGGTTACCGATGATTCGAGGACGGGCCCGACACCGACCTGAGCGCCACTCGCTCAATAACGAAGTCCGCCATTTTTGGGCAATTTTGGGACAACCCCCCATCCCCTCTCCTCGTGCCCAGAAAGTCCTCTAACAAATCCTCCATCCCTTCTAACACTCCCCCCAACCCTCCTGTACCACGCCGTGCTGAAAATTCCCGATGGGCCCAACCTCTCTCGCAAATGAAGCCCAACGGGTGTACCATAAATCAATAATGCGATGTGGTTCCGCTAAGTGACAACGAGTTTTCATTGAAAAAAAAATTTTTTTTGGACATGGTAATTTTTAATCCGTCCCCATATGATGTGATGAGCGATTACGATAATGGATGGGCGAGCGTGATTAGATTAAGTGCGCATTAAGTGTCGAAAAATCGATGATCGCTTTACGCGCGCAGACGAAAGCGTGTTCTACTATCAACACTTACTTCAAATATTTTGAAATTCTTTTTTTTTATTATTACTACTAAAAAGACCTTCCCAGTTCCTTCGATTATTGCGAGAGCTCGGGGAATAAATTTTCCCGAGCATCCGTCTTCTCAACAAATCGATATCGGCAGCATAATCGAGTCTGTCCCATATATTACGCATTTTCTGTCGAGACCGGGCAATAAATCTGGAAGTTTTGAGCGTAAATCACTTCTGAGTGCCTCTGACTTCTTGTTCGGCTCACATCAATGGAAAACCCATCCCCGCTCTGAAGACGTCCTCGATGAGACGGGAGCTCGGGCTATATTCCCCTTGGCTCTTAAGGTAGTTTGAGCGAGATAGTTCCCTAGTTATAATGGAGACGACATTCGAATTATACGTTTCCATTTCAGCTATTTTAGGAGGCAAGAAATAAATATTGCATTATTATTGGTGCAAAATCATACCTTTACATGAGTGAAATTCTAATAAATTAAATTAAATATCGGTATAAGTCATTAACTTGACTCATTTTTTTCGTGCGGTATATTTAAAACTCCTTCCCAACCGATGGTAGACAATTTGATCAATTTTCGAAAATGGTTGAGAAAGCACACACACTACATGCTGTTAGTTTTTTGACGAGATCTAGGCGTTATAAATTCCTTATTTTTTAAGTAATGTCTCTCCGGAGTGCATATATGTACCATTTCTCATGTAAAATGGCAGGCATATTTTGAAAAATATCTCTGAGAGTATTGCAGTAAGGGGCTGATATTTTGGTATATTAAGAATGGTGAGATATTTCTCATTAAAATAAGGCTGAATTCATTGATTTTTAGGTGAAGTGATACTTCGCTCAAACTACCCTATGGTGGTCGGAGCGCGAATCGTGAGTACACATTTGCATAACGTTTCATTTATATCGAAAAACATTTCTTCGACCACACTTCGCTCGAGTACATCTCTAAGTACGTTAGAAATAACCATACGTTTTGTGGTGTAAGGATTGTGTTTTATAATTTTTGCCTCGATTAAAACAGTTATGACTTGGATTTTTTTCAGTATACTACCTGCTGATTGGTAGGTTTTTTGACGGTACTTATTCTAACGTCCTAATTTTTGGCATTATATCCCTCTGTGATCTGCCATTAGATCATTCTCAAAGTCCTCATATCGTCTTCCTATTCTTATTTCATCCATAATTCCTCTTTCTTCCCTCTTCTTCGACGCTTCCTCAGTATTCTTCCCTCTATAACCCTCTTCATCATTCCCTCTCAACCCCCCTCCCTTCCCCCCCTCTCTATCCCTCTCATTCTCTCTTTTCAAAGCGCCCTTCATTCATCACTTTTGCCTCCTCCAAACCTCAGCCACTAGCTGCCTCTCCTCTCCAACCATATCCAATACCTCCTCGTTCGTCCTTCTCGTCACCCAGCTCAGACTTGGCTTTACGCGGAATTCGAACTTTAATAAAAATCGCACGAAAATATTAGTTACCTATCCGAAATGACGCCTTAATATTTATTATAAACCATTATAATATTAAGAAACGTATTTTTTCGCATTTTGGACTAAATTGTATATATGTCTTCGAATTATTTCGATAATGTATGTCAAGTTCCATAAGGTTAAGTGTTGAAATGGCAAAAAATTGCCAAGAAATCCAATTGGTAACTTGGCTTTTATCTGTTCATATTACTGATATGTATGCATACGCAAAGTCTCGCAAATCCGTACATGAACGAAAATCGCTCCAACCATTTTAAGGAGACTCTGGCATTGGGGTCGCTTATTCCAGAAATACCGGAAACTTGAATGAAGCGTCTTTCAAGTACGTTTTGTAAACTGAAATGAACAAAAAATAGGGCATCATCAGGTACACAGGTACCCATCAGGAGTGTACCTGATGATGGTGTAACTGCCGAAACCGGTTGTACTCTTAGTAATAAAACTGTGGAAGACGCTAAGTTAGATTTACCACAATGTATACCTTCCACCGAGTGAAACCGTCAACTTTTGAATGTATCCAGCCTAGTTATACAGTTATTCAGCCTTCAAAGTGAAGATTTTGACATGGGTTCTTATGCAGATTGCTAAGGTTATAGCTGAAGAACGTCAATTAGAAGGAGAGAGAATATTCAAACTTCTAATAAAAACTGTTCATATGACGTGAAAACGTTGTGAATAATTGAATTAAAATAAAAATAGCCATCTAATCGCCTATTTTTAAAGGTATTAGTGAATTACTGCCATGATTGAAGTAAAAGTGCGGTAATTTCATGCAAATGACGATGCTATCGGCGCCTATGGCTGGACAAACGTGGCCATTTAAATTAATTCGAGGAAAAATATGCATATTTTGTACCTTAAATTTGGTTCCCAAAAGGTTAACAATTTCACCAACGAAAACAGGATCTTTTAAAGCAAAAATAAAAACATGTATATAAGTATTTCTTTGACTCGCATAGTCAGGCCTGATCCACTCAAGGGTTGGCGTGTTCTTCGTGAGAACCTCCATGTGCAGAAGGAAACAGCATTGCCCTCCCAAACTTCAATTACGCCTCCTTCATGTTTAGAGCACCAGTTTATGTTTATGACAGTTCCCCAACACGGTGGTTACCCCAAATGCACCGGGAGTATTTAAGCCGAGTAAGGGCTCACTCGGGTATAAGATGCATTCCCGCAAGAGCGCCAAAATCGATGCCGTTCTTTCGACTGCAGCTTTAAATATTTCACGGAACTCGTGGACTGTCTCCGTGCTCTCCCGTGGCACACTAAGAGAGAGGGCGCTCTCGACATTTTGCCCTTGCACGTGCGAAAATATTATTTAAAAAAAGAAAGAAAATCTCTCCCTCTCTCTATCTCTCTCTCTCTTCCCGCGTGAAATATGAATTTATTACAATCGGGTTTCGCCGCCCCGGAATCAACTTCAGGTAGTCAGTGAAACATGGCGAAAATTTAGTGTGTTGCCTGCAAGCCACAATTTGGCGAAACGGGCTCGTGATAAATTCGCATTTTATGGGGACGCGTAAAGTTGCATTCACTCCCGAGAGCACAATGGAGTTTCCCCAAAGTTTTTACCCCATGCCATTAACTATGCATTGTGCTCGCTACCCCTTGCCATTTTTCTCATCGTAATTTACGAAGAAAAAGATATAGGCGACCTCACTCACCTTAAGCATACTGGGGAATACAAACCAACCTTGTTAACCGTCGCTATACGCCTGCTTGTCAGAGGGTTGGGAGATCACATCCCGCCATTCGCCAGAGTATGTCACAACGGAGTGAGTTTTATTGTATGGACGTGTTAAGGGTGCAAAATGGCCGTGGCTGTCAGAGCACGGCGTCTAATATAATAACAAAACTCCCCAAAGTGGACCGCTTTAATAATGCCAGGTTAATTTTAACCGTTTCATGGCCTCGTTTTTGTATTAACGTGATGTTGAGCAATAGTTCGTGTTATTTAATGAACATCAAAAAGTCGATCAGTTAACGATATGTATAATTTTTTAAAAGTATTCTACCGGTTAGGGTAGGTTTTGCTGAATGTCAGAGAATCTCCCATCGGTTTTCTAAACATTATGGGGCCCATGTATCTCTAGTATATCAGTAGCATTTCCATGTATCTCAGCAGCATTTCCCTTCTTCATCCTCTCCATGAAACCTATTCTCTTCCTCGCCTGCCCAGCATTCTTCCCTCAGTCACATTATTGAGCAACCCCTCGCCCCATAACCTCCAGCCACCTACTCTGCCAATCTCTAATTTCATTCATAAGTTTCCTTTCCTCGCCCACCATCTCCAGCACTTCCTCGTTACTCTTCCTCTTCGTCCACCTCACCTTCTCCTTCCTTCTCCACACCCATTTCTCGAATGCTTGCAGCCTATTCTCTCTCCCCTTTCTGAGGGTTCACGTTTCTGCACCATACAACGCTGCACTCCATATCCAGCTCTTCACCAGCCTCTTCTTCACATCCTTACCCAAGATCCCCGTCATCAGCTCCCTTCTATTACTAAACGCTTCCTTAGCTAGCGTTATGCTATTATTCATTTATTTGCAATCAACATAAAACCGCATCAAATTGAAATTCTACTGATGCTGAGTCTGCTCTTCTCGTGGCAGTGTTAGTTACTCTTCAAAACAAGCAAAAGAGTTGGGAAAACCGGGTTCATTCACTGAATTATTTAATTGGGTCCTCTTTGCAATACGAGAGAATGCGTTTGATCAGCGTGACCTCTATTTAGTATCGAATGTAATCAATCAAGAACGCCCTCAGCAGAAGTGCGGGGGAAGTAGTTTGGTGGGAGGGAGATGGATTCCCTTTTCCGATTGGTGTCACCGCTGACACTAGCGAAGTGTATCGCTTGGGATGCCACGTGAAAAATATGAAAAAGTAATGAACCTTTTGAATTTTTCAATAATATGAAACAACTCACACACCCAATAACCCTTTTAATGACACCGTAAAAATATGCCAAGCGGAAATATTGATGAGATAAGTAGTTTGGTTTAATAATTCATCCGGAGTTCTGTGCAATAATGCATTTACCCTATTGTGATACACTGTTGATGCGTTGGATCCGTTCCAACATTAGTCGCTCTGAGGTAAAACATGAAAACGACCCGTGAATGAAACTTTAAAAAAAAAACTGAATCCTACTTTTTTTTGTAGGGTTTTCGACTGGTTCTCCCTTATTTACTCCATTATAGGTCTATATAAAAATTTTCAGACAAAACTTGGCAAGCAGATGATGCCGCTAAAGCTGCTCAAACTTTCTGCATCCTCGAACTATGTCCAAATTTCCATTTCACATCGTGTTACCAATGCCAACGCGTTCCGAACTTACACAACAGCAATGTCATGAGTGTGCCTCCCACGTCATCAACGTGGCGTCGACTAAGAAATACAAATTTTGGGTGGGGAATGACAATGGCTGCAGCTAAAAAATTTGGTTCTCGAGGGTAAAACCCGGCAAGAGGATTCCTCAATTTTAAAATATCACAAATTAAACGAACGCTAAAACAGCATAAATCCCTCGTCATACTTTACTAGGAAGGATGCCATCACATCTAGCAATGCAAGGATGTTTCTGATTGGGTGAATAATGAATGTCAGTGGTTTTTCTTTTCCGCCAACGAAATCAGTTTACCAATTTTACTCTCACCCATAAGGGACCATTCACGTATAACATAAGGCGATTTTGGCCACATTTTTTACTCTCGCTATCCCCAAAGTAAGACAACGTTAGGTATTATGTTAATCCCTCTCCTACCCCAAAAACATGATCTACCGGTACAATTAATAATTTTTTAGTAGAATGCATATGTATAAAATTTTTAATCACTGTTTTACGCAAGTTTTGTTGCCAGTGCGAATATTGAGTGCTCGGTCATCATCAACTTGTATTCTGCCTACTGGCAGGTCCCAAACACCAAAGCTGTCTCTAATTCGTTCCGTCCCAGGCCTCTTCCTTGGTATCCTTGTAACTTATTTTTATCTTCATTTCGTTTGTCTTTTTCAGCCTTCTTCTTCCTCTGCTCTTATCTCCCTCCGATGTTCCTTCGACTTCGACTGCTGTATTTAAAATTCCCTTCCCTCTTCAAATATGTCCGATCCGGTTTCCTTTCTCTTCTATTTTGTTTTCCTCAGTGTTCTTTCCTCGCTTACTCTTCCAGGCACCACCTCATTTCTTAATCTATCCACCCATTTCACCCTCTCTAGCCTCCCCCATACCCACATCTCAAAAGCATTATTCCTAGCCTTCTCTCTTCTTCCCAAGGTATACACGTTTCACATCCGTACAACATAATACTCCACACATAACATTTTACCAGTCTCTTCCTCAGTTCTAGGTCCATGCCACTGCAAAACACATTTCTCTTCTTATTAAAAGCTTCCTTTTTCATAGCCATCCTTGACTTAATCTCTACCGTACTCTTCCAATCTCCCGTCATCATGCTCCCCGGATATCTACACCTTCTAACCTGCTCTATTTTTCCCTCATTTGTCATAACATTCACAATTTCTCCATCATTTACACTCATAACTTCCGTTTTCCCAACTTTTATTTTCATTCCATAGCCTTTCATTCCTTCCTCTAAACTTTTTATCAATCTTTGAAGTGCCTGGTTGTCATCGGTTAAGATCACTATATCATCAGCGAATCTGATGATTTTTATCTTCCGTCTTTCTATTCCCATCCCTTTTCCATTCTCAAGGGTTTTACTGACTATATCCTCAATATTGATATTGAATAGTGTTAGACAATGTATTGAGGGCAGTTTACTGAAGGCTTTTCTTTGAGCTCTGAGTGTGGGAGTGTTCCATTTCAGGGAAAGAAAAGATGATGGAAAGAAATCAAAAAGGATATAAAGAAAGTGTTGAGGACGGCTGTCACGCACTGACTGCTGTAATGCGAACTCAGATTTTCAGTCTCTTGATAATTCTAAGCGAGATAAATATACGATCTCACGAATAAAACAATTATCTAACGCAAGATGATTTTGAACTCTTAAAAACCCCCGCGTAAGACAGGTTAAGATAAGTCCAACCCCCCAGTCCTCCCCTCCTTAAAACGTCTTACGTAATATTTGAATGGCCCCTGAGCACGGCACTTGATTCGGAACCTATCTCCTTGATATCGCATCGAGCCATAGAGCGACACAGCTGCCTTTCCTCAACGGTGCAACGATATAGTCAGCGCGGAGGGGTGTCTCTCCATCATCTCGTTTCTCAGATTCCAGGTAGTCGTTTCTTTGTTTTCTCAGCCGAGAAATATAGCCGAGCCTCGTGCCTCTAATCTTTTGATCAAAAGTCGAGCAAGCTACTGCGACGCCACAGAGCTATTAAATGATTGTCAATAACATATGTCCTCAGCGCAAACTGTCATATTCACAGTTGGCACATGCAAGTAAGAGAATCATTTACAATTACCTAGTAATGAAGTACGAATGAATCAAGAAGGCATAACGTTAACTCCCTCCAGATCATTCAGAAGCTGGAGAAAATACAATAGTCGCCAAAAGTTTTTTACTTATAGTCGATTACCTTAGAGAAGAAAATTTTCCTGATAGTCGTTTCATGAAAAACATGATTATTAATCCATGCCAATCCGTTCTTTCCTCAAATTCATCCTTTTCGGTTACTAAAAAAGTAATATCAAGCTGGAATGGTGTTCGCTGCCATCCTTATGCTGCGCAAATGGTGGACGACCAGTCAATCGAAGAGTGCAACGTTAAGGCCAGAATATAAGTCAATTTTTAAGATAATTTTCCCGCTTCGTTTATCAATTATCCAGCGAGTAAATTAAATTCACTTTATTTTGGGAGAGATTTGATGAGCTACGGCCATTGAATTCGTTGCTGAAATAACGTCGATAATTCTTGAATACATCTGGGTAAAGTGTGGGTGGTTTTTTTGGTTTTTCGATAAACGGTCGATTTTTTACTTGGAATTAACTAATCACGCCCAAGCCAATAAATGGGTTTATCCGCTACGACTGCCGACAGACCACTTATTGCAAATATTTCAACTAACAGAGAGCGATTAGAAGCTTGAAAATTATTAAGGCCAATTTTCATGTAACCACTCAATATAATCGAATTACAAAAGTTAACTCAGATGAAAAATACGAATGTATATCGTCGGCCTAAACCACGTAACTCCAAAAAAATTTTAAATTTGGGTTTTCATGCAAATAAACGCATGAGTTTATGGTCCCTGGAGCGACATACCAAGCCTTCTATTGATGAGATAGAAAGATGAAGAAATGAAGTTTTTACTTTTAATTGAAGTGATAATAAAACCTAATTTCAAGTAGAAATTAATCATTTTTGTTTTTCCTATCCCGTAAAAAGTATGTAATAAGACAAAAGTGGTTGTCAACCAAGCCGACTATACTAACAATTATTGCATTTTTATTATAAACAAACTCTTTTTCAAGATCCCGGAACTAGCCGCGCAGTTACTTCAACGGAGTCACCCACTAGTGATCACACAATTGTGTGAAATTCACAGTGGAAAAATCATTCGCCTGAACTGGGAAGCGAACCCAGACCCCACGATTTTGCGCCGAGTGCTATAACGCGTCGAGAGCGAAATCGAGGGATCTGGGTTCGATTCCCAGTCCTGGCGAATGGTTTTTCCACTGTGAATTTCACACAATTGTGTTATACAAACTCAATGATTGTCCGTTGAAAAATGATAAGAATAAATATGAGAGTTGAACAAATTTGTTTGCATTTATTAGGGCTGGTTGATAATGCCTTGAGGAGGCAAGCATGCTTCACATTGCACCCGCTAGTACAAATCCTCTTCATATAAGCACCGAAAGAAAGCATAGTATTTTTGTCGGGTACCCGAAGCAATTGTTTTTAAAAAATCGCGTATTCGGACGCATAAATTCGCCGCGTACCCAGAAATGAAAGACGAGTGCTCCGTGTACGAATTACTGAACACAGATATCAACTCGCGAGCAAGTGTGCGACATGAAAATTCCGACGTTGATTAACGTTCTCTACACCCGTAGAAAGACAACGTGTTCATTTACCCCGAATAATAACCCAGAGATATTTATGAAAACCATTTTGTACACCCTGAGAAAGGATTATCCTCATAGCAGTTTTTCTTCTTCATCCACTTGCTCTGGGATTTCAACATCTGTAGAATGCAATTTTGCCTGGTGCTGAACGCGGGGATATGGAAAAAACCACCAGAAGAAAGGAAAGGAAAAGAAGATGAGAATTGGATCATAAAATCCTAATTGGAGAGATTGAGGAAAGCTAAAAATATTTTTACCATCGCCTTTGATTTATGATGAAAAAATGAATGAGAAAATCCAATGCTCAGAAAAAAAAAATATATATATATATATATATATATATATATATATATTTATCTATATATATATATATATATATATATATATATATATATATATATATATATATATATATATATATATATATATATATATATATATATATATATTCCGAGCATTGGACGCGAAATCCAAAGGTCCGTGGTTTGATTCCCGGTCCAGTCGAATTTTTTCTGCTTGGAATCGGCCATCTTTACATCTTCACACCACCATTGTGTCTGTTGGTTTTATGTGTTCCTATCCACTTTCTGTATAAACATTTATATGTATGTATTTGCCGCTGAGCGGTCTGAGTGAATGAACGAACGATTATGTATATATGAATATTATTCCCCGTCAGATACCGCCATCTAGCATTAATTAGTAAGTACTTAGTCAATCGGTTTTTCCATATCAGGTATCTCACTTGTTCCTACTTCTAATTATTTATTCTATTTCACCATCTAATGGTTGAATTCCATGTGGTATAAATTAAAGCAAAAAAACTATGCAAGGATTTAAAGCACTTATGCATAAGTATTATTCCTTATCAGTGGGATTCATATTATTTTACAGAAGAAGGCAAGAAGAAAAAATCAATTTAAAACGCTACTAATTGGCAGTGCCGATGAGGTCTCAAACTAAACGCTCTGTTGGACTCATCCGGACGTGAAAACTTTATTCTAGCGGACGGTAATAACGAAACATTATTCTCCTACCACTGACACACATCAGTACTCTCACTCAATTGCTTTTCATGCTGCTATTGAATTTTTTTATGTATTTGCCAGAAATACATGCTTTCGTTCACATTTCGTATCACACGATTGGAATATGTTTGTTATAAAAAACTGGAACAGATATCGTTTCCGGGAACTTAATTCGTGTAATAAATTCTGTGTGATTTACCATGAATTTTCATATTTCCCGGGTGGAAAAAATAACGTAGCACCTGATGTCTGTTAGTCAACATTATCCAGTACTATTCACTTAATGGCACGAGTCCCCGCCAAACGATCTCTCGATTACTTGCAGGGAGAGGTTTGGAGAAGTACTTTAAAAAAAAGACTCATAAACACCATCGTTTTTTTCATATTTTTCTGAGTCAAACGATACATAGCGCGAAAGAGAAATCTCCGAAGCATGGAAACTTCGGGAACAAAGTAATTAAACTGAGAAAAAACGGAAGACTGGATCATAGGATGTGATTGTGCATTTTCTTAGTCATAGTCTGTTGACGAACGAACGGTTGAAATACACTCATGATGACTCACACGGAGTATGATGGCCATTGAGGAAAATAACACGTTTACAGGAAACATTCATAATCGTGACTTACTCTTGGTGACAAGAGTGCACACTAAAAAAAGAGGTTGGGTGAAGCATTCAATTTTAGTTGGATAAGGAAAAGTTGGATTGAATATCAACTGCTATGGATACGATAGTCAAGATGATTGGACATACCAACCAATTTAACTGGATAGTCGCTACTTGGTCGGCGTACCACCGTGTTGGTTCATACACCTCACTCAAGAAGCCTCTTTATCAATAGTTGGATCGGACAACCAATGCGATTGTCAGCCGGACTAAGCTTCCACTTCAGAGCGCTCTATTGATAAATTCTCAAATTCGTTCGTTCCTGGCAACCTGGGCTACTTCGCCATTTTCACTTCCGGCATATCCCGAGTTCGTGCGAGTTGCTGTTACTGTGGTGCGTGTGTGTGTGGAATATTGTATCGGCCTTCATCGAATACTGAAGAGGTTTTTTGAATATTAAATCTTTGCTGGAGGTCTACATGGATGACCAGACAAGAGAATTACTCAGCATATTGGGCCTGAAAGGTCTCATTGATAAATTTAAAGGTAAGCATGGCAATCAAGAACAGATATTTTGTTGTAACATTCATGTTTCTGTCTTTCTGGGTTAGTTTTTGTTGGGTCTATTGGATAGTTTCATCCATCTGTTTTCTTGAAGCGATTGTCGGTCAGTTTTGAATTATTGAATAAGAAGAACTCGTTGATATCTAACTAAGATTATCGTTAGCATTGGATCCCACCCACACAGCAGAGGACATTGCAGGAATTTCCTATTTTGATTCTCAATATGCCTATTTGGTTGCTGGGACGTTGGGATCATAATAGAATATTCGTACACTGTTCTCAAATGATTCGAATTTGAATATCCTGCGAACATTCCTGGGATATTCCTGGAATACTCTACCATGCCTTTCGTCATTACATACCCTTGCAAACCATAGTGGGATGTCCCTGGAATATTCTATAAAGTCGGCGTAGGAGTTTTGAGAACCAAACGAATGTACGACCCAGTACGCCAGCTCGTGCCATTTCATTTCCCGTTTTGGACTACTCTTTTGGTTGGTGCATGCAAATGATTGCGTTATATTTCGCCACCTAAAAAAAAACACGCCATACGCTAAATGACGCTTCCCACGAAGTGATGCAAGTTCATTGCAAGTTCCACAGATTACGCAGAGAGATCACGGCACTAAGAATAATTCAAACCCAATAAAATAGATTTTATGACTTGAAAAAAATAAGATAAATAGCGACTTTACTCACATATTAAACACACCGTTTCATCTTCCTTTAAAAATGGCAAACGACGAAGAGGAAGCCACAAACTTAGTTACTTCGCATTTTAGGCAAGTTGAACAGGTAAACATGAGGTTAACAAACAGGTAAACTCACTTAATGAGAACACACAAGTGAACTCACAAATACAAGTTGCTTTATGCATGCATGTAGGTGTCCTAAAATGAAATATTTGGTGTAAAATGATTGAACTCGATTTAGTTGAACAAAAATTTTATTGTTCTGAGGCGACGGCTCCGTAAGAACAAAATACTAAATTAGAATGAATGAATTCTCAAAAGGATTACAATATTAAAAATACTATACACATTTTTTAAATCCTAAATTTTTATCAAATACAATGCAATATGCGTTCAATTTGTTGCAATTCAATGCAATATTTTCCATTTATCTAATTCAATACAATATGTGTCCTTAACACAATATGTGACAGATAAAGTCCTGTTAAGCCTATGGCTTGTCAGCAGTAGCTCTTATTTATAGTGGCCACCAGATTGCCAATGAAGTATTCATGCAAAAATCAATGCAGATAAAAAAAATAATGTTATAGATACTTGTATATTAGTCAGAAAACAGATTTTAATGAAATATGGAAGAAAAAAATTTAAAACTGAAAATGTAATAATAACTCATAAATATACACAAAAACACTATTAGAACATCAGCATTATAATAAAACTGATAGATAGAATGAAACAAGCAAAAAGAAAACAGAAAATGAACTGTCAGTTAAACAAAACAATCATTATTATAACATCTGAATTACTATCAGTATAGCTCCGCGTTAATTATAATCGTTAATAAAATTATGGTAATGATAAAGAAATGCCCAACTCAACTATAATTGTTTAAGTTGAAACGTAGCGACTGTTGTTTAAATATGAATATGCCAGCGCACAATTAGTATCATTCCAATCCTATACTTGACTAACACTTACTTCGATCAATTACTCTCGGTTTTGAGTGGAAGTGAATTTCGTCATAAAGCTGGTGGCTGCTGAAGGATATGATGTCTTCCCGGCGTTTTATCTATATGCAGGATTTCCCGACAAAGTTTTCTGGTGACTGGTCATCAGTAAAAAAATTAGTCGTCATTATTTCTGCTATTCGAAACTTTCTCGCAGAATTCAGGCTTTTGCAGTAAAAATGTTGAGCTCCACCCATTTCCTGCGAAATAGCAGAGCTTTATTAAAATGGTTTAATGGTTAATTGAAATAATTAATGTAATTGAAATAATTAATGGGATTGAACACTTTAGAATCGTAAATCTCTTCGTTTTCTCGCTGTGAAGAGAAAATTATAACGCTGGAATCGAGCGGTCGCCGATTTTCCCAAGCTCACGTGAAATGCGACCGAGTGAATTAAATGTAAAGTTCTTTCTTTATCTTTTCGCAAAAGACCTTTATGTTTTATTCATTTCGCATATAATTTTAATTATGTTTATTCAATAGTTGGTCATAGAACTGTAACTAATCATTTTTATTTTTATGAAAACGGTGTTGTAAATTCGCAATTGAAATAATTTGTCCGTTGCAAAATTTTTGTTTTATTATTCTAAATATTTTAAACCCATCGTTTTGTTCACGAATGAATTTCAAGTGTGCTGCGAAAATGGGGCCTAAAGAATCTATTTCCGCTCTTGGCTTGCTATTAGGTGGAGGATATTTATGATGGAAGCGAAGAGTTAAGTGTTTTCTTCTTTCTCAGAAACAGCAAAAGTTACTGTGCCATTACACAGCACCATAACTCACAGTAATTTACCGCGCTCTAGTTTTGCAACACGATCTCAGCCAAAAATTTTAGCCCTCCTGTACCACTCGTACTTTTTCCGGATGCTATAAATGGAATTCGATAAAGAAGAATTTTTATTTCAAAATGAAAATGATGTTTTGCACGATACGATTAAGACGTTCAAACCTGAAAGATAATCGGAGGGAATCCTAAATGTTAAGTATACCATAATGTTTTTCCGACAAGCGAGTCAGGAATTTGTCTCCATTGAGAATATTTGCGTCTTGCACAATAAATTCGTTAATAAAATAATTTACAATAGTTTCATATGCGATCGTGTTTAATTAAGGGTTTTTACTGCCGGCATCATTCTTACGGAGGAAACTATCTAACAAATTTATAGTAGGGATCCGGTTTGGACCAGTGGTAGCGTGTTCGACTCCTAAACTGAGGACCGCAGGTTCGAGATTAGGCGACGGAAAATATTATTTCCGGCTTGCCAACTAACTTTTGCACGTTACCTACACCTTATCTGCCTACCCATAAGATTTGACTCCACTCCAGCCTCAGCAGAAAGCATTTATAGCACAGATCAAGAAGATCGGACCGGTATCGACAGCCACAGCTTCGGACGAGAGTTAAAGTTCACGGAATCGGCCGGGGTACTGCGATGTGGAAGGCAACCACATTAGTCTCCCTAAAAATACAGCCCTACACTCTTACTATACATGACATGATGACACTCCTTCCAGAAAAATATTTCGGAGTTAAATTGCCCCCCAATCAGATCTCCGGGTGGAGACTACTGGGAAGGGTACATCAGTCAGGAAGTTAAATGTAGGATAGGAACAACTAGTAAGTCATGACGCTCTGACACCTTTATAATTTCAAACACTCTCTCCCTCTTTGTGACCAGAGCAAAAGGGGTGAGGCTAAACGTAATACATTTAATTATCACGATTAGGATAAATAGATTTCACTCAACCTTAGAAAGTGGCTAAAAATAACCAGAAAAGCAGTATTTGGTAAGGCACAGAGTCATATAGAAGCTAAATGAATAATGATGCTTGAGACGATGGGAAGGAATCTTAGACATGTAAAATAAACTTTACGTAACTCTTCACTAACACGGATATCGCACAAGTATAAATGTAATTACGTCTGAATAATATCATTGCTTTAACGGTGGTCATCTCATGCATATTCGTCACAGAGGCACCAAAAAATGTAAATTCGAGAGATGTGCAACAAATGAATTAATTCCGCACTACGCTTGCATGTGAATTATTTTCAAATTCGTAGTTTTATCCAGAACCAAGCGGCTCCTATATTTTATGCATCAACGTACATGCCATCTAACCAAGGGTTATCAGGTGACTTTATTTAGTCTCCTGATCGAGGTATGCGCTGTAACTCTCTTCGTATTCTTCGAGTATTCCGACTGACCCGGTAATCTTGATGGACAGTGAACCCAAAAGTTGCGTGTTCGCCTTTCTGCCAGAGAATGTATTTTGTGTTTTATGGAAAAAAAGTCTTTACGCTTGTTTACGGGACGATATGATCCATCTTTTGTGGGAATAGACAATATTCTCAAAGCTCAAAAGATTTTGCATGTACGTATATGCTGTTGAGGCCAAAAAAGACTTCCATTTTCCGGCATTACAATTACATCAGCCAATGGAATTAAGAATGCCAAATAAAAATAACTGCAGTAAATCTTGATGGGGACTTTCACGGGGTGATCTAGTGAGAGTACTTGAATTTCCAGGATGTCTTCCGTACGTCATCAGCTTATTTCATAAAAGAAGGTATTGGCCCGTCGAATTTAGAAGAGATTTTTTTTCAGAAATTCACCAATCAGGACTCTCCAAATCAGACCTGAATTAAATTGTCTAAAAGCTAAAGGACAAATCAGGTAAAAGAAACAACCAGGCATCCACCTCCTGAAACTTACATGACGGTCTGCGTGGAGTTTTGCCAGTTTCCCTTATGACCCAGGATAAATGCCATATCGATTTGCCATTCCGGAAATAAATAGATTACTGACATTCAAACTACAATTTGTTTACACATGTTACTCATCAGAGACCATAATTGACCCAAAGCCTGAAAAATTGTCATCAGCCTGAAATGGGACGCCATTTTAAATTAATATTATGACCGAAAATAACGATTGAAAATTGTAAATACTCTCAGTGGCCGTAAACAAAATAAAATTAACCAAAAAAAACGTCAGACCAGAAGACCTCCTGCAACGCTGGGTGAAACTGTTATCAAATAAAATTACACGGAGGATATTCCGGAAATCCAACTGCTGAAATTAATGTAGCGCTCACATTTTTGAAAATAAAAATAAACTTAAGTTCACATTCAACACATACAATTTTAAACCAAATTCCTCATAATATGAGATGCATTTTTAAATAAGCTTTATGATTTTTGGCGCATTTTATCGCATTAAATAATGAAAAAGATCATTAAAGCATATGCAACACGTCCTACGGGTTCTCCATGGGAAGTGCAACGATAAGTTAAATGTAATAATACGGTATAAGAAAGAAGAAAAATGAAAATAAGGGGCCACTTACTGGTCAGAGAAACTTACCACTGGACAATTCACACCGACTGCAATTACTGTGGTTACTTTTCAGATGGCTATGTGTGATAGCTTATAGTTTTCCATTTCTGTAAACCAAAGGATCAGTTGAAATAAGGAGCCCGATTTGTCTCTCATTACATTTCAAACGATGGGGTTTTTTTCAGACGTCGAAGACCCGAGACACTTAATCATTAGAGAGAAAATGGCCAAAACGAGCTCAAAGACGAAACATTCCATCTTGGGAGGCTACGAAGATAGAGGCAGGAAAAAAGAAGACTCGGTGCTTAACAGCCTGAAATTCTTTGAAGAAAAATAAATGTTGGACATTTTCGTCAACTTCTAGCGAGTCAAAGCTAAGAGCCAGCTCAGGAGTGAAAAATTAACTACTATTTTTAAAATCTGACGTTAAAGAAATAATCAATAGAACTCCGACAAAAAAACACGCAGAAATTCTTGGAAGAAATTCATAAATATAGAAATTCATTAATTTGTGGTGAGTTAAATCAGCAATAACACTATAGAATTATTTGGTAATTTATTTGAATTTCCATTCCTTTGTGAATTTTGACTGAATAATTTGTGTTTCTTTCATCACAGTGTTTACCTTTACTGTAAGTGTGTAAAATTCATTAAATAAAAATTATGCGTTAAGCACAAAGAAAAGTTTGTGAAAAGAAATGTATACATATTTTTTTTAGCTTAGTGGAGCAATACACGAGATACATTAATGCATATGATTAAGCATGGATGAATTTCGACTGAAATCGTCATAAAAATACGAGTTAAAATCCTACCAGGAAAACACACTGTTGTGAAAACATTAAATACGATGAATTAGTAATCCAATATCATACGCTGAACTGCTACGGTTAAAACAAAGAGTCAACAAAATAAATGATAGAGGAGCTTATTTATGTTGCTCACGCAAGCGCCCTTCTCATACGGACGAAAATCCTTATCGTCTCCATAAATCGGCAAATATTTCATATGATCATGGCATAAACTAATGCGATGAAAAGGTCACTTCATATACAGAGGAATTATTCGCGTGGGTTGAGATAAATTCGCGTCGGAATAAACTTGGGGATGGAGCGGGCGATATGGGATTTCAACGCGACTGAATTCACTCCTCAACAGAAGAGTTATCACAGTGACAGCCAATCTGAGGTTACTCACGATCCCCATATGGCTCATGAATCTTTTCCGGTTCATCGATAGCGGTCGGGCACACAAAAAGATGAAGGCCGCCGACCTGGAATTTAGAATGAAACCATCGCATCAGTTGTGCCGGGGCAGCGTTTTAATGCGTTCTCCCATTAACAAGTCTCCCGCATGACACAAATTGACATCGATCCCGACCCACTTTCCGACGCATTGCGCGTGGTTGTAGTCCCCCGAAAACCGCGGCCAAGGTCAATTCGGAGAGCAACGGGGTCATTCACACTAAAGGGATCGACGTCCCATTTCATTTTCAAATCCATTAGATAGGCCGTGAGAGTAGCTTTTTTGTGAACACAACTATCCGCTTGCTCATTAATTTGAAAATAAATCAACCAAACATTGACGCGCCATCGTAAATAGTAATTTTTTATGCAAACCACCCAGCCACACTCAACGACGACAGCTTGCAGAGTTCTATGAACATACATTGATGGAAATTCGTTCTGGCACTTGGCAAAATGGCTCAGAAAATGCCGCCTACTGGCTGACGTTTGACATTGCTCGCTCGCTTCCACATGATAAGCTAACGCAGCGTAGATGGATCAAAAGCAGTGGTTTTCAGCCGGCGGGGAATTCTCCCCGTAGATTTGGGATAATTTTGGGTGAATTGTGAGAAATATTCGGCAAATGTCGATTAAGTCAACTTGCTATAGATTAAGTAAAGAATGTGGAATTATAGTTCATTTAAATCAATTCGACGTGAGGTTTTAATAAGTTAATGGAATATAATTAATTGATTGTGGCGTTGCATTGTGGAATGACGAGAAGAAATAACTAATAATAAAAACAGTGAACATTTCCGCCATGTTTTAATGTTGTCTACCGGTTTCGATTTCTAAAGCGTGATTTTCAAGACAAACAGAAGGGAAATTACAAATGCGAGCCTTTTTATATTGACTCAAAGGAGAAATGTGAGAGAATAGAGGATGAGGAATGGAAATTAACGGGTTTAGAGAAGGACAATGAGAGAAGCGGAGAGAAGATGATCGGATGATTACCTATGACATCAAAAGGCGGAGGGAAGGTTAGCAAGGAAAGAAGTCAGATTTTAAAACTCTGGTCAAAATTCGAGAACATTTAAAATCCGTCATGTCATTTAAAACAGTAAAATCAGGTAAAAGAGAAAATTTAGCGATTTCTAGGATTTCCAAAATATCCAGTTAAAAACCTTCGTCAAATTCGTGCAAAACTTTAATAATATTAAAATTACACTTGTGTCCCGCTCCTATGAGGTGCATTACAAAATGCGACTTAAAGTCTTTGACTTCCGCACTCCTTTTATGCTCTTCAATTTGTTCTAAATTCTCGTACATACCGGTCCACATACACAACGTCACACACGTCACACATACGATGCATGAAAATGACGCAATAGACATCAAAATCGGTAGACAGCATTAAAACATAGAACTCTACACCGTTTTTTATGATAAGTAAATCGAATTTCAGCGATTACAATTCATACTACAATATGCGCAATATTCCCGGAATGAGGGTAGGGGAAAGAATTTTCTGAACAATGGAAAAGGGAGGAATCCAGCAAAAACTATTGAGAATCGCTGATCATACCATTGAGGTTTATGGAGACGACACTACGTCATCAAACTGAAGCCTGACAACCGAAATAACAACCATATTTTTTAGCTCAACCAAGCGACAAAACGGCGCGCCGTTTGGCCGCGGCGATATATCGTATGGGAAACATATTGGCTATACTTCTGTTGAAAGGCCTCACTGGACCTAGCATTGTAATCGTCGTCATTGGCGCTGCTGTAGCCTCATTGAAAATAAATTTTTAGTAACACGTTAATTACCGAAATTTTCATTGCCTTAATAATTTTAAGATTTTGTTACACCCTTATGTAACACTCCTTATGTATTACAATTCACTTTGGCTGAATTAATTGTCGCATAAGAATCATTTGAAACGCGCCGGTTTCCACATTTAAACTTTGCAGCAGCAGTGGACCGCGCATAGGTGGTGGCGCTGATGTCTCGGAACCTATACGCATTGTCCCTACGGGAATGTCGCTCGGTTGGTTTAACCCTGCTCTTCTCTTACTTTGCGATAGATACCACGACGGAATGGACGAATAAGCGGATGTGAAGCAAGAAAATCCACCATTTGTTTGAAATTTAAGGCAAGTAACTCTTGAAACATATATTCGCTACTTACATTAGTGCAGTGGATGATACTCTATTTTACCCAAGTTTTCACCGTGAATGCGGAATATTATCAATTTTCATAAATGAGAAATTTATTTACGGAGAATGCATATGAAAGAAATAAATGCATGCGGGTTTCTAGTACGTTATCGATGGAAAACATCGCAAAAAAGCCTCTATGGTAAAAAGCCATCCATTCAAAGATCTGTAGCTTGTTACAAAATGCCTCATAATTCAATTGCCACTTTATCAAATGTTAATTTATTTTTTCTATCTCCTGGATGTTTGTCATTGTTTGATCATGATTGCCTTTACACTGATAGTTTTTTATGGTCTCCATATATTTTTTGTTCTTTATTGTACTTGTTTGTTGATATCTTAACAATTGTTTCCTAGCTCTATTGTACATTTGTAGCATTATCAACTAAATTACGTAATTATTCATGTAATGGAGGGACTCACCTTCTTCGTGTTCACGTAGTGATCCCTCACGAAAATTCAGTATGCATAGTTTTGTTTTCATGTTTTGCTTTTTAAATAATTTATTTTCTGACCTAAGAGGACATCACGTCCTAGGTCAATAAATTCTTTTTCGTTCATTTATTTAAAATTGTAAAATTGAGTGTTAGCCCAAAAGCGATGAAGAAAATGAGGGTCAACGAAGATGGTGGACTGATTTCAGCTTCTGGAATTGGGTGGTATAGCAAGTGCCCTCTCCATATACCTCAATGAATCATACAGGGTGTGATGTAGTAACCAGCTCTCCTTACTTGGCTTCAAATCCTTTGAGCGCTAAGACGTTTCATTAGCATCCTCGGCAGTCATTAACCCGAATATTGGTTTGTTATAGCGCTCCACTCCACTCTTCGGCAAGCTAGCAGTTTTTTTCCCTTTCACGAGTCTTCGTTTCAACGTCCCTATTAATTTGCCCGATATATTCCATCCTCGGCTTGGATAGGTTTTGATTGACCCGGCCTGATTCGCCATTGATTCTTCAAAAGCCTCCTCTCTCTCACGCCATTCCTCTCCTCAGCTCAAAGAACTTCCCACCTCCCTTCATTTCGTCTTGTGAGCCGATCCATCTCTGCCCTCCTCCTCCTCGCTCTCTCTCTCAGGCCCTCGATAACGATCGTCAACATCAGTGCGCCTCTAATTGCTTGTTCCACCCACCTGCTCAACCCTGTCTTAATCTCCTCCACCCTCTCCCTTCACCTACCCCCACCCTACTCACCCAGCACCATGTCAAGCACGTCTCCATCTGTTTTAGCAGCAAAAAGGATTCGAATGAAAGAAAAAAAGATTGGCGGCCGAAAATAAATGGGCCATTCTGTATTCAAACCCAATGAGATATGCGAAAATTTTTAAGGTACGACATGATACTTTATCACCGTCATTCAGATAAAATACATACAAAAACTCATATAACCAGCGAGACTGCTCAAATCGCTACCCAGGTTATACGAAGGGTTCAATTATGAATTAGCAATGCATGAGACTTCAATAGAAAATGCGAAGAAAGGAAAAAATGACGACCCAGAAATTTTAGGTAGATGTCAAAGCGACCAACTAAATGGGTGTTTTCTGAATGAAACTAAATGAGAGAGTTCTCTTTAATGTAAATGGTGTAACCTTGTTATTCCACATAAATTATTGTATTTTATTGTAAATTTATGGGGAGTGACAAAGTTACTTCATTTGCAACGTATAGTAAATTAGATGAAGTCACGCCTGAGACAACTGAGTTTTCTCTTTATATCGGCATACTCTGATTAATGTAGTGACAATTTCCAAATATCGCATTTCTGGCAACATTGAACTCAAAACGCTCTATGCTAGTATATCGATCAGATAAAATCATAGAGCATATGCTAACATTCCCGATTTTCAATATTAAAGGCCAGTCTAGTAAGGAATCATCAAGAATCTTACGGCACAATAACTTATAATTAAAATAACGTAAACATCATGTAATGATCCTTTACCTTTTCATCAAATAACTTTTTGAAAACGTGCGATTTATAGATTTTTAAAAATCGTAATGACTATCGTTGGAAAGTAGCAGCAACTGAGTGAAAGGCACGGGAAGCAATGTAGGTATGGTATTATAGAAGACTGATTCATATCATATGGATGGAGAGAATCACGAACTAAGAAGTCCAACAAGTAGAAGGAGAAAAAATGAATATATTATAAACAGAATGCCGCTTTACACGGTACATTTCATTGCACAAACGAATGTATCATGGATTGTACAAGAAATTGAATAGAATTAGAGCAGGTTCCATTTCCCGCTCAGTCATTCAGACCAACATACAATATAGATTCAAATGTTGAAGTTTTCACTTGGTGGAAGTTCGACATTGTTGTAAACCAAACTTTGTGTCTTCCACAGATTAATTATTGGCAGTACAACCGGATTCGGCAGTTACGCCATCATGGTGGCGTAACGGGAGGGTTCGATCCCCGCCCGATTGCATTTAACTCGCGATGTTTAGGAGATGGGTTTAGCCTGTTTTTTTAGTATTTGAAAGCAAAAGATAATGCATTGTGAGTAGAATTATAAGTCTTAATGTGTTCGATTTTTAGGCATTAAAACGAGGAAATTCGGCTTTTAACAAACTATTTATTCAAAGAAAGGCAATTAGCGGTTTGAATACTTTGTTTTAACTTTCGTTTTGCTTTAAAAAGAGCAAATTCAATGCCTTAGAACTTGATTGAGAATTTTGTGTTTCTCTTTGAATTTTGTTGCCGATTCATTTTTTATTTTTTTTGTTCGTGTTTGCGAGTGTTTAGGACATTTCTCGCGAGATTATGAGTGCTGAGTAAAGTAATGTTTCATTTAGGCGTCTTGCAATCATGTTATTCAAAATAAAAGAAGTAATGAAGAGAAAAAGAAAGCGAACCTTTATTTAAGAGTAAAATACAAACGCGGGCTTAAGCTAGTGCTGAAGTATGGACACGTGGTCACTTCAAAAGAGTGGGTTCTTACCCTTGGTGTCGAGGAACGAATTATCACAAAGAGGTTTTGAAAGGAAAATGAGAGTTTATTTAAATCAAGTATTCGATTGAATAATAAAATGAATCTTATTGAGCGTCTCGAATAGCCAAACAAGAATATTACCACGTCTCGGTGAGGAGAGAAGTTGCGGGTAAAGGCACAGATGGATGGCGCTGCGGCTACTGGTGCACGGGCCCCATAACCCGCGCATCGAATCCTCGGTTTCGGCTACAAGACTAGCCGAATTATAACTGACCGAAGAATGGCCAAGAATCCGACTGGAAGAAATGACCCGAAAGGGCTCTACTAAACTTTTGCGCATCTCTCCGTGCCATTATATAAGAGAGCCGAGACAAGAATGTTTTCAGCCAGGTGATAGAAATTCCTTCCTCATTTTCGACAACTATCCACTTCCAAAAAGGGTAATGCGTTGGTAATGGCTGATATAAAAAAACTGTGAGCATATTTCGTCGCATGATATTAAAACCCTAATGACCTATGGAGCTGTTTTTAGTTGTAGTCGAAAATATTAAAAATAAATTACGAACATAACAATATAAAGCACTCGAAACTTTTACAGACCACATAATATATTTCAAACTTCAACACGACTCGGGTTTCGATAGCTAAGCATCATGTTCAGGTGATTTTACAAGTATGTCATTCCCTTATATCATCATCATTGTGATTCTGTCCTTGGACAGGTTGCAACAATACTGCCTCCACAGCATTCTGTCCTGGGCCTCTCTCTTCATCTCTTCATAGCTCCTTCCTTTTTTGATGTCTATCAGCATTCCGTGCCTTCTCCTTCCTCTTCCTCACTTCCCTTCTATTTTCCCTTCTGTAATTAATTTTCGAACACTATTCCTCCTTAAAATATGACCAAACCAGTTGTCTTCCTCTTTTTAATTTCTTTCAAGATACTCCTTTCTTCTCCAATCTTCCTCAGCACCTCGTCATTCCCAACTCTATCTTTCCACCCAATTCTCTCCATTCGTCGCCACAGCCACATCTCCAAGCTTTCCCAGTATTTTTCTTCTCTCTTCTTCAACGTCCATGTTTCGCATCCGTACAGTACAATACTCCACATGAAATATTTTGCGAATATTTTTCTCATATCTGTCCCGACATTCCTCGATGACACCAGGTCCTTAATCTTGCTAAATGCTACTTTTCCTTGCGCAATTGTACTTTTAATTGCCTATGTACAATTGCCGTTCAGAGTAATTATACTTCCCAGATACTTGAAGGAACTTACTTGTTTTAATTTTTCTTTTTCCAGTCATATATTTAATGGTCTTTCTTCTGCCTTCGCTACCCTCATAACCATAGTTTTCTTTCTATTTATCCTCATTCCATAGTCTTAACATTTCTTCCAAATTCTTTTCAACATCTTCTGGAATTCTTCTTGATTCTCTGCTACTATAGCCTGGTCATCCGCATATTTGATGGTTTTTATTCTCTAACCTCCTAGTTTTATGACCCCGATGTCTCCCATAGCTTCTTCCAGCAGTTTGTCTGCATACAAGTCGAGGAGGCATGGTGACAGACAGCAACCCTGCCTTACTCCCCTTCCTATATATGTAACAACCAGTAAAGGGAAAGGGGAGGTGGAACATTTGTGTGAGAGGACAAATTTGGGAGAAGGAGATGCTTATTGGATGAATTGTATCAGACAAGTCACCCAATGCCCTAAAAAGTATGTTAATTCATTGTAAATATAGCTGGATGTTTCGTGCAGAAGTGGTATTTATGAAATCTTATGTGACGACTGAGAGGGGATCTACGTAGGACTGACTTCGAGAAGCTTCCGGACAGGGAAAAAAGAACACCTCAGTGCTTTTAAGAACAATCATGACGGAAAGAGCAATTTTTCCCAACATCTTTTCACCTGTAATCACAGTAGTGTTGCATTTAATAGACAATTGATGTAAGCTAAATGCTTTAGAAACAGCTTGAAATTTTGAAAGGATGTGGTGACCCAGATGTTAATCTTGTAAATGAATGTTTGCTTCCTGACAATTTCCCTATCCTAACAGCCATTGTATAACCTTCTCCTTCGCCCAAATTGTTCCTCTCACACAAGTGTTCCCCCCTCCCCTTTCCCTCAACTGGCAGTGTATAAAGGAGTGAAATTCTTGTAAAATCACCTGAAGATGATGCTTAGCCATCGAAACCCGGGTCGTGTTGAAGTTTGAAATATTCTGTGGTCTGTAAAAGATTCAAGTTAATACATTTGTTATGGAGTACCACAAAGCTATCGAAGATCAAGTTTTATTAATACAAAACACGCAAAGAATGTATGATACTTACACAACTGAGGTCACAAAATACAAACACGAACCTTGAAAAATATATACGACGAAATACGTTAGAACGTTCAGGGTTCCGTGCACAAAATGTCAAATGTCCATCGACGCATCACTTTGAAGCCGACCGCAGAATGAAGGAAGGATGGAAGATTGTTCCGGGGAAAGGGTAGAGGCGACCTTTCGCTGAAGAATGGGCGAGCATTAAGGGGTGCACGACGAAGGACCGGTCGCGTGGGAGGTGGATGGATAGAGAGAGGGAGAGAACAGGACCAAAGTAGGGTAGGAAATGGATGCGAACAAAGGGGCCGAGAGGACGCGAAAGTGGCAAAGCCATCCCTCCCCGTCGAAGGGCGATGAAAGGGGGATAGGAGGGTAGGAGTAGGGCGAGGAGGCTTGGATAAGGGAGGGGCCCAGAAAAGGGAGCCCCTCCCACCGGATAAGAAGTGCCAGGAGAACGATACGGGGGGGGGGGTGAAATGTGGGGCGGAGGGGGGTCTCTTTAGTGAGGGGTTGGGGAGTTGTGACACCTTGAGGGGGCTAGGGGAGGGTCGCAAGGTGGGGAAAGGTGTTCGTGAGGGGCGGGGTGGAGAGGTTTGGCAGAATGCGAGAATCAAGCGGACAAAAAAAGGAGGGATTCGGTCGGAATTGAACAAAGGGACTTTTTCTCTCTCTCTCCCTCTTACACAGAGGGAATCTTCTGGGGCTCTCGAAAAACCCACGCAAAGACCCCAGCCCTCCCTTTTCCCCTTCCTCCTCCCCCTCTCCAACCACACGCACACACACACATACAGGCTGACGGTTCTTGAAAAGTGCGGCCCCGCCTTTGGATCTAGCGGAAAGATTCGAGTGGCCCATCATGAGAGGGGTGGAATCACGCTGAGTGTGACAAAAGTCCGACCGACCGTCATAAGACCTTAGAGTAACACACCGCCGTTCTCCCTCCCACCTCCCCCCCCCCTGCTGAGAGCGGCGTAGCCGGAAACTCTGCGGATTTGGAGAGTCGGGATGTTCCCCGGCGGCTGCCCTCTCGGCGGGGGGTCTTGTAGGCGTCGACAGTTAGGTGTGGTTCGGTGTTTTGCTAATAGTCCTCCCCCTTATAATCTTATCCCGAATTAACCCCCTTTTCACACCGCATTCGAGGTAAACTAAGAGCGTTGCGTAGCAAAAAAGAAACCGCTGTTTTCGGCTATCTTTGGTCGTTTCACGCACCGCAATGAATTATATTTTTTCTGAATAATGAATGGTAATGTTCCTTTTTTTAAGCTTTGCTCACGACGCTTTTGAAACTTAACATAACTGCATCAGAATGAAGTACGTTCATGAATTTATCCGTGTATATTTTAGATAGTAATTCATTCAAATTTGTGCTGTAGAAAGAAATAAAAATTTATGAAAGAATAATGATGAAATTTGTGAAAATTAATAATTGATGTGAATATTAGGTATATAAATAATGAGAAACAAAAAAATATATGGAAATGATTTGCAAAGAAAGAAATAGCAAAATATTAACGAGTGGGCCCTAAAATAGAAATGCGAATGGAATGATTGCGTAAATCACATGGTCGAGGAAATTAGGTAAAAGTAGGTAATCGGTGATAAATTAACTTGGAAAAATTTATTAATTAATTGGATCAATTAATTGGGAAAAAGAAATATGGGAAGACCAAAATAAAAATTTGGTGCGATACCCTTAAAACAGAGCAAGAATAAAAGGCGGCGGGGTGAAGAATTAATGGGCAATCTGACTTCTCTACAGAATGAAAGAGAAGAACAATTAACTTTGAATCAAAAAACAGAGAATTGTCCATGATCAACAATGATACTTTTAGTATTTTCACACTTTTTGTCATTCACTGATCAGGTTTCAACACAGAGTGTCCACATTGATAATGACAGTCGGCGTTGAAATCTGTTCGGTGAATAATGAAAAAGTGTGAAATTAGTAAAAGTATTATTGTTCATCATGAACACAACAAAGTTTCACAAAGTGATATTACTTCTTACATTGAGAATTCTCCAATACTTCATAAACGTCTGACAAGAATTACGAATCTGAAGAAAGAACGTAGTGTCGAAACAATGGTAGCCCCTTAACAAAATTCCGTGTACTTTTGAAGATTTTTAATAAAAGGTTACAAAGTTATTGACAACCATTGTAACATATAGTATGAAACGGTTTAATCCCAACCCTATGGAAAAATTTCGCGCAAATGGAAAGTTTTGCCGATAAATATAATAAATTCCAGAGCAGTGTATGGACCAACCTACATGTATAAAGAGATCTCCGGGAGATAAATTTCATCTAAAATACAATGAATTCCAATCAATCTACGATCGATAGCCATTAAACTTTCCTGAGCTTTGAAACTAAATAAAAATCACCCTGATTATACCACGTTCAAAACTTCAGTGGAAAATCAATAGAAAGGGATTATAAGCATAGGGAAAAGTTTGGGAGAGGCCTGGGTCACATGGGAATGGGAAATAAGCGGATTCAAGAGGATGAATAAGAAGGCCAATTAACAGGCAGAACAGAGCTTATAATTAAAAAGGAAACAAGCTCTTCTATGGCTGCAAATACCGTCTTCTTTAAACCACTGGATCCTCTTCTACCACTGCCAATATTTACCATTCTTTCCATGGGCCGTGTTAATGCTTTTGCTACTTTAAACATGCCTCACTTCCTTTACTATTCATCTCATCGGACAAACTGTTTTCATAAATCATTCCAAATAATGGGATCCAACTTCTGGTATTCTCTCACAGATGAGTTATAAAAAGGCCCCCACAATAAAAACCTTTCAGTCAAATCCATGATAACATATAACAACAATAGTAATATCCACACTTTAATGTACTACTTCAATTTAAGCCCTTTGTCATTACAATGTAAAATAGAGTTTAAAATATTTCGCCTTAACTGTCTTACTAGCATTACGAACGTATGAAAACATACTTTTCATAAACAACATAAAACATACTTATATTTTATCATGGATATATCGCATTTCCACCAAGTTAAGCCTGAAACGATTTCATACGTTCGTAATGCTAGTAAGGCAGTTAAGGCGAAATATTTTAAACTCTATTTTACATTGTAATGACAAAGGGCTTAAATTGAAGTAGTTCATTAAAGTGTGGATATTACTATTGTTGTTATATTTTATCATGGATATATCGCATTTCCACCAAGTTAAGCCTGAAACGATTTGATACTTTCAGTCAAAGATCTGTAGCTTATTACTAAAGGCTTAATTATTCATGTGCTACTTTATCAAATGTATTTTTCATTATTTATTTTTTCTATCCCCTGGCTTCGTCTCATTGTTTTCTCATCATTCCCTTTATACTGATAGTTTGTTATGGTCGCCATATCATTTTTTGTTCTTTATTGTACTTGTTTGTTGATGTCTTTACAATTGTTTCCTAGCTCCATTAAATGTGTGTATCATTTTCAATTTAATTATGTAATTACTCATGCAATGGAGGGACTCAACTCCTTTGTGTTTACTAAGTGATCTCTCACAAGAATTAAGTGTGTATAGTGTTTTTCTCATGTTTGTTTATTAAATAATTTGGTTTCTGATCTTAGAGGACCTCACGTTCAAGATCAATAAATTCTTTCTTATTCATTCATTTATTCACTGATTACTGTGTTTACGACTAAGAATCAAATGCATTCTCCATTACTGTGATAAATATATGTACATCCCCGAAAAATGTATTTACAGTTCCTACGTTGTCATCCATGGGTGGATCTTGTATTCGTCAATGGAATGGGAGCAGAGAAGCCTGCGTTACCACACATTAGGGCAGTTCCTATTCCCAAAGTTTCTTAGTGTTAAGGGTACATGGGCTTAAAATGATCGTTTTGGGCTGAAAACTCACATGCTGAAGTTTGGGTTTCGTCGGATAATGCTTAAAGGTCGCTCACGACCCATTCCCGTATCCAAGGGCAACCGTCAGAGAAAGTGCTACGCGGCTAATGCGGGCTCTCCCAGTTGAGATTCAAAATTCCCCTGCGGAACCAAATATTTTAATGATAACTGCCATCGCAGCACCAGAACCAGATGGTGCGTGACAAGAATTTCATCGCCGTAGTTAGGAAGCGAGACGACAGACTGGTACGCAAATTACCGTTACGCACTGGCGTTGTTCTGGCGTAGATTTCCGGAGTGGCACGGCAACCAACCGTGGAGAGAGGTCCCCACTTAGGTCACTCTTCAAAAGAAAAGGACGTGGAGGGACCAAATTTTACCCATTCTAAAGATTCCTGAAAATTATGCACTGTCCATTCGACAATCCAGTAAGCCACCGAAAAAGAAAACGCAGGCGCTGGGATTCAAACTTCGTTTGCTGTTATGGGAGCCAACACAAACCGAAGCAACAGCTCACTGGACACCACAAAAAATACAGTAATCAGGAGTTGTAATCTCACAGAAATGCGACAGAGTGAGCTTCAACTTATGAGTTGCATTTGTAATTGTTTTATTATAGGCAAGTCATTAATATAGTGAAATCCCTCATAACGAACGTAATGCAGTGCAGTAATGCTGTGAAATCCCTTATAACGACCACTCCTATCAAACGACCACCCCTCTCAACGACCATTTTTCACCGGAACCTAGGGGGTCGCTTAATTTTCTGTATGTGCACATCACATACAGTGAAATTAAGGTTTCACATAGGTTACACTTTATGTGCACATCATATTAATATGCATTGAAATTTCCCGGGAGAAATAAATTATGAGGAAATAAACGCCATCTGTATAGGTTTTATCAAAGTCGTCGCATTAAGATTTTTTCCATTTTTTATTCAAATCAGCCGTCCGATCATTTGCACAATACTCCTAGAAACTGAATACCTGTCGAAAGACCACCCATGTTAACGGCCATCTTCCAGCGGAACCGTCGGTTGTCGCTCTGTAAAGGTTTCACTGAATTACTTTGAATGGTGGCGCTTCAAAAATTTTTGTCGATGCTAACTTTCGGAAATAATTTGACAAAATCAGATTGGGAACAGGAGTGTGAATGCAAATGGAGAGATATTATCACACTGTAATCAACAAAGTGCTCTCAGTACATTACTAGCAATATAACGGGTTCAATGTGCGTTGAATCTCGGTCATTGATGCAGTACAATTGATGTGCGTCAATGTTGTTCAGAAATCCATTCCATTACCATCTTACAGCCGTATAATAAAGCAAAGTGAAAAAAATCAATATGAAGAATTTCACCTCAATAAGTAACTAATTTAATCATCGAAATAATATTTGAATTGTGCCCGAAGAATAAATTTGAAAACATTAATATTCCACTCCGAAAGAAAGGTTATGTAAATAAACTCACGGTCGAAGCTGGAAATAGCGTTAGACAAAACGACTTTAGGTTAATTGAATTGAGCCCCAGCGTATATCCCAACACTGCTATTGGAATCTCTAATATTTTTCAAGCTCAAGGATTATTATCACCATTACGTGTGTACACTCCAGGCTAGGATACTCCTCCAATACCTGGGATAAAATATTACAGCACCTCCGAGCCTTCGGAATCAATCTCTGTTATTAATGGCTGAACTCTTTCAACTCTCCCTTGTACGCACCAGTTTGTTTACCAAAGGTTTCCATAGAAACGATATCAGTTGAATAATTTCAGCTTCATCTTGCCCCTGAGCTCTCCAAAAGGTAGAGATTGATGAAATTAATTCCAGCATTCTGCCCTCTGTCAATTTCCATTCCGTGAAATATATTCCAGTGACGCACGTCCCGTGGGGGACCGGGATAGGGGAGGGGGGAAGAGCGACGCGGTGGTCGCGGAGATTCGTGGGTCAGAGCGGAGGAAAGAAAAGGAGCTCAAGGAAAGGAAAGAGGAAAATGGGACTAAGAGGTGCTGCTTAAAGGAAGTGCTTGAAAGAAGGTCGAGAAGGCAGCAGTAGCTGTAACACGAGTTATAATCCGCTTCAGGAAGAACTCGAAAATAAAGCGGCAACTGCCACTCCATCTGCTTACATCGCCTCGCCCGCGGGGGCAGGAGTGAAAAGTTTTCACCGGCTACACGCTCCTCTTCAGCGCCAAAGTATGACACTGATATACACCCCTACACACATGTTTGATCGTTCAAGCCAGGAGGGTTGTGTGGAAGTTTGTGCTTCAAAGCGACGGTAGTAATTATTCCTTTCATATCTCCGCATTTCTGGTGGCTCACAAACCCGCATACAAAGACCTGGACTTGATAAAATTTTCCTTCTGTTCGACGCAGAAATTGTGTCTCTGAAACAAAGAGGGAGCAGATGTGGACCACATCCCATATAGCTAGAGGGCGCTAAAACCTTGAAGGCCCGATTTCCCCCAGGTTGCGGGTGGGAAATGACCCAATTCGTGGGAAGTAATCTCTTTCGGTAACCATGGAGATGAGATGGAGACGGCGAGAAAATACTTAATTACAAATAGTTCCATCGCTCGAAAAATCTTTGAGCGTTCGTGGTTGAACTTTCAAAACTCATCAGGCCGATTAATGGAAAATAACATCAGCATCAAATTAAGGTTCGCGTAGGCTTAGCGTGAGTTTCCAGTGATTTGCTGGAAAATGACGGCGCTCCGAGAACAACTTCGTTTCATTCCCGAGTTGAGTTACGGAAAAAATAAAACAGCGTGGGATTTGGTCGAGTTGGATTTAGCGCGACCTAAAATTAGGCGCGCAATTTCTTTGTCACGTCTTAGCACTTATGCCAGTCGTTAATTCAATACTCCAGAATCAATAACGGCGTTCGTGAAACAGTTTGGCTTAATTTCTGAGTGAAATTCGAAACAATTTAGCGAGAAATTTAGTCGAATTTTAAGTATCTTGAAATCAGCTTCATGCATCAGCATCGTGTTCGCTTTTTCTAGCAATTTTTGCCTGTCAATTATTAAATGCTTGTGTGCATTAAGGCCATAACGACTACAGAGAGGAAATAAACATATTACGTAGCCAATTGTCTAGCAACTCCAACCGACATTCGGGACAATACACGCAAAAAATGGGCCGTGCATTTTTCACAGGTTCATGAAATACGAAATCATGAAATCTAATTCGCCCTAGTTTTTCATCAGCGCTCCCAAGTCGTCACGTTAATTTCACGTGAAATGCTTCTTTTAAAATTGGCTTTAACATTTCCATGAACTTACCACTGCTTGGTGGAAATAAACTCACCATCATTTTCAAGCACGATTCCTGCTGATTTCCTATCTTGTATGTACCCCAGCATGAATTCAGAAGTAAAGACTATCGGAAAAGCTGACCAGAAAAGACTAAAAGCCTTTTAAACCTGGTGCTGGAGGAGGATGCTGAAGATAAAATGGACGGAAATACGAAATGATGAAGAGTGCAGATGAGTAGAAGAGGAGAGGACCATTCGGAACACTATAGAAAAAAGAAGAACAAGATGGATTGGACACTCCCAGAGACACAATGGGTTTGTGAAGAACATAATTGAAGGAAAATTAGAGGGGAAATTCCCAGGAGGAAATCCAGGAATAAGTTCATTAACCAAATAAAAAGGAAAGTACATAAGGAGAGAGATACCAGGAGGTAAGGGAACTAGCATTAGATAGGGAAGGGTGGAGGGTTACAGTCAACCAATCTTAGAATTGAACAACCAATGATGGACCCAAATTCTTTATCATTTGTTGGTGCTATAGATACGTAAGACACACGTTTATAGAGGTGTCTTAAAAGCCAGTTTTAGATAAACTTTTCGGATATTGGACTCGATACCGACGAGGTACTGTCAGGGCCGTAACCAAGGAGCAACCCGTAGGGGGATGGGGCGGAGGAATTTGTAAATTTTGCATCAGTGTATGGGTGTGTACGTGCATACTTAAGGGAATATTGTGCCGTACGTCTTAAATTTACTCGGAACTGTGCCTGTGCACTTTTACGGTGCCAGTTTGTGATTTATTTCACATAAATATAATGGGTTTGTTAACACTTCTCTACCTACTCTACCCGCGATGTGGTGACTCCAGCATAAGGTCAAGGTAACGACAGAATGAAAAGGGAGGAATATGAAGGTATTTTTAGCAAAATATCATTTCCCCTAGAAATCAATGAATTTGGTATCATTTTATATCAAAATATCTCACCCTTCCAATGACACCAAACATTCAACCCCTTACCGACTTACTTTTCGAGATTTTTGAAGAAAAGTACTACCCCTTTTAAATGGGAAATGATACCCGTATGCACTCCAGAGAGACATTTCTTCAAAAAATGAGGAATCTATACCATGTAGATCTCGTTAAAAATTAGCAGTGTGTAGTTTGTACGTTTTCTCGACTATTTATGAAATAGATCATATTGTCTCCGCGGTAATTATTTTAGGATCACAAAAACCTTCCTTTACGAATGAGTTTCAATCTTACCGCGTGAAGAAAATGAGTCAAGTTGAAGACAAATATGGATATTTTTATTTAAAATCTTATGATTCCAGTCACATAAAAGTATATTAGTGCACCATTAACCCTTTATGGGTCGCTGGTTGATCTAGAAACCACATAAATGTATAACTTGAAATAAAAAGCCGTTACCTCTCGAGGTCATTCTAGTGTATAACTACAATGAAAACTGCTAATTTATTCTTTGAAGTACTCTCTAAGGAATTATGAACGAATCCATCGTTTTGTGGATCACTGACTATCATAAGCCGCGTTTACACCGGAGTTTGAAACACGTGTTTCAAACAAAAATTGCAAACATCTCAAAAAGCGCGCATTAGTAGACGAAACATTTCGCTGTTGCAAACAGTTTTTCAGTGTTTGAAACAGAAATTTTTGTTTCCACCTGAAGTCGGTAAAGATCAAAGGGTGTTGCAAACTTTTGTTTGAAACGCTTGTTTCGGTAACTATGTGCCGTTGAAACATGAAACAGAAACATTTCCACTTATGTATTCAAAATCCTCACTGGACATTCTTATAAAGTTTTTGAAGCTTCCGTCCGTCCGCAATTCACCTGATAAAGGGTCGATATCGTCTCTATTTAAATCGTCCAACAGGTCATTCCCACTGTACGTAGCTCTGGATTGCAGAGACGGTCTCACCCAGTAACGTCTTGGTCTACGCTGCTTTGATAAGATGACACACGCCGCCGCGGCTAGAACAACATCCTCTGCACAAGACATCCCGAGAAGGACTGGCCCCAAGAACCAGAACGTACATAGGCGAGTAGTGATCAAGGTCGAAAGTGTTTCAAACATTTTCATGAAACATGGAAATAAAAACCATGAAACAAAAATTTCAAACTTTTGTAAGAAACAACTGTTTCAAACGATTGTTTCAAACAAAAGTTTGAAACATTTTGTTTGAAACTCCGGTGTAAACGCGGCTTTAGAACCCAATTAAAATTGATTTGGATTTTGGGGAGGCGATCGACAGCTAAGGCCATTTTCGCCATAGGGGATAGGTTAAGGAAGGAAGGGTTGATAGAAATCCGGCGTCGGCATTAGCCTGCTCTTAACGAAAGGTGCCAAGGGGACCACGGTTTAACATCTCATCCGACAGACGGAGTTCTGTACTTGAAGTGCCCTCCACAAGATACTCAAGTAGGGATCGGGTTTCCTATGAAAAACATCTTCCTCTGCAGGGATGTGAACCCTGGCCGTCCGTATGGTTAGCCAGTACTTTATCCACCACACCAACCCGATCCCCCAATTCAAATTAAAATGTTTGATCTTTTGAACTTTTGAAAAAATATTTCCATTAAAGGGATAATAAAACAATATTAATTTCATGCTTCCTACAGCTGCTTAAGTGGAAACACATAATTCGAATGTGCCCTCCATCATGACGAGGGAACAATCTCGCTCAAACTACATTAAGCGAATTATCCGAAAATGCACGCCCCTCTTTATTCTCCCATGCCCGTGACCCACTTTTAATCACGCCGATTGCCGGTCTCACTACTCTCACGTAATTTTCTTTGCCTTCGTCTCTCATTCATTTGATTTTAACGGGCAACTGAATTGCCAAAGGCTCCGTTCCTTTTATATCAGCACTCGGAAAATGTACCCAATCTAGTCCATTGAGTTCATGACCTAGCTGCCATTCAATAGCTGTCCAAGTGTAATAGCGATGGAATTAGAGAGATGTTACACCAACGATTCCAAATAACGATGTAGTTAAATAGTTTAGAAATTGGATGTTCATCGAAAAGCGTTGGACTGCGAAAATAAAAAAAATGTAGTCTTTTCGGATTTTGCTAGGAAAACCAGAAACGTATTACCTGGACATGGAATGCTCTGTACATAACGAGAAAAAATGATAGAACACTTTTTATGGTATTTCAAATATTGTAGGATGAAAAAAATAACTGGAGGGAGATGATATATACTGTTATTGTGCAGCTATACTCAGAGAAATGTCTAAAATATGTGCTTAAACTTACCATACTTCATACACCCTCTGTTAAAACAGGTATTTGGCAAGCAAAGACCCGAGACTATAGTTATTTGTGACATTCGTGAGGAGTGTTAACAAATCCAGCAAAAATTGGAAAATAGATCACTATGCCCAGGGACTTGGCCGCACCGTTATGGTGGTCGGAACGCGAATCATGAGTCATTGAGTGCACATTTTAATAACTAATGAGGTAAGTCGGAAAATATTCTTAGACCACACTTCACTAAAGTCAGAGTTGGGCAGTATCGAAGATACATGTATTTGAAATACGTATTTTCGATGCAATTGTAGTTTGTATTTTGTATCGAAAATACATTTATGTATTATTTATTTGTATTGAAAATACATTTTAAGAGTATTTTGTATTTTCAAAATACTGAAAATACATTTTAAGAGTATTTTGTATGTTCAAAACACTTTTCACATCATCCATGTGATAGCTACACCGGTGGTGAGGATAAATGTGCCATTTTATATGGAAAGTACTTTGTTGTTGTGGAAGAACTGCAGGGAAAAGTAAAAGCAAAATGTGCACTTTGCACGGCTGCAAAAAATACCATAATTAGCGGCTCCTACAGCTCCACTACGAATTTCAAAACTCATCTAAAGGTAAGTGATCTCTCTGTACTATTTCAGTGTTAAAATATGTGGCGTTATGAAAAACACTATTGCCACCTGCCGGTTATGGGGTTATAAGGATTGGAGGCATAAATATTAGAAAAGCCAGGCACAATTTAATTAGTTAATTTGTATTTGATTAGTTATAACCAGCTTTGACGGTAGTGGTATGGAAATTCTCAACTAATCACTCGGTCAGTGCAAGAATTCTGAAGCCACGCATAAGGGGTTAAACTAATTTTATCGTTCGGTTAAGTTAAGGGTATGGATAAACTGATTTAATTGTGAAATTTGTTTATTATATCGGTATGTTAGACACATGATTACTAAATTTTGCTTTGACTGGAATTTACCATTCGCTGGATTCAAGTGCGCCACGCACTTCGGCGTTGAAATATTGAATCCGCCAGTACTCTGTAGTACAGATTAGGCTGAATCAAAAGGCGTGACATGCTCGTTTATTTTCCCTTCACGGTGTAGAGCAAGGCTAGGAACATCTCCGCTCTCGGGGCATAACAACTTCAGACATCCAAAACAACACCGCAAAGATAAAATAGTGGATTTTGCGCAGGTACAGTTCCTCGCCTCACGTAAATGGTGTAACAGCATCAGTGCGAGCTCTTGAGTAAAGTTTTTGCATTCTCTCCCCCCTCACAATATACGTGCCTAACTAGGTCCGGGTCCAGCAGCTGTACCACACGTACGCCACGGTGTTTCAGGATGAGCGATGTGCACCCGCTGTCCATTGTTAGGGGTAGGGTGAACTTTTCTTCGCTATGGGCGCTCCTCATGGGTGTCGAGGAAGGAAAAACCGGCGACGTATTTCCCTCAACGGATGTTTCGACGCAAATCTGGCATGTTCAGGAATACACAAAAAATTTTCTTTTATTTTGATAAGCAGTCCATTTTTGATAATATTTAGTTTCACATAAAACATCACCTTAAATGTCTTGCATTGAAAAATACCAATTAATAAATGCAGTAGCAAAGAAAGAAATATAATCGATACAGAAAATTCTAGGACAAAAATTTAAGAATTGAAAATCGATTTTGAGAAACGGCTGATACTTGAAGAAAATCCACATAGAACCATAAACACAAAAAAGAAGAGAGAAATAGCTCTTTAGCAAGTCACCGAGAATGGATAAGTAAAGTCCGAATAAAAGATATTTTGACTTCATAGACGAAAACTCAAAAACTTGATGACGTGGATCTTACAAGTCAAGACAGGACTAATTAAATGTATCCAACGGACGAGGAGATAGGAAGCCAAAATGCGTTCGGGAAAAAATTCATGATACAACAAATTTCAGGATTTTCAGGAGAAAATATTAGGTAGTTTGAGCGAGATAGTTCCCTAATCATAATGGAGCTCATATTCCAATTATACTTTTTAATTTCTGCAGCTATTGGAAGCATGAATTAAATATAACATTATTAATGGTGCAATAATATACTTTAATTCGATTGAAATTCTAGGTATTCATATAAAAATATCTATATAAGCCCTTGGCTTATTCTTTTCCTGCGGCACGTTTAGTGCTCATTCACAAAGGAAGGGTTTTTTGGAATCATAAAATAATTATCACGGAGACAATTTGATTAACTTTGATAAATAACTGAGAAAACATACAAACTAGGCACTGCAATTTTTTTAACACGAGCTAGTTGTCAGAAATTCCTCATTTTTTAAATTAGGTCTCTCTGGAGTGCATACCCGTACCATTTCCCACGCATAAGGGCTCGTATTTTTCGCCAAAATTCTGGAGAGTAAGTTGGTAATGGGTGATATTTGAATTATGGAAGGGTGAGATGTTTATATTTAAAATGAGACCAATTCATTGATTTCTCGGTGAAATGATATTTTGCTCAAAATACCTTCATATTTCCCCCTTTTTATTCTAGCGTTTATCCGATCATATGCAGGCTTCACCACATCGCGGGTAGAATGGGCAGAAAGGAGTTGACAAACCCATAATTAATATGTGAAATAAATCACAAACTGGCATCGTAAAATTGAACAGACACAATTATAAGTAAATTTAAGATGCATGGCACAATATTCCCTTAAGCATGCACGTACATACCCATACATTGATACAAAACTTACAAATTCCTCCGCCTCCTCTCCCTACGGGTTGCTCCCTGGTTACGCCCCTGGTAGTATCTCGTCGGTATTGAGTCCAAAACTCGGAAAGTTGATCTAAAACTGGCTATCAAGATACCTCTAGAAATGTCTCTTCCTTAGCAATAGTACCAATCATTGGTAAAGAATTGGGTTACATGCAGGGTAGGAAATCAGTAGCATCAGGTATTGTGCTTGAAAACGATGGTGAGTTTATTTCCGCCAGGCAGGTTCATGGAAATATTAAAGCCAAGTTTAAAAGAAAATTTTAAAAGTTTAAAAGCTATTCGGGTGAAATCAACGTAACTGTTAATTTTTTTACGAGAGTTAGGTGTTAGAAATTCCTAAATTTTTAAATGAAGTTTCTCTGGAGTGCATACGCGTACCATTCCCTCGTAAAAGGGCTGGTATTTTGCACCAAATATCTCGGAGAGGAAGTCGGTATGGGCTGACATTTTTGTTTTTATGAAAGTGTTACTTAACTTAACCTTACTTAAAAATGTGGCCAAATTCATTGATTTCCAGGAGAAAATATATTTCGCAAAAACTAACTTAAGAAAAGAGGTGGGCTATGGACATCAGAAAGAAAAGAGCAACAGAGAAAGGATTTTAAAATGCTGAAAATTCATAGAAATAAGAGATAACGGGAACCATAGCAACGCTATTTTACGTTTCCATAAAAGAACAAAATGGAAAAAAAAGAGAATCACCTTCGATTCAAGACCAGAGCATCTTGGAGAAGTAACGATGGTGCAATAGCACACAGTAAGAAATGTATATTGACAGATATATGTAAGTGAGCATTAACACTGATATATTTCGAAAGGCAGCTAATTTTCCCCCTGAAAAATGCTTTTTTTTTAGAACAGAAGAATACTTATTTAATTCTGCCCCTCTATATGTATTATACTCAATTTTTAAGCTATCTGATGGGTCCAAATATACAATAAAATGTCACTGAGACAGAATAGAGGTATTAAATGGAGAATTTTAATAGAAATTAGAATTCCAGCGATGAATAGCTTTGAATCGTGAAATATACCACTACTTATGAAATGCTCGAATTGGAGATTTTCTCCTGGCGTGCCTAAAACCTTTTCAACGCAATCGATTAAATCAATACTAAAAGCAATTATGGATTTTTAAGTGAGTATATTTAGTTAAACCACGGAATATTTTTCTCATATTAAAGACGCTGACATTGGAATAATGACGAATGAGACGATACGATCAACAAGGGCCTCGCAAATACTCCCAGACGTTAGTAAAAGGAACTAGTTCTCACTTTTTTATTGGAAATCTATACATCACCGCCATCGATTCGGCGAACAGCGCCGCATCCCAGCTGCAGACAAATTAATTTAAAGCTCCACTGCACGGAATTCCGTCTGCAAGAGGAGATTCGCAAGTTTCGAGGATGCTTGGTACGCCGTAAAGCGTATAACACAATTAAAATGAATAAAACAGGAAGTATATCAGCCATCTCCATTCTCGATTTAAAAGATATTACAGCTGAGAAACATAGAGTTGAAACGTATAAATACATTTTTTGCTAGGCAACCCATGAGAGCGGAGGTATTTGAAGAAAGGGAGTATACCTACTTTCGAGGGGCAAAAATATGAGAACTGCATTTCTCAACCGCTAGGTGTTGATATCCTCAGTTGTCCCAGGCGTGACTTCATGGAACTTACCATACATTGTAAATGAAGTAACTTTGTTATTCAACATAAATGTTTTTAATGTGAAATAATTAAGTTACTTCATTTACAATGCTTGGTGTTGAGAGATAGGGAAAACATGGTTGAGTGCGTTAATAACATAATTAACAACGCAATAACCAAAATCGCAGGTCATATCGAACAAAGCGAAACACCATGAGCAAAAAAATAATAGTCTGATCTTACCCAGGCGAGTATTTTTTTTCCCAAACCCCTCGTTGGCTAAGTCGAATACCGAAAGGTCAGCAGGATGGGTGTATTCCATCTGGTGGAGTTATTATGAAAATTACACATTAATACTCGCACAAAAATGCCAAAAAAGGTGCTCTGCAAAAACTGGAAGAAATGCCTCATCGAAAATCCAATTTACAAATCGAAGCTGCATCCTTCCGTGCCACTAGTTGAAATAGATCGAGCGTGAAATATGATATTCAGTTTTCACGGCAAAACCAAAGAGTGTGATCCAAATTTTGTATTTTCCGGGAAACGCTTGAGCTACTGGTAGTTCGGGCTAAGCTATTTTTTATCCAATTTCTCGTAACTTCCGAATGCGTTAGTGACATGGATGGCAACCTAGTAGTTCCAATACTTTACGTTCGCAGCAGGCAATGTCTCGCCGAGTTGACATGTGTTCCGGGATGAATTACGATTGCAAGTTTTATGTACACGATTTCGATCGAAAGTCCGCGAATAAAAACTGTGTCTGTCCTATGTGAGGAAATGCATGGGTTTTACTCACACGAACGACTCGCTAGAGCTGTAGCCGCGGATAATTCTTTTTTTCCCTAATTGAAACGTCAGACTTGACTCGCAGGAATTCCTATTTGTTGTTTACTATTCTTTTTTTCGATCAAGAACACACACGCTTCAACGAAGGTTCATTGCCATTTTAGGCAAATAAAAGTCTTAGAGAATGGCTCGTATTTCTTGCATCGGTTCGTTGAATCTACCATCTCGAGAACACTGTTAAACAATATTCGGGAAAAAAATTGAGCTTCCTGATTATAACCAGAATATCCGCCACAATCAATAATTTGGGCTCTTAAACATTCATAACAAAGAACTCAAGAAGTAGCCCTTTAAAATGGCTCACAACTCGGTCAAAAATCGGGTACATCAAAGGAATAATACAATATTTACATAACATATAACAATATAAATGAAAACATTTGGCTATTGGGAAGAAAAATGTATTCCAATTATAAAATATAAAGCAAAATAAAATCTTTGGAAATTGTGAGCAATTTTTCCAACTCTGCAAAGGATATTAGGGAAAGCGTCCAACATGGACCATGACGGATGCTGCACAGGCTTGCAAAGACAGCCACGGTGCGTCTCGTTAGACGAAGTAAGATTTCCATCAATCTTGCTAAACGTCGAAGCCAGAAAACTCTCTCCTGGGTTTACCTTGCTGCAGCAAAGCAAGTTGAGTAGCGTGAATGAAAGATCGGTGCAGCTCTTAAGTATTTTTCTCGTAAACAACCTTCATGATTTTTTAAAAACCAAGAAATCACTTTGATGTAATACGAGGGAACAAGTGTTAATGTCGGTTGAATTTAATGGGATTGAGGGAGTTGGAATGTACGTACGGTGGTAATGCATGAGATAAGAAGATAAATTATCGGGTAAAAAAGTATGTGTACGAAGTTTCAGCGGGGTATCTTTTCATCTAGAATACAATGAATTTGATCTCATTAACAAATATCTAATCCGTCCAAATATACCAAAATACAAGCCCCCTAAATGCTACAGAGGGGTTGAATTTCTTCCCGAGATATTTGCCACAAAAATACCAACCACTTTACATCGGAAATGGTACACTCGTGTATGCACTCCAGAGATATATTATTTAAAAAAAGGAGAAATTTATAACGCTTTGATGCCGCAAAAACTAGAGGTCTAGTTCATACGCTTTCTCAACTGTTTTTTTTTAAATTAATCACAAAGTCACAGCAGTAATTGTTTTCAGAATTAAAAAAAGCAGACTCGAGCTATGTAAAGATGTAAGTTATAAGGTTTAGGGAGGTGAAATGGTGAAATGTATTACGGGAGTGTATTTAGTGGAGCTCAGTTTTGATTGTGGTCGCTTATTGTGCGCGGAAAGGATAAGTTTTTGTACTTATCTGTTCGGCGATGTATCTCTCTTATTTCATCGCTTCTGTAAGACCTAGCGATGTAGTGAGGCATCATGATAATATTCTCTGTGTCGCCCTGAAATACACCAGTTCTGAATTTCTCAAGCAACCTAAGTCTAAGGTGCACCCTCCGAGTATCTCGGGGTTTCCACCTTTATCCCTCCAAAAAATTGTGAGACACTATATGCACGCTCGTAGCAGTTTTTATCGAAGCGCGCTGCTTTTTCTTAGTTTTTTATTAATTTTTTTGGTTAAATATCTATGACCAGGCTCCCAAATTCTCGCGGCGTATTCGAGGTGTGGCCTAACCAGAGCGAAAAAGCATCTCTCTTTTACTTATTCATCCGAGGACCTCCCAATCATTCCCTAAAGATTATTTTAAAGAAATATATCCAAACCGTTCAAAGATACCAAAACATCAACCCCCTAACAGCACTTCTTTTCCAGAAGTTTGCCAAAAAAATAACAGCCATTTTATGTCGGAAATATCATACATACGCGTATGCACTCCAGACAGACATAAATTTTTAAAAATGAGGAATTTATGACACCTAGATGTCGCAAATATAACAGAACGTATTCCATACGTTTCCTCAACTACTTATAAACATAAATCACAAAGTCATTGTAATATTTCTTTTTCATAATCACATAAATACCTTCCGTTGTTAGGGAGTTATACATGCACCGCGGGAAAATAAGTCAAGTTAAAAACTTGTACGGATATTTTAATTTAATCACTGAGAATTTCAGTCATTTAAAAAGAATGTTATAGCACCATTAATATTTTAATGGTTATTCTGTACTGCCCACAGCTTCTGTAATTAAAACGTGAGATTCAAAAATGATCGCCATTATGACCATGTATGGTCGCCATTACACCTCGCTCAAATTGCATTGAGGTAGTTTGAGTGAAATATCATTTTCCCAAAAATCAATGAACTCGGTCTCATTTCAATGAAAAACATCTCACCTTTCCAAGGATACCAAGATATCAGCCTCTTACCGCACTACTTTCCGAGATATTTGCCAAAAACACCATCCATTTCACATGGGAAATGGTAAGTGTATGCACCCCAGAGAGATATTATTTAAAAAATGATGAATTTCTAACAACTAGAATTCATCAAAAAATTAAGTGTGTAGTTTTTATTATTTCTCAAGCTGATTTGAAAGTTAATCATATTGTCACCACAATATTTTTTTCAGAATCATATAAAACCTTCCGTTGTAAAGGAGTTTTAAACGATCCGCGAGAAAAAATGAGTCGAGTTAAAGACATAGAGATACATACTTATATTTAATTTATTAGAATTTCAATCATTTAAAAGTATGATATTGCACCATTAATAATGCAATATATATTTCATGCTACCTACAGCTGCTGAAATGAAAACGTGAAGTTCAAATATGGTAGCCACTATGACCACAGAAATACCTCACTCAAAGTACCTTAATGGAATCCTCCAGTAGAAAGAGTTAGAAGAGTAAAAGAAATGAGGGAGTAATAAGAAGAGAGGGAAGGTATGCTTGATGAGGTTTCATTGGGAGTAAGGCCGAGAGCTGAAATGAGAAGCAGGTTTTTAATATTTGATGGTAAAAATAATTTGAAGGTAAGGGATCGACGCAGCAAATGTAGGGTGAACGTGGTTTGGGACTCGATACGAGCATTGCTGGAACTCCCTGGATCAAGAAAAAAAATCTGCGAAGAAATGGTAGAAAATAGACATGAACATGCAAGGGTGAGGTACAGTGTGGACAAGGATATGAGAAAAGATTTCATTCCCTATATTAAGGACAAAAGAATTGGCATTTTGCAGGAACCAGTCGAAAAAACGCAAATTTTTACACTGAGCGGAAAGATCTCATAAACTTGCATCACTCGCATGTTCATCGATTTTAACGCGAAAAAATTCAATGCACCAGGAATTTAATAACTAAAGGCATTTTTGCGAATTGAAAAATAACACACTCAAATCGTACGCTACTCATATTTTATGGATAACGGCACAAAATTTTTCAATGAGAAATACCTTAAAAAAGGCCAGCATGTGACGAGCTTCCTCCCCCTAAAACGAATACTGGGTTATTTGTCCAACTTTTGCGTACACGGGGACTAGCCCGGGGCCTATACCACCTTCATGCAGTCACCCGCAAGTTCACCTAATTGCGAAATTCCACAGAGGGAAATCCATTCGCCTTGACCGGGACTCGAACCCGGGTCTCTCGATTTCGTGCCGAGAGGTTAAGCCAGTTAACTCGCTAAGGGAGGGATCCCGGTTCGAATTCCGGTCAAGACGAAAGATTTTTCTTCCCTGGACTTTCGTACTTGGGTTATTTGTGTAACGACGTTATCAGGCACTACAGAAAATTATTATTACAACAAATATTCAGATAATATTCGAAAACAAAAACGGGAAAATGTTCCTCAACTTGAATGTTTGTACCCGATATAGAGGTACAAGAAACACATCTTCATTGTCGAACCCAACATATTTATTTTAGTCTGCTTTGTCCACATTCAAGGTTTAACCTTGGCGGATTCCTGAATTTCGTTACGCAAACGGATTCTCGGCGCCGCTGAGGCGATAGCTCGCCTTGAGATTAAAATTGGCAGTTAGAAATGAAAAATCGTTTACTTTCTATGTGTTTTATGTTTATTTAAAAAAAGAAAATGAGACACATCTTAAAGAGTAGTACGGGACAAGGTTAAATAAAGAGCTAAGGTTTTGACGTATACATTGCAAAGAAAAGTTTTTTAAGCATTTATTTGAACATGCATCGCAGATTACATGCGATTTATTTTGGTTACGACAGTCACAGTTTGATATATTTGCCTTTTCATAGTGTACAAGTGACATTGCTTGAGTATTTTTGCTCAGGTTCCCTGCCAACTTGTCTTTAAGGTGGTATACTCTGAATACTATAAATGTAACTTTATAGTTCAATTGTTGAAGGCTCTACTTTGTGGAATAACATTCTGGCGGAAGAAAATAAAATACTTTGTAGTATTCCACTGTGATTTATTCTTCCCCGACCGGTGTCAACGCTAGTGCGTCATGTAACTTTATGCCATTGTCGAACGCACTTTGTCCCATGCGTCTTTTTTCTCGCAACATCTTACGCCGATACGTCTAGGAAAATATGCCGACTGTCCAACATATTTACTTTTCCACGGAAAATTTAGTTCAGTAAAAATAATATAGACTGCATTTCTGCACACGTCTAAAAGATTCATAAAAATGTACTTAGAATTTTTTTATTTCTTTCTTGCTAGCGTAGTACTAAACCATTTGATAAATTTTATCTTTATCACACAGAAGTGTCATTATGGTACAATTTTTGCTTGTTTTCTTAGTTTCTCTAAAGCAACCTTGCTGCAGCAGCAGCTCTTTTTACCTTATGTGTAGACGACAACAAAATACGACTTTCCCTTTTCAGGGAAATATGATACCAATGTCATTGCTCAGTTGAATCCAAAAATATTAGGCACGAGAGCGATTAGAAAGAAAATTCTCCGGCATATTTTTTTTGCATTGCCCTTACCACATTGTTAAACCATTATTTTTCAGTTTGTAATCCAGCTGAAGAGTTGTGAGAAAATATCCCAGATGATATTGCGCTTAATCTCATGATTAAAACTGCTAACGTCCAGTACGATTCTTAAGCCCTGGTAACACGATTCATAAACCCGTACGAATTAATGTGCGAATGTATGAACGCGTGAATGAACGGGAAAATTCGTCGTGTAAACACACCAACTTGTACTAATGAAGAGTGCGTGAACAGGGAAATAGAACCTGTTCTATTTGGTTCATGCATTTGTTCGTGAACTTGTACATGGACAGGTACAGGTTAATGTATCGTGTAACCAGGCCTTTAAACCCAAATTTTGGAGTGCTCTGGTCTCGTTTACTTCCCCGCAAATATGGAATGCCTTGAAGAGAATAACCTGAGGAAGAACCGTTTGCCAAAAAGTCTAAAGTACGTACTTCTACGACTTAGACAGAATAGTTTAGAAAAAATAAACAAGGGTCTCAATACCCAACTAACACTGCCAAATATATGCATTTTTACCAATGAATGCACTGCGAATGCATGCAAAGCGATGCATTCACCACGGAAATAATACTTTCCCAAATTCAAATTTGTGGCATTGCAAATAGACAGTTTAGGGGCAAGTTTATCAGACCTCATTATTTCCGACCTAGTCACTTCTACATCTACATACTACCCTGAGCCGCCGGATGGGCGTATGGCAGGGCGTTAGGTCACCAGCCGTGTAAAGTTGTAAGGTTTTGGGAGGTGTAATGGTGACGTGTATTATGGGAGTGTATTTAGTGGAGCTCAGTTTTCATTGTGGTTGCTTATTGTGCGCAGAAAGAACGAGTTTTTGTACCTATCTGTTCGGCTCTGTACCTCTCTTATTTTATCGCTCTTATCAGACCTAGAGATGTAGAGAGGCGTCATGATGATATTCTCTGTGTCGCTCTGAAACACACCAGTTCTGAATTTCTCAAGCAACCTAAGCCTAGGGTGTAGCCTCCGAGTCCCTAGGGCCCTCCACCTTAATCCCTTTAAAAGTTGTGAGACACCATATGTTGGCTCGTAGCAGTTTTAACGATGTGCGCAGCTTTTCATAGTATTTTATTAATATTTTTTGGTTAAATCTTTATGACTAGGGTCCCAAATGCTCGTGGCGTATTCGAGGTGTGGCCCAACCAGAGCGAAGTAGCATCTCTCTTATCGCCAAACAACAAATATCTAAGAGTATTTTGAAGCAAAATGCCGATAAACCTTAACTGACCTAAACTAATGGACCAACACAAATTAGTCTTCCCATCAAATTCTCGTCAAGTCAAATGATTTTTTCATTGTGAACTTCATCCCTTGGTCTATGTGAATTTCTCCATAGTCGAAACAAACTTACTTTACCTCAAATGTCTGGCTGCTATTAGGAGTCCAAAAAAATAATTCAATCAGAATTCCAGTGGGGAGGCAGGACAAGTGAGGTAATTTGCATTATTTAGGATCCGTAGGAGGTTCATTTAGGAAGGTTTTTTTTAGGAATGGAGGAAGGGTGGAGACAAACCCGGCGCCGATATTAGTCTACTCTCAACGAAAGACGCCAAGGAACCACAATTTATAGTCTCATGGAACGGACTAAATATTTTACTTGATATGCTCTCCACTAAGTTGTAAAGTAGGGATCAGATTTCCAAGGACCCTAACTAAGAACCCGAATCACCGGGATGGGAAGATTCAACTATAGCCACCACACCTACTCATTTCACGAAATTTGTCATGCACAGCAGGTGCATGGTCAAGCCAAGAGTTAGACGAATCATGGTGTAATTTCTTTTCGTCATCGGTGATGAGATCTTTCTTCAGCGGATATCATTTTCTCGTGATTTGTTTAAAATATTTCAAAAGGTGTTATATTTAAGGGATTCCTCGATATTGTTTTACTTAATGTTTGAATTACTTTAGGTACATTACGCTAAAAATACAACAATGTACGCAAGAGCAATGTAAATGTCGAATAACTCCGTCTGTCGGTATGGGATAGGCGTAACGGTAGAAATTTCAAATATTTATTCTCTCTTAAATGGAAGAACACCCTCACAAAATTTTTATATCATATACATAGTAAAATAAAATATGTCAAGTAAAAAATGAGCTCGAAAAAGTGTGAGGCACATAAAAATTCAAACTATAAAATGTTTATTAAAAAGTGTAAACACAAACAATAGTTTTATTGCTATTTTAAACTCTAATTAAGTTTAATTAAAACTTGCAGTTATTAAAAAACCCCTTGAACGTCTTTTTACGTTGATTTTTCCCTAAGATATGGGATTACGAAAACCTAATGGAAGTGAAAATGGCATTTTGAAAAACTGCCGTCATTAATCTGTTTTTAAAATTTTCGCAAAATGCTCGAAGTGCTTCTCTTTATTTCTCAGGGCAAACGCTTCCTCAAATTTTCGTACAAACCGGAGAGGTCAAGGGTCAACTCTGGTATGAAGTGGCGAAGAATGACCCATGTATGAAAAGGGTAAAAACTAAATTTCCAACTTTGCTTTGTTAATAATAATGATTTATGCTTTTGTTGCACTCGAATTACTCTCTTTGAGTACTTTGAATACTTCTCTTTGATTATGGAGTTACCTTGGAATCAGTTGCATCCGTCTTCATAAATATAGCCCTGATAGCCCGACTTACGAAGCTGGTGTCTTGTAACCTCGACCGGATTGAGTTTCACAAGCAACCTCATATTACCCACCAATCTCTCGCATGAAATAAATAAATTAAAGGCCAAGAAAAATGGTTCCACTTTACATAAGGGGTAAGTTAAATTAACTTTACATATAAGGGTAAAACTTTACATATGAGTAAAGGACTTTCTCGGTTCGAGTTCACATGATCTTCAAGTACCGAGTTTCCGCGGGCTTGATTTCATTTGGAAAATAAAACACAACATGAGCCCACAGTTTGCTTACAAAAAGCACGCATGAGAAGGGACGTTTCCAGTTTCCACCTTCGCCTGAATTCGATACGGTCATTTACTTAGTCCTAATTTGCGAGTGTCTAATATTCGAAGTTGGGAAGGGCTTACCATGAAGTACATGGAAGCATTCTTCTTTTAAAGCAAGTCAATATCAAAGTTAAAGTATACAGTAAGTCCTCGGTATGCATCGTTTCGATTTACGTCTGATTCGATGTTACGTCCATGCTGACAAGGGTCTTCGGAAAATTTTTCCCTGTTTATTGCTAATGAAATTGACCGTATGTGCATATGCTTGCGTTTTTTGATAACTTAGACATAATAATCCTATCTGAAAAAGTTATTTTTCCTGGATAAAGGCAAAAAAAGAATTTTTAAATTAACACCTTGATTTATCGCGGGATTTAAGTGGTCACGAATATCTGGATCCGTATTACGTTGTTTCGACTTACGTCGCTCTTCTTCAACACGTATCTCCGACGTAAATCGAGGACTTACTGTATATACTTAGTCAAATAAAATAAATGGCTAATGGCGCTGTTCCATTATACTTCTTGTTACAAACAAAATAATAGACCACTGATGGTTTCAGAACCTCAACTTAAATTTCAAATTTTGTAAGCAAACGTAAAAAATCAAAGCGCCGCGGCGGCGCCATGAATCCGTATTAAGGTTAAGTATTTTTGTAGGTTAGCCATAGCCTAGCCCTCAAAGCGGTTCGAATATTACGCAGTCTATACAGTTCGTTTCCTCTTTATTTCAATCCTACCAGTAATTCGCCTACAATATGGTGATCAAGTTTTTCCAAAAAAATCCTTTAAAATAAGGCCTTGGTCTTCTTCATGACTGTTTGGCAATCCGTCATATTTACGTCATCACACCTCAATTCCGAAAAACGGCTGTCCACTGCTAGAATTACTATAATGCCCAGTTTAATATTACCCAGATTCATCGGAGAGGAGAATGATTTAAAAAAATTTGATTCTCGGTCATCAGCCTCCCAAATTCCATTAGCTGATAGTTATTTGATTTAATATCGAAAGCGTTCTCACCAATGACGTACCAGGCAGCTCAAAATTTGGAGACTGGGGAATTATGAATTCAAATGCGTAAATGTGCGAGCGCAGAAAATACATGGGCCGCGAATAGTGTACATGGTAAATTGGTATAATTAGTATATCTGATGACTAATAAAAATGTAAAGTGAAATTTTAAACTTTTCCTAACAATGAATTATTTATTATTTTCCTATAGTCTTGGTCCTGTCAATCTCAATGAATAAAATTTGAAAAATGATTAAGAGAACATAAGAAGAACAATAAAAATCCTTCGCCTCTACTCAAAGGTAGAGGCTGGCTATATATCCTTGAAAATCAGAATTTATGTGAACCTTTATAAAATACTAGCGGAAGGTACCCGTTGAAATTCATCGGGTGTGAAAAACACTGAACTTATTTTATAAGAAAACCAAAAAGCCTGAAGAATAATGTCAGCGTGGTCATTTGAGGTGTCCGTAACCTATCTTGTACGTTCTGCTCGTTGTAGAAGGCACGCAGACTGTTTTTCAGGTGCTTATAGAGATGTTGGTCCTCTTTCATGCACGAAAAACCCAAAAATGGAAACGAAGACTCATTAATACTTATATACCTCCCAGGTGTTTAAGTATTACGGTCACCTCGTCCCTCCGGCTCCCTTGAGCCGTCTTCTGAGTGGACTAACAGCTTGATCGCTTCCCTCGTGTACAAAAATATATTTGCATTCAATGACTCAATTGAGTTGCCCTATTCAAAATTGATATGTGCGTTGAGTATTTTAATCAGTATCGGAGAGTAGGGTACAATCCAGTGGTTGACAACGTCAAAAGGAATTGTTGCATCAGCAGCCATGTTTATTTGACTTATGTCCGTCTCCCGGTCAGCGCCTTCGATGTAAAGAGTAGCTATAATCATTGGCTTTGGTTACTAAATCAAAAATCTATGGTGATTCTTAGTGCAATTGCCGATCTCCATGCACGGGTGTCCTTCATTGAGCAGAATTTCCCGTTCTACTTTCGGGTAAGTGGCATGCAGTGAAGTTTTTATAATTTTCACCATCTTAAATTTAAGTTTCGAAACAGATGGGTCTTTATTTGAACCAGATTTATAGATGGTTACCCGTCCGTAGGTTGGGTTAGGATGAAATTTGTGCAGTTCTCCGCGTAACCCGAGAAACAGCACGGGAATGTGACCGACTTAGTTTCCCATTTTTCTTGATATATATCCTTTCTTATGTCTGTTTTTTATTTTTTTATTTTACTTTTCGTTTAATGTTTGTAAACACTGATCATCACTAAATCATCTGCATCAACTCATTATAAAATAGACTCATACACAATATATCTACAGCTTTTCCCTCAGGAGTGTTGATAAAAAGGCTGTTGCCGCTGGAATCGCGGTAACAAGCCACGTAAAATTGCCAATGCGTGAAACAGTGACTTTCCAATTGAAGGCCAGTCACTTGAAGAGTCTGCCCTTGTGACTTGTTTATTGTCAGAGAAATCAGACATATCAAGCCCGGAAATCGGGGAAATGAGGCTGGGAAGCGTGTCTTGCAGCATCCTGCTCCCCTCACGCGTGGCGCTCATTAGGAGTTTCATTAGATCGCTCGTGGGCATGAATTTGAGCATCCAAGTCTAATATTTGTCTTTTTCCTTGCGAGGGCTCATTTTCTCGCAAATGATACATTCCTCTTACTTTAGAAGATTTTTTCGAAACGTTACTATTTTTTCTATTACCTAGGTATGTTGATGGGTATAATTTGAAGTTCAAGGAGGGGGAACACTGCGGCGAGTGAGAGTCTTGAATAGGCACCTCGATGATTGAGTGAATTTAAATTAACTACAATTTAACACTTTTAAACATATATAAATAACTCGTAACGCTTATGACGTGGGAATTGGTCCAAAAAACAGTTTGCAATCGTGATGAGAGGCAGACGGTTCCACTATGAGTAAAACATCCGAGTATTAAATGATAATAAATAACGCTGAGTTTGTTGTAGCAATAGAGGCACTATTACGATTAAAGTTCGCTGCGTGTGAGTATCTTGCACATTTTATTGCGTGTACAGCCTATTTAATCCTTTACGTGAAAGTGTTCTCTCATATGCATGCAGTGCCCCTGTGAGAGCTACTTTGAGAATAGACATTAAAGAGTATACTTGTTGTAAATATTCATTGAATTTATCGATTGCCCCCGAAGCTATCTATCATGGAGCCCTTAGGACTCTGGGCCCTTCTCATACAGATTTTCTTTCTACGTGCCCTCATGGGCCTGCAGGGAAACGTGATATTTAAATGCTATAGGCGTGAATATCCTTTGAAAATCAAATCTGTGGTTGTTAAGGAACTATGCCATTGTTGATTTCAAAGAAAAATGTGAGATTTATCATAAAAAACCATGTATTTCAGATAAATACGAAGCGTAAAAGAAATTTGATTGAAATAATTAGAAACATATCTATTAACATTAAACATTTATTCACCCATCCGATAAAAAAATTCCAGCCCAGTATCTTGCGTGAAAGTAATTTTAAAAAGCAAAAAATGAAACCACTGCACCGAGCCCAATGCCTAGAATGGACCACCAGGGGGGCCTTTAGGAGTCCCAGAGGGCTTTTTAAATTAGCCTACTTTACGACTAGATATATTTTCTATCTTCATGCCAAAGTTCAGCTCAATCGGTTCAGTAGTTTTTGCGTGATGGAGTAACATACAGACAGACAGACGCCATTACATTTTTATATAGTAGGTACTTTGATTTATCAATATTTTGAACGTACTATAAACAATCATAGGAGCAACCATTAGCAAACCTCGCCATTATGGTGGCTGGAGCGCGAATTTTGAGTCGTTGAGGGCTCATTTGTATAACGTTTCAAGTAATTCGAAATAATATTCTTCGACCACACCTCGCAGTACTTAACACTGTACTGTACTTAAGAGTACATCTATTTAGGCATCCGAAATAACCATAAATTTTGCAACATCAACGACGCAAAAATTGTATTTTCATATTTTTGTCTCAATTAAATCATTGTTATGACTTGGGTTTACGGTGCGAAATTCAAAATTTAAGCGAAAATCGTATGTAAGTACGTGTTTTTATTTTCTGTATGATGCCTTGATATTTATGAGAAATCATTATGACCATATGAAAAGTATTTTTTCGAATTTGGGAGAAAAATCTGTACATATTATAACACCAAACGTGAAAAAGGTCCCAAGCCAGCTTAGTGCCTCGATGATAGAGCAAGCAATACTTAGGCTTTTTTTATAATCCAGGGCGCCACGTAATTTTGGAAAAATTACCTCCGGATTTTACAGGGCACTAAGGATATTAAAAAGTCAAGCTCAACGTAAAGATCACACAATTACCTTGTAATTCTCCAAAATTTTCTCATAATCAAATAAGTCTCATCAAAACAAAGACGACAATTACTCCCCAAAAAAACTTATCCAGCAACAACCGCAAGTGATAAAACCCAGCCAAGGCCTTCACAAATTTCATTTGTCAAAGTACGTTACGTACTAACTAAACACTAATCGTTACAGTATGTCATCGAATTATTTCAAAATGTATGTCAAGTCCAATTAGGCTACATGTCGAAATAGCATTAAATTGCCTAGAAATCAAATCGATAAGATGAAACTTTTTTACTTTTATTAAAAAATATTACAAATAAGCATACGAAGTTTCAAGCAAATCTGCACAAAAACGAAAATCGCTCCAACTCCACCTAAATCCAGAGGCCGAGAGAGCACAGCCAATGGCTATATTCTCTAGAGTTAGAGCAAACAAACTCTGGGACAATTTCAGTCATTTGCAAGTGTGCCAAGGCATAGGAATCCCTCTAACCTCTCCCAGTTTTATCTCCGTCGATACGAATCTTTACGACTGAAGAGATCGCGACGAAACTGCTGCTTCGGCTCGTATGGGAAGTAGGCAACAACCTGCAGCGCGAAAAAAAGAGAGAACAGTTGGTGCGCGTTTATCCAAAACGATTGACGTGTTGGCACGCACGAACACTCGCATCGCGAACGGCAGAGAGCTCAGCAGGCGGCTTACAAATAGAATTCGAAACTACCACACTCGCGGATTTCACGCCTCATTTTTCCCGACGTTTTTTACATTTAGGGAATTGAAGGAACGTCTGTCAGTCGACGTGGAGCGGGACGCGATCGGAGGAGGGGGAGAGGCAGGAATGATGGGGAATAAAATTCGACGTAATCGAATCATGCAGCGAGAGCTGAAGGGAACTGGGAATTGAATCAGAAGCACCATCGGAAACGCAAAAAAAAAACTGGCGACGGCTAAGAGGGTTAGTCCAAATTTCCGCGCCATTGAGGAAAGTAATCTGCGTAGAAGTTCCTTATTATATCGACAACCTGTCAGTATCAGATCATGTTCGCGAATCAGTCATGCAGGCTATTTAGGCGACAAAAAGACGAACCCAGGCGAAACGTGGCGATTTGCGACACGTACCGCGGGGGCTAAATTGTCCACATTACGGGCCCTTGTTCAGGCCCTTTTACTTCGGCAGGTGACCTTAAGGCGTCGCATTAGTCTTTTAAGACCTAATTAGTGATTTAAACTACTTCCATGAAACCAATCGATTTCCTTTATTGGCCATCCTCGCATTTGCATTACTCATATGTTCGCATTTTTTCTGAAAAAAAATGCAAGTATCACATTCAGAGACATTCCACGAGTAAATGAAAAAAATGCTTTCGGTAGCGAAACGAAACTTATATCACTGATGAGGTCACACCTTCGCTAATTGGTAGGAACTCGGGGAAATGCACAAAAGATAGCTTCCTTATCATCACTTGAATGCGATTGGAAACGAAACATAAGAAGTTCTACCAGGTCATGGCTGCAATAAATATCAAAATGAATTGTTTACATTTGGGATTTAAAATTTTAAAAGCTAGTTCCTAAACTTATAATTTTAAAAAAGTCTAAAAAAATAACAAAAATGATTTTAAAATGTCCACTCGGTAAATCACGCATACATTGGGAGGCAAAAATATCTAATATGGAACCTAAACGGTTAATTTTGAAAAAATTGGTGACTAGCCAAAACTAATGACATCCAGCGTATAAAAACCTAATAGTCCAATACTTAACGCTATTAACTATTGTAAAAATAAACAAATATATATTAAATGTAGAATTAATAACCAACAAAGAAGCGAAAGGTACAATAGTAACTGATTAACTATTAAACTTTTAGTACTTGTTAATTATAAAATTTCTTTACACCGTATAGAATCGGAAAATCAGCTTCCAACTTCACTTCATAAATGCGATACTCCTTAAACGGAAAAATTAGAAGGACTAAAATTGAATAAATGACTCTTTAAAATATATCGAAGTGAGAAAATATAATTTGAGAATATGATTATACTTCTATAATCATATTATGAAGATAAAAGAGACGAGATCAGTTTGCGAGAATTTATTGGGTTTCGAGACAGAAAAATTAAGCATTCAAATTTAGTCAGCAACAAAGCTTCATGAAGCAGTACACAAATTGCGAGCGTTTTTATTCCTAGTGAGTGGAACAACATCCCTTGAATCCGCAGACTACGAGTATTACCTACGTCTGCTCCCAGTGATCTTCACTTAATACCTGCTCCAGCAAACGATACAAAGTCGTCCCCGTTCTGCTCACTTGCGTCGGACAGAAACGACACTCGTCGGAGATGACAACTCATTGCGCAAAACAGGAGCAAACATGCACGGACGAGCAAGACTTTTTAATCAGAAGCGCCGGTGCCAATTTCAATCATCCATAAGTACCACTCGAGATCTACGGATGCCAAATACGGGGGGGGGGGGATAAAAAAAACCAATCCGCTTCACCACCGAGTGACATGATCGCAGACCGACCGACATGCGCCGACAAAGGGCAATTGATGGAACCCGTCAAGAATAGATCGTCGAGACAAACAGCAATAGAGGAAAAACCCACGGGGGCATCATTGCTTTAACATAGATACTGACCCTTGCACACACTCCAACCTCTAAAAATATGCAGGCAAAGCAGGTTTGAGGGCTATCGAGTTAACCACAGCACAGGAATCGACTAGGATGAGCGCCGGGACGAAAACAAGAAAAAAGTATATTTAAAAAATTCGCATTTCAAAATCAAAACACGACGGAATGACATTCGCAAACAACTCTCGTCGGGAACGGAAAAAATCTGAATTCCACCACGGGGGAGGCTCATGCCGGGGGAGGTTGGAGAAGAAGACAAGGAGAGGAAAGGAAGATAGGTTAGTGTGTGGAGGCGGAGTATGAGTCGGATGCGGCAACCCGCATAATCCTACTCTCCTTGCACGGGACGTGGGGAGAGGCGGGCCGGGAGGGAGTGGGGGGGGGGCACCGCGATGGCATTTCGTAGACAACGGCACACGAAGGGGGGGAAATACAACAGTAGCGTGGTGCCTATAAAGGAGGGAAAAAGAGGAGGCACGATATACTCCGGCGTGGGGAAGGGTTTTTCTCTACCCGAGAGCTGCAGCGGAGAGGAGAGACCCAGTTGATGGGAGACGTCCTTGAGGACGCGGGGGAGGGTGGCGCCTCCTCCTCTCTCACTAGTAGCCTGCGGGCTGGTTGAGGTGGGGAAGGGATTTATGGAAAGGGGACTCGGGGATTATGTTCCGTTGAAGTGTAGTGGGTGGATGGGGTATAGAAACAGGGACCTAACGTGTGTGTTTGTGTGTACAGGTGATCTTCTTCCCCCTACCCCGTCTCCCTGTCCCCTTCCGCGCGACTGACTGCCTCCTGGATTTCCGCGGGTAAACAGGTTTCAGTCGAAAAGGGAAGGAGGAGGGAGGAAGAAGGGACGGACGGACGGAGGAGACGAAAGAGAGAGAAGGAAGAGGAGGGAGGACACGAGGAGGAGAGGAAAGAGGCGGGTTGAGGGAGTAGTCGCGTGCAGGCGCGGCGGCGTCCGGGGCCGGATAAATCATTTTGGCTGCTGCGGCGGATCAATAGTCACAGCTGCTTCGTGGGCGCACCGCTCGCTCGCTGCCGACGCCACCACCACCACCATCCTCTCCACCCGACCCGACACCACTACCACCGCCTCCCCCCCCCCACCCTCTGAGGGGGGGTAACGAGGGAACCAGGGGTACGTATAAATAGAGGCGCCGCGGGTCAAGCGAAGAACTCCGCACGAACGGACCGTGCCGGTTGGCTAGCGGAGGCGGGGAGGAACCGTGCGCGCAAGATTCGAGATTCGTAATCCCTGAGGAGAGGTGAGGTGCGGTTTACAGATAAGAAAATTGACTCGAAGTTAACGCCAGGTTAGACTTAACGTGACTCTCCAAAGGCGCCACAAGGAAAGTTTTTTTCTCGCGAAACCCGAAATAAATTCGATCGACCTTTACTCGTTGAGAAACGTGCGCAGTGTCGTAGTCGTTTAAACTAATGTCTTTTGGTGATTCGTTTGACGAATGTTCGTTTGCATCGCGGAGGAAGGCTTAAGAAGAGGAAATCTACATATTACATTTATCGTCATCCAACGATTGCATTCGATTTGCAGAACAATACTGATGGTATATTTGGTTCATTAAAAGCATATGTAAAACTAACGACCTCCAGAACGCGCAAATTATTCTTGTGAACTATCTTGAGTCGTAATGCTATTTTCGCGTCATATTTTCCATAGAGGTGCTTCTAACAGGTAGCTATATAGTTTTCTAACCAGAAACGCGAAAGAGCACAATCGCTGTGCCTCAGAATTTAAAAATCATCCTGACCGTAAAAATTTATATTGGAGAAACTAACTTTCTGGGTGCGTAAAATGGAACGAACGCCAGGGTAAAGGAACTGTCCTTTGACTTATCGGAAATTCGACTTTGTTCAAGCAAAAGAAGACGGGACAGCACTCCTACGCTACATTAGAAAGGAGAGCAAACTAGCCGGGTACTTGACCAGGGTAAGGTGGCCAAAGAAAACTTATTATACTTTAAGAAGTCAGGGTAGTAAAGTCCTTCTGGTTTCCTCTACCGCATGGAAAAAAGGGGGAAAACACCACAGAAAATACTAGGAGGCCAAATCGGTGCTCTAATTCTACTTCTCACGCGGACTATTCCGATTCAAATACCAACAGTGGCGAATATTTTTAACAACCACGCTATTCCTTGAGGGCTATGGAGAAAGTACTTGAAAGCGCGGCACTCAGTCCGTGGTATGGAACGCTAAGAGCTGGTCTCTCGGCCGTATTTCACCGAGAGTAAGCTTACGTTTAGACAGCGGGCTTCTATTCTCACATCCACTCTCAGTCTAATTCTCCCATTCCCGCATGGCGTGGCAAATTCGGGCAAAATAGATTCGAATTCTATGCGAACTTCTCCGGACGGACTGGCTGTTGACGCGGACAGGAACCTACGTAGGCCGGAAAGGAGGCCGAAGTAAACTGGAAAGTAATCGACTGCGACATGGCCGTCTTTAGACGGCCGTGACTGCGAGCTATGCTCACAAAAGTCACCAGGCGGGAAAGCGACTATGCGAGAAAAGGGATCCTGCGAACAGTGAAAATTAGTCGAGTACCTGAACGAGAGTGATTAACTGTTGGCACACAAAAGTGAACCAGCTTCTGAGTCTCTTACGGATTTTCTTTCAATAACGAAAAAAGTGCCGCTAAGGGCTCAATTTTCCATGGCGTAAAAAAATGATATATCCCTACTATCCGTTGCAAAATTCCGTCACCCGAGTTTGAAGACTAATATCTCAAAGATGGCTCAATCGATTTTTAAATGAAGTACATTAAATCAAAGCTTGTTTATTTCTGCGTTTATTAATGGCATACAAAACTTTTTACCGTTTGTATTGATTTCAGTGTGTGCTTAAAAACAGAATTTTAGCGTATTTTTTTAGTATATTTCAAAGTGACAGCATGCAATGGATTAATCCACTTTATCCCCAGACTTACAATAAACATACTACCCAATCTCTCTTGTTACCCAACTTTCAATTGTTTACTTCTATTATTTTCTCGTTTCAATTTCCTTACCCCTGGAAGTCCTTTTTTCCAGGAATCAATTCGCCTCTTTCCACCTTTCAGTACGCGGAATCAAGCATTAAATTGATAAGAGAGCAGATAGGGATAGAATAATGATCTTGCCAAGAGTTTCGTGGTCACTTTCAAAAGGTGGGAGGGTTCCTTCCAGTGGCTTTCCAAATTTTTATCTGTCTTCAAACGTTTCAGATTTCAAAGTTCCTTGTGGTATTTCTTGCTCATGGTTGTGTATCTGAAGCTATGAATCTAGGGAATAAAATTGACTGGGATGGGTGCATGTAACCGACAAGGGATGAGTGCACATATAGCAGGATAGAGAAATTTCCTCCTAAAGGTGGAAAAAGTTTTGGTCCAGGCAAGTGGGAGGGGGCTTTTATCACATGAGGTGTATCCAGGGTTTATGTCGAGCCCATGGACTTGAGAAAAAATAAATCATCCCATTCAACCAGGAACAAATTAAACCACTGTACCAACATAATATGATGGAAGAATGAGAAAGTTAAAATCATCATATACTGGCATGATCCTCAAGAATTACTATCACCATTCCAATGAGACACCCTGATAAATAACAACTGCACCAACATTCTTTTAAAAAATATTTGATTTCATTAGTCACAGCTTATGGTGTTGGTGGAGAAGATATTAAGTTCTAGTGCTAGCCCTTAATTTCATGGGAACTACTAATGAAACTTTTTACTCTAATAACCATCTTAGATCATCTAAATTGAACCCTCTATCAACAGGCACTCCTATTACTTGACTCATTTTTATGGGAGGATGGCAATGTATAAGCTGCATATTAATAATTAGGAAGGACAATCAACGAAGATGCAAACTTGGGTAGAAAAAAAAGAGGCATAATGCTGGGGCAAATGAAGCATGCAGAGAAGAGGCAGAGTCCAGAATTGACACATTTGGGATGTATGCACATGACATGACATCATATTTTCAGAGGCTATGGTGGAGAAGTGCATAGTTCTTACTTTTCCTCGCTGTGCACATCACTTTCATACAGCTGAGACAAGATCCCTCTTCCCCCCCTCCTTTCCTATTTTCTCAAAACAATGTTTTTGGACTTTATAATACCAATAAGATGAAAATGAATACCCTCTCTGCAAAATGATTTAGAAATGACACATCCAGGACATAATATTCACCCTAGCTCATCGAATGTGAGAATGATTAAAATTAACTCTTTGACAACCATGATGTGATATCACATCATGGTTGCATTTACGCTGGTTGGAATGACACGTCATGGGTACCTTGAGTGTTCCAGCTCTCATTAGGGAACTTTCACTATGCCCCCCTAGTGAAAGATGGTACACTCACGGTACCATGACGTGATATCACCTCATGTCACACACAAAGGGTTAATGTATCTCTATCTCCTAACACCAGTCAGCTGAAACAACAACAAGGCTGAATAAACAAATCTATCCCAGTGGTGATTAGTCAAACTACTGAGGAGATTTGAGAAAAATATCCTTTTCCAAAATTATGTCTACATGCACTGGCCACACATTTCTGCCTTATTGTTCTGGAGCCTTTCTATAAACCATAAGAACAAACACAATCCAATGAATCAATCAAATACTTCATCTAAATAGAGGGCATGAACTATAATAATTACATAAAAAATAATTTGACGCTTTAGAATTCACCCCACCTTGCACAGACAGAGAGGAAAATCTCCTTAGTAGTTTAAAGTTCATCATTCAATTAAGATCATAGGTTAGGTTAATGATGTAAAAGATTCTCATTTGAATCCCATTTCGGTATCCAGTAACTTATTGGCTGACATATATATTATTGGCTCAAGTACAAGAAATATTTCACGACCAATGACAAGCTTCAAAGAAAATATTAATTTCTTAATTAAAATAAAGCACACTAGCCTTACCACGCTGTGCGGCAAAAAATCTTCCGAGTCAAAAAATAAAAAGCCTCAATCCCAAAGTGTCCTTGATTCAAGAAAGATATTTATTTCTTTTCATGTGTAATTTTTCATACAGATACTCCAAGATTTGGGATATTACACATTTGTTGCTGAGAAAACTAATTGGCCCAGAGTTAAATAAAAAAAGTGCATCTCTTATAATTAACAGAGTAGCTTTTTGTGAATGATTATACTGTTTACTAAGTACTGGTCTCTACTGATGCTTACATCTATGATATATATTTGAATAACAGGAGAACAGAAAAGACTTAGGAGAATATAAAACCAGTATGTACAAAGTAAGATTGATATAGAATCTCTGTCTCATTTGTTTGTTACACAAATTTATATCACATACTTAAAAGCTGCAATAACAATTAATATCCTATCCTGGTGACTTTACAATACTTACAGGATTTGTACAGTGAAGGAACAGTTCATTATTATCTGTTCCAATTAATTTTCCAACAATCCTAGCTCTGAATTAAAACTGAGGCTGAGATCGTAAAATGCATTTCATGTTAAAAACATACAACAGACTGCCTAAAAATGATATGACCTCCACTTTTTTTTACATACAAATCTCTGCCTCTGAAAGCGATAATATTCATTACCTTAAAATGATAAAAAAGACATCACTAAAGAGATTCAACAATTAAATTACTATGTATTTATAAAAGCCACGGCATTTAATTTTGTAATTTCAAAACAGTACACACTTGCACACAATGTGCACACGCATTCACACAAAGAGCACTACTGAGTTATGCACCACAGACATTTTTGGGTAATTCAGCACTGGTAATTTCTGCTGTTGGCAACTGGTCATACTTCACCTAGTTTGCTCCCATTACTTGTGGCAAGTTACTCCATACAGCAGTAGCACGTTTTAGCACCAGCCAATACAACATTCGGGACGAGGAGAAGATAGACAAAAAAATCTTGGCAGGAAGTTACTTTGGGAAAATTCTAGATAGGCTATCTTTGCTGGGAATAAATGGCACTTGAAATCACCTACCCAAGCAAACAGGCTCGGGAATGGCATTATAATGCCACAGTGCAAACACTATACAGTTTTGGATGTTTTAATAGCGTGTGATGGTTTGCTGCTTATGGCAGTGAAGACAAATGAACGACACATCTGATACACGGATGAGCACCAAACAACAAGTGCCAATGTACACAAAGGAGACAATTATGACTGGAGTTTTCTTTTTTTATAGAACACTGCTTAAATAGAGATGAAACAAAGCTCCCAAACATTGTGATAATATAGTTCAAATGTATGCATATTTAAATTTGTGTATACATATCCATATATATATATATTATTTTTTTATATAGCTCTTCGATAATATAACTATACTTTCATGACTGCAGACAGCTAAGTCCAACAATTGCTGACATGACAAAAATGTTCATTGACCAGCACTCGGCACCACTTTTGCGATTCATCTTAGGAGGGGATTAAAAACAGGAGGGTGAGGTAAGGACAAATGAGAGAGAAGACTGGAAAGATGAGGTGAAGAGAGTGCAGCGAGTGGCTATTTCCTGGTCGGCATCACCCAGCCAATGGTGTAGTTGCGGGAGGAACGACCCATTCGACGCAGGCGGTCTGAAAGTTGACAAAACCGAGGAGAGGCACGTCCGCAGGGGGGGAAAAAGATGAGTTAGACTTTTAACACTTAGGTATTAAAAATAAATCTACAGCTACATAATGATTTAGCTAATTAGCAGGCTAATTAAGATTAATAAGCAAACTCCCCAAGCCCGGTCACCGTAATCACAAAGGCAACCAAAGAAGAACAATTACTTCATCTCTATTACACAGAGATAAAAAGATACAATCTAACGTATAAACTTAAGAAAATTCAAATGTATGGTTACACATTAATAAATTAGCATAGAAAATTAAAAACTAGCATAAATGTATACATACACATAGTATATCTACACATTGAGCTACCTATTTTATAAAGGAATGAAGGCTATAAAGCTCATGCAGGACACTTAATGCTACAGAGATGGTAATATATAAAATTAAACTTTATATAATTATTTCTTAAACTAAACTCAACATTTATTTCAAAGAAGAATGAATTAAATTTAAACATAATCTCAGTGCGACACTATCATTAGAAACTAATATTGAACTAAGAGATTATTTCGCTCAATGGATGAATAGCGAATATGAGGTAATTCACATGAATAAAATCATAAGACGTGATACCATTTCAGTCTTTAAAAATCAACTAAATACTGCTCTCCTCCCATACTAACACATTCAGTATGATTTGAATAGAGATTACAGAAAGTAACCGGAGAAACGACACTCATTTATCAGACTTTATAGGGTTCAGTAGTTGAAGTAGAAAGTTACAGTTTTCTCACTGAATGGTCTTAAGATATCATCTTGAGAAAACCTTATCGCCAGCACAACAAAATTATAAGATCACAGAGATCTACAGATAAATATATTTCCAATAAAACAAAGGAGACCACTGAAGAAGACAACACAGAGATGCATCTCTCCAAACTTTGAGAATGATAATATTTTCCTAAGTTACTTGGCAATACCTAGCATACCTTACTGTACAAAAAGCATAAAAAATAAATTAGTGCCTTCATTGGTATGATACTTAAAATTTAGTAGCTAAAACAAAGGATTCCCTGGGATTTACAATTAAAAATACCATTTACAAATATATACAAGGACAAAACATCAAGCACGATTGATAACATGGATATCCATTTCAGGCCATGCTAATGGGGATGGATATCTTTGTGAACTGAGACTACATCTAAGCATGCATATGCAACCAAGGCATATTAGACTAAAAAACTGGAATGTTAATATAAAGGATGGCCAAACATTAAAGTCAAAACAAGTAATGAATAGTTCAATTTTCCCCTAAATAATAATAACAGCAATTTTGACAAGACATGACATCTTGGTGATCCAGGATCAAAAATATTAAAGATTTTTACACAAACACATTTCAAAATTGTAAAACTAATTCCAGATTCTGAATAACATCTGACTATCTCCCTCAAAAGTGTCAGCTTTGAGCATGCACCCAATGACGAACTCTTTTAACATATACAGTGCAGATTCTCTAAGAAAGATGCACATGCAAAATCAGCAATAAGCAATGCTAAAATTGCACACAACTCAATGAAGTCTTCATGGTAAACCCCTTCAGGATTCAGTTTGAAATACATAGGAAAAATTAAAAGCTCCCTAATTCCACTTTACATCTGCATTTAACTTTGCAATAAGTTTTAGACACGCTTAAGAATTTTGTAATGATGCTACACAGAAAATCACCAAAGAACCTAGAATGACATCATGACAATAGTGTGATTTCCAGCTAAAAGAACTTATCACTCAGTCTCAAAAGGATTTACACATAAGGCCTCATTGAAGACTACAGATCGAATATAATTAGCAATATAAAACCTAATTTTGACCATTAGTACCCTAGTACAACCCAAATCACCATTAATAATGGTAGAAGTTCAATATAAACATTCCATTTAAGATAACAGGCAAATCTAAACTACACCTGTCTTATTAAACCACCAAAATAAATGATTTTTAGCCTTAAAAGTTAGAGAAACAGGAAGAAATTATACTACCACCTACGGAGAGATTTTGTCACACTACGAGCTTGTTGCTCCAACCCGATTGAGGCGTGCTGGAAAGCAAAGAAAACAAGGGAAACATTCGATTCACTCAAGTTTCATTAGGTTCACATATCCCTACAAATAATATTTTAAAAATGGAAAAATGTCAACACTGAAGGTTCAATTTTCTATAATTATTATTATTGTGTGCTCAACATATAATGAAAACATTAAAGACACTTGGGTCAACTACATTTAAATGGATATATTCATGGTTAATATAAGTTCAAAATAATTAAAGAGTAATCCTTCATATTTTATTCATATTTAAAATGAATTTTATACTCATTTACAAAAAAATCATATGAGCAATAAAAATTATTCTTGAGGTAGATATGAAAATAAAAAACTTAAAAGCATGCAACATTTTTATACTGGATAAGTCATTTGGAAAGACAAACGAGGCATGCTTATTATTCAAAACAGAAACACAAAAATGCAATGAATGTGATGTTAGATGATAAAACAACTATTTCACACCCAGCATCAAAGTATGCCTCATTAGAAAAGAAACACACAATGCTCTAGGGCCCACATCAAGGCCCTGTATTCATTTGAAATCAGTGATATCACTTGCAACTACAAGACACCTATGTTCTCATTCTGAAGAATATTTCTTCAAGCTGATGAGCCTGGACTAAGAAAACACAGAGTACTTTTCCCAGTCGTGAACTTATTCCACAGGATGAGCTGGGCAAGAAATTGGCCAAACCATGCAACATTCTAAGTTAGGTTCAAGAATCTCAAATCACCAAAGAGTGATGCATTCGAGAGATACAGATGTTAGAAAACACACTTGTCAACTATGAGCATGAGTGACAACAGACAGTCACAAACAACACGGTAGCTGGAACAATAAAGCATTTTGTGACCATATAACATCAAGTTGTGAAGACAGTGTCATTTAGTTATTAGAGTAATGTGACTTTTTACTGTCTTTTCTGAATATTGGATGTTTAAGACACAACCTTTTTGTATAAATGTGGGAGCATCATGTATTTTTATACAAATCTGAGTGAGCGAATAAACTGAAAGATGAAGTCTTACTGTAGGTGTACAGCATGTAGGGTAGCAGTATGGATTTTCCAAAACGGTTTACATACAGCACAAGCAGCATGACGTAAACTTATGTGAATTATAGATACACTATGTTTAACCTTCTTCTAACACAGAATACTCGGAGCATGCATTTTAAATCAACACATTGAAAAACATGAATGTCGATGTCAATCTGAAAAGGTGCTGAAATTTTTTTCCATGTGAATTCATTTGTGGTGTACTCTGAGGAAATTTCATTTTAAAATATTGTAACTCGATAGTAGTTAAAAAACAATCTTCATTCCATGAAAGGCTCCCTATATTAGTGGCTAGGATTTGATATTAAAGCTATTAAGGCTAGGAAAGAACAAAATGAATATTTTTGTTATTAAAGTTAATTCTGCAATTAATTTGGATGTTATTAGGCAAGTACTGGCACAGACTATTCCAACCGCAAGAGCGAGTTGGGAAGGATTGCCTGGACCTTTGTGGGTACCCACCAAAAACCCTGTTTCCCAAACTCAAAAATGTATATTTATCCTGGCTGAACAGGACATATTTTTCTGCAGTGTTCAAAGCACAAGGCTTTGTGTTGGGGTGCAAGGCCACACACGAAAAGCCTCATTTCCCACGGTTCTCAAGGGGTAAGTAACACAGTAATCACAATGGCATCCTAAACTTCAATAATATGTAGTAGCAGGGTATGGTTAGCCCTGAAAAAGGAATGTTAAGAGACTTTGAAAGAGGTACATAAGATCAGGGGAAAATCATATCCAAAGATGGCTGTGGCCCCGAAACAATCCATCCCTCAGGTGAATGCAGCCAAAACACATCCAATGTAGTGCGTAACATGCCTGTTATATAGTGCATGCCACTTTCTCCATCTCCGTCTCTTTCTTGACGGTGCCTCAATGGCATCATATCACTTGAAAGTACCCGGAGGTTTTCATAGTATACCTTTTCAATTACGTGAACACAGTTTTCTTGCGAAGGCTGTTAAAGAATCTGCAGCCGAGCCGCAAGGTAATATCTTTCCGTACTGCAGGAAATGAAATGGACATGAAATGATAGTATTTGTGTGTGTACACATGACCACTACAATGAGACAAAGGGTTCCAATACTTAAACTATCAGGGGATGGCACAATAACAAATGGTAAAAGGGAAGAATTCAGGATGATGCCTAGTACTTGGGGACATTAAACAGTATTGGAAAGACCTGACATGAAAGCATTCCTGGACAGATATGACCACCTTGAATAGACGAGACATTTAACAACAAAGGGGTACACCATTTTCAATCAATACAGATGCACTCAAAATGTATGAGGGGATCAAAAATAATACCACAACATCACTATCTCTTTTGAACAGGAAACTCATAGGGAAAAGAAAAAAATCAACTCATGATCTCCCAAAAAATATTGAATTCAGTAAATAGATGCCACTCAAGAATTAATTCTACCACAGAGGGTTAACTCCATTTTCAAAGTGGTATAGCAAATCTTAAAATGGTAGATTGAAATGATGGAAGAAATAAGACACGCTGTATTTCCCTTAGTTTTCTGAGTTCAATTGAGATACAAGGGACACTGTGAGCAACAAATTGTTTGACTAAGTAGGAACCTGACCACTGTTGGGTAGCATACCACTAGGCACTAATGTAAAAAAATGTATTGCTTGTGTGCATCTGACTTTGTACTCACACTTTACCACATTTGTTGTTTTTATCTATTACTTTGACCCCATGATCTTAAATGATGAGCCGCCACCAAGGCGAATGTTGAACTTTGCACTAGTTCTTCCTAGGAGAGATGAAGGCAAGGGAAAGCAAGAGAGTTGGGTGAATAGTTGGAGCCATAGGTAAGCACAGGGTCCATGTGAAAAAGATATAAAGAGTGGTGAAAGGAAAGGAAGGTTTCATGAAAAAGAAAAAAAAGAAGAAAGTAAAAAGAACAAAGAGCAGCCAGGAAAAATGGTTTAAATTAATCAAACAAAATAGAATTTGTTCTGTAAGAGCACTTTTACTACTCGGAACATTGAATGCCAATGACAGCAAACTATGCCATTTAGTATTCCTTCTTCAAACTGGTGACTCTATTTGAATCCATAAGGTGTGATCATCTTGATGCACATAATGGTTCCACTATTAATCTGAAGCTACATTGGCCTTCAACTTCCTTTCGCGCTTAAGCAAGAGACATGAAATTATTAAAGCATGTTTAATTGTTAAAGAGTTATGAGCAAAAGCATTATTTATTTCAGCATTAAAGCAAGAGGCAGAAAACAGCTTAGGAGACAGTGCCATAAAGGTATGTTTTACGTGGTATACTTTAAAGTAAGAACGTTTAAACACAAATATATAGCTTATTTATGAAATATTTTTACAATAGAGACAGTACTTCATGAAGCTTTCAGGTGGGTTGGACTAATAAAAGATCCTAAGAACAATTCAAACTTAGAAACGATAAATTTTGACACGAAACCATTTTAGTCACCTCAAACTTAACGGATATCTATATCACTTTTGGATCAATCACCTTTAAGCAAAAAAAACAATTAAATACTACCGTTAATTTAACCATAATTTAAAGCCACCACACATCACAAATTATACTTTACATCATTAGGAGATCCTAACACTTTATAAGCTTTTGTTTATACAATGAAAATAAAGCACGCTATGGTTCGACTGTTAGAAATATTAACAAGCATTCAAAATTACTTGAAAACAATTTTAATATGACAATACGTACTCTTTAATTTGGTTTTAAGAACAAAATTCAGTTTCTTGGATGTTGATTTAAAAAGCCTAAAAATATATAACAGTAATATAACTTAGTTTATCTATTTACTCAGTCACAGTAAAATACTGCATTAATTATGATCATAATGTCTACATTTAAGAAAACATATCATACATTCAGAATTTTCATCAGCTAAATTTATACAAGGGCTGTCGGACCAGGATATCGCAAGAAAGGAGGAAAGAGATCTCGTTTTCTCTATTTACTCAGTCACTCTTAAATACTGCATTAATTATGAATATGAAATGAAAATTAATAGAAACATTTTTTATCCTCTTAAGTTTTCATCAGATAAAGTTAGGCAAAGGCAATATTGGGAAAGACAATAATAGAGGGAATATCTCAAGAAAGGAGGAAAGACAAAGGTACATTACAATTCATGAAACAGACTTCAGGGAAGACATGAGTTTTAAAATTCAAAGCTCCTTCAGAGCCATAATAAATTACATACCACACAGTAATATGCAATATTAACCTTAAAACGCCTAGCGTGCCGGAAAAATCCCTTTAAAAGTTTTCGCTCAGTGCTGTGCGTGCCCAAAACATCCCGGCTAACATCGCTGGGGGGGATTTAAATCCGGCAGTCAGGCCAAACACTGGGCTTAAAATCCGGCGGATAAAGGTTAAATAAGATACCCAAAGGTAATTCAGTTCATACCAGGAAGGATAAAACCAGAAGATTTTCAAAAATAAGGTCACTAAACTCATTCCACACATTGGACAAGTAGACCAGTCCAAGTTTGAAAGATTCAGTTGATTATAGCAAAAAGAACAGAAAAAGTAAGGGAATTCACATTGATAGCGCTGTAATCAAAAATGCTCAAGCAAGCAGATTGTACAGCATTTGTGATGCTTTTCTGGAGATAAGTCATGAACAAATTAATAAATGACTCATTGGAATACATGTAAGGTTATAAAAATGCCTTAAACCAGATTGCAGTAGAACACGTAGAAAAACCTACCACATTACTTAGATTTCTTTGCTTTAAGGGAAATAGAAAATTTTCCCTAACATGGCTATTAAGTATGGCTAGTGAGAGCATGAAAAAAGATGATAAGACATATGATGGACATTTCTTTGACATCAGTGCCATAAAAATTACTGTGAAGACCACAAACATGTTTACTTTTAGCAGGGAAATACTCGGGAAAGAAGTCATGAAAAGGAGAGATGAATTCATGGAGTGGTGTGCAAGAGCAAAAAATTTTTCAGAAAGTTTACTTGAGTATAGGTCTGAAGAGAAAGAGGAACTTGAGACATTACAATACATAACAGCAAAGACCCAGAAGTAATCATCGCCAATATTTCCTGTTGCTCTTTAGCAAATAGTATATGCTGCAGTCTCTTTATGAATTAATGCATTAAAAACTTATGATTTCAAATTCAATGTTGACTTATGCAAGTAATTAAAAACTGTCTCCATAACTAATCTAACCTTAGACCGCTTTTACTTTTTAAGCAAGAATAATTCATTGCTTACATTTTGATTTCACAATAAAGTTTAAACACCATGAAGCAAGTACATTAGTCAGTGTATGTTTGACATTGACTTAGGGGTCCAAATATTGTTTAAGAAAATGAAGATAATACCCCGCAAATGAATTAATCAATTTGGATTGTGAGCAGATGATAGCATAGTATACATTTAGCCACTTGGAATCTTTTCAACGAGCTAAGAACAAAACGAAGCACCAACTCAAAAGGATTCTTATCACCACCTTATCATCCAAGTCCAATTTACAGAGTAGCATCAGGGACTACCATTGAGGTATTCAAAAATTGTGAGAAGAAAAAAGCAATCACTGCAAATTTTGGAATAATTATCAATCCTTACTACAATGCCATGACTTATTCCAGACAGTAGGAATGGAAAGCAGACATCTATTAACCTTTATCTTCCAAGCGTGTCTCTCCGGCACAAAAATTGTGTCCCTAGACTGCCGAGCGTGTTCGTTTGGCACATTGATGGACATTTAAAAAACACTGGTCATTTAAAAAACCCCGGCCAACAAGGCTTACGACTACGGAAAAACTCAGGAAGGTAAAGGTTAAGAATAGACCAAAATAAATGAGGAAAAACTAATACACAACATTCAGTTCATTACTTATCCCAGCATTCAAGAGAAATTAACGGGCAATAAAAAAATGTCTGCATGAAAAAATGACTACTTAATTGATTCTTTGTCCTTCAACTTTTATACTTCATCAGGGCAAATATATACAAAATGTGTGTCCCCATGACTAATAAGGGTAAGTTACAAAATATACTCAATAATCAATAGTAAGAGGAAGATAAGTCTAATAATTTTGTCCAATTAATTATAAGCTCTATCACAGAAAATAAAAGATTGCATGGATGAAACAAATAGCACACAATTCATTTGTAATAATACCCTCAATGCAAAAAATATGTAAATAAAGACTCTAAACATGTTGACCATTGATTTTCTAACCAGCTTTTTCATCTGACAATCAGTAGGCAGCAAATTGTGTTAAAAATCAAGAGTGATATAAATTCTAATATAATTAGGATAGGAAAACGCCTCTTCATATTATGGGATCCCCGATAACCGAGGATAAAAATGAAGATCCAAGCATGGAATTTTCCCAGGCCATCTTCCTTATTCAGAATACTATACATGGAATACATAGCTAGTGAAGAGTTAAGGGGAGCAAAATTTAACATATGATATTCTGCTGGAAAGAAATAAACAATTGTGCTTCTATGCACATTATTTAGTAATAAACAGCAAGGGATTCTCAGAGTAATTTTTTTCTTTGAGATAGGCATTCAAAGCTAATGACTTCATGAAAACTAATAACTTCAGAAGTGATCAGTTGGTGCCATACGTCACAATTTAATTAAAAGCCCATTGAGAAAGACATAGAATTGACAATACAATATAAAATTTAAAATAGCACCATACATTTTAACAAAGCATTCCTGAGCCATTTATTGAATATTTGTGTCAAGAGAAACAAAAGCCTATTAAGTTACAAGGCAAGGATCATCATTATTCCCTGAAAGAGACTCCGTGAACTTAACCATTAAGGTTAGGAGTTATCATTATAATGCCAACATTTTTGAACGAAAAACTACGTGATTTTCCATGAGTTTAAGAGCATTTCAAATTTATAGTCAACTATCTAAAGATAATTCATATTATAGGTTATTATATGTTAAATAGCTTTCCTCTTGAGAGGAGCTTAGTGATTAGATCGAATTAATTAATTTTAATGTCATATGTGCAGACAAGGAAATATTCACAAATTAAGCAAATGTTGAAGAATAATGTACAAGGAATGTGATTGCCGCAAGAAGAGGATGGAAGAAATACTTGCATTACGCATCTTAAAAAATTACAGTCACTGAACTTATCTACTATCCAGGATCTGACCAGGATTCAGAGTACAGGTGGTTAAAATATCATTGAAAGCCCAGCACATAAAAATAACATACAGACCAATTACCATTAACAAGGTACATAATAATTGAAGTCAAAATATAATGATGAAGACTAATTTCAATTTTCAAGGAACTATTATCATCATGACCTCGTAAATGATCAAAAGTCTTTAATATTCATGGTTTTAGGCCGTCCTCCAATACTCATTCAGCTAAGTTTAGCCACATCATGTTTCAAAAACATTGCTCAGAAAAACATTTTATACGCACAAGACATGAAAAAGAGCAATCTTTTTTGCTTTACTTGGAGTTAACAAGGTAGTTGCGCATTAGGAATAATAATATTTTTTTCTTTAGGGCTGTCATGCTACTGAATTACTTTTCTGATGATTTAATGATTAGGAGTAAATATAGATATTAGACCAGCACAGCAGAGTGGTGAAGCACACCAGCAGGAAGTGACATTGGCTGGGTACTTATCGGACAGAGACAAAATATACCTTACAGATATTGCTAAAACACACATGAAAAAGACTCTTAAAGTCCAAAGTAAAAACAGATAAATTATAGATTTATTCTACTTTATTTCAAGTGCTGAGGCAAGTCACTTCTTACTGTCAAATCATACAATCGTAAGGATAGAAGAATGCATTCAAACTTTTGAAAATATAAACGCACCAGCAGCCAAGAACATCTGCTCTTATGCTAAACCACTAAGGTCGATAATCAGTAAAACATCACAAATCACCAGACAAGAAAAATGTCACCTGGAATTCAAATATAACCAAATTATCGAGTTTAATTATTCCTTCAAGGAAATTCATAAATAATGACACCTTAGGTACCTATATTACTCAAATATAAGAATATTAGGTGATTAATTTAAAATTTTATCATTTTGAGAATTATGTAAACTACAGAGGTTATTAATTTATGCCTGTTTTCTCAATCATGACTAGACTTTACAAATGGTTTATTCCCTTGGATTTATAATTCAACCTTGGCAACATAAGTGCTGCACCAATCTGTGTCTCACAGAGTGCTGACGCCTTAAGCAGAAACCAGAAAAACTTCTCCTGACAGCATGTACAAAAAGTGTTAGCAATATTATCCACAGCTTTTGGGAGATAGGTGCATTTGTGCAGCGAGCCCAGCCTTTCAGGTGTGTGATTCTTATTTCATAGCCAAATAATTGGAGCAAAGAGAGCAAGCAAAATTCAAAAAATAAAATAATGAATGATGAGATCAAAAGAAAAAAGAGAAAAAATTGAAGTAACAGATTGTGGAAAATTTTAAAAATCACTTTGAGAGAAATCAACTGCAAAGTTTCAATGCAGTAAGATAAAACTATATTATTTGGAGGGAAGATAAGAATAATTAAGCGTTCAACTCACTCCTATCCAAATTACGCTGGAGGTGAGCAGCAATACGATGCCGAGCATCGTTATACTCCAGGTGTAGGCCGAGACGAAGGATTGTTGGATTTTGTTCAATAAGCCCAGTAATTTCCATTTCAATTTTATTCCCAAGCACTTGAGATCGCTGAAAATAAAAATAAAGTGGCAAATTAATTATAAACCTCAATCAGCAATGCAAACTATTTAGTCATTGGAAAGAATGACAGGAACACATTTAGAACCATTTGAAACAATTGCTTCATACATATGAATATTGCATATACTTATACTTCTAGCCTTTTATATTGACATAAATGAGAGTTAAATGGATGACAATTAGTGTAGAGTAGATGATAACTACCATGAAAATAAAAATAGCAGAAAAGATTTAAAAAAAAAAATTAGGCAAGAACAAACACAACTCATAAACTTGGTGAGTTCAGTCATGACTTTGTGGAGATTAATCATGATATACTTGGTACGATTGAAAATAAATTGTGGAAAAATACAAAGTGTTCTTTACATCAACACAACTCATGGCTGTGACAAGGACCAATTCAGACAACAGCTAATAAAATTGTTGCCGGAATTTAAATAAGCACTCTTATTTGCATTTGGAACATTCTGGATATGCATTATCTGGATTCAAGCTCCTATTTCTTTCCGAAATTTCCCTAAACATCATAATTCTCTTGATTTTTCCTTGACTAGATGCTCTAAATTCAAAGGTTTTTACCACATTATCAAGGCCTATCCTCCAGAGAATCATCTACTCCAATGGCAGGATTTCAACCAGTAACCTTGTGTTAGTAGGCTGGCACATTACCCTTCTCTCACACACCGGTGTATGGTAAGGTGTATTTTGAATGATAAGTTCCTCAGACATTTATTTTCACAATCCTAAAAACAGCAAATTTGGGATTTTTGCAATGGATGAATTAAAACAACAACAGCTGAACACCAACACCCAAGCAGTGAGTAGTGAAAATTCCACCCAGGTGGGACTCGGATTCAAACCCACAACCCTCGGTTAATCATACGAGAGCTTTACTACATTGCCACCAGGGGAATATTCTCGTGATTTTTTAAGTTTCACCATAGAAATTCCCCTGATTTGTCCACACAAGGACTCTCTTCCCACATTTGAAAATTAGAATAAGCTTATTTGCCATTTATATTATGGAAAATAGTTTACAGTCAAGGAACTGAAGATAAGCATCCCTCAAGGAATTGTTAATTTGCAAAATGAAATTGAAAATTCAAGAATTGCTTGGGCTGTTGTTACTTGCTGATGATCATCAACTTAGAGTTTCCAGGAATATAGAGACCATACACCATTCCTAATCACATTTTGACTAAAATACCTCAAGACAACATAATTAACTTAAAAAAACACCAAACTATGAAAAGGTTTTTAGAACACATCACACTTTTCACATTTTCCATGAATGGTACGTTCAGAGAATTAGAATCGATGACATGACAGCTCAGTTAGAATGAAAGAAATTACTTCAAAGTAAATACCCAGAAAATTATTTCCGAGAGGGTACACTAAAAATAAATTACATATTAATCGATAAATTATGTATGTCACAGAAAAATTTATTTACATCACTCATGTCACATGGAAATATTGGCACTTACTTGATTTGATGCTCTGAATTCTTCTATGGATTTTGTGGTAAGAAGGGATTTCACAAGCCTTACAACCACAGGAGGACTGATAAAATTAGTCTCAACACTAGAAAATAAAAGATGCAAAAAAATCACTTCTCCGATATTTATCAACCCATTGTTTAACACTGATATTAAGGTGAAGAGAGACATGACATTCTGAATGATACAGAAATATACAGTTACACACATTGTCATCATTATCAGCAAGATTATTATGAATTGGGGTAAAGGAGTATTTTCTCAAGATTCTAAATCCACTGTCACAGGGATTTTAGAACAAAAGATAGCAAAACATCCCGAGATTGGGCCTGATATAACTTCAACCAAGAAACATCGGTCAATAATCCATAAACAAAGAAAATGGTGCTAACAGCACTATTCGCTCTTCAAAAAATTAAAAAAAATCAGAATATAAATATAGGGATATCCTCTCCTTGGATGAAAGTCGAGGATAAGATGGATATGTAAAGTATGAAATAATAATGGCTTCAGACATGAAAGAAAATTAAAGGAGGAAGAAAAAAGAAAATTGGAAGCAATAAAGAGTGTTATGTGAACATGAAAACATATTGAATGAACAGAACAGAAAAATGATGACAACTGAAGCTGAATAAGATGTTCATTTTCAGTTATGTACCAGAACAGTGTTCATAAATTAATATAAACCATCACCACACATTTCTCTAAAATACTATTCTGAAACAGTCTCATGAGGCACAAGCATTCAATGCCAAGGAAAACCAGCCTCAAAGACCATGGTATCAGGTAGACTTTTAATTCTTAGGTTTCCACAAATCAGACATGCACATCTATTACATTGGCCTTTACTATTGGCCTTGTATGAATCATACCTCAAGATAACATCAATATGAGAATGTTTATCACACACATGAATGATTTCAACAGCATTCTAGAAGATGATTACCTTTAATATTACCAAAATAATAAAAATATCAAAACGGTTGATAAGAGCAAGAGTTAACTGTTTGATTAAAAATATGCATCAGTAATTTCAATGATTATCTTATTTTAAATAAAGCAGAAAACAAACAAATGGGAAACTGAGCAATCACTTACTTAATAACTCTTAATGTGCTGTTTAGCTCAAGAGCATCAGCAAGTTTCAAAGCCAATCGGTCAGTCATTCCAGTGTTGGCTAGGCTCAATGTTTCTAGGTGAGTGCTTGTGGAGAGAGCATCAAATAAATGCTCAAACTTCTCATCTGAAATGTTCTGTAAGAAATGAAAGAAAGTCAGTCATTATCATAAAAAAGTTATCTACAACCAAAAATGCAAGAACGCCACTTATAATTGAAATAGGTTAGCTGCCACAAGAACATAAATGCAAGTTGTAATATTGAATGCAAGCTTCTTCCATTTAACTAATGAGTTTTAGATAAGTGTATGATAAGAATGGCTCCTAAGAGATTGGAATACTGATGCTAGGTATCAATATAATACACAATGTGTGGTCATGAAGACAGTTTACATCCTCCAACATTTAAGCTGAGCCACATCCATGTATTGGAAATTTTATTAGGATAGCCCAAGTATAATATAAATAGAGGAGAACTAAACCTATAATTTTACCACGTAATATTTGTGATCAGAAAAAAGGCTGAGATTTAAAAGTGTCTTTTATTTAGCAGCACTTTAAGGCCAGTGTTTGAACTAAATTGCAGTATTTCATTTTCTATTGTGTGAAAAACACACATATCTCACAACTGCCACAGTCCAATAACGTGAAGGGGTTTTTTTGGCAATGGCCTCATTATATCACCATATTTCAAGATAGTTAATTCTTACTCTCCATTAGCACACATTGTAGTTTCTCCAGAGGGTATCGCCAGAGGCATTCTGACCTCAAGGCCTGATGCTATCATTACTGTTTCCTGACTATTCTAAGCATAAGACCAGCCATTAGGTGGTATCTTTTCTAAATAGGTCCACAATTGATTTTTTCAATCAATCCTTTTATCATCCTTGGTTTAATCTGCATATTCCTCTGGTTATTAAGTGAATTTTTGTTTGTATCCAATGAAAATCCAATATCCAATGAACATAATTTAAGTCTTCCACATTTAAATAATAGGAGATATTAGAGACATTCCTCAATTAGTGTATAAGAACTGCACACAGAGGGAGAGTTTAAGGTGTAAGACAAAAGAGACAAAGAACCTGCACCATTATGTTGAGGATGAACATAAGTAAATGTTAGGCCTGTGCAAAGTTCAGAGGTCTTCATAAGGACATTCTGAGAATTATGCAAAAGCGCTCAACAATGAGGCCAATTATGCATGTAAAGCAACAGTCCATGCAAGAATCTCTTACATTTGAGTTAAAAATTAATAACTCTGAGACAGTTCAAAGGATTTTCACTATGTGTACAACATCATATAGATAATTGAGTTCTCTATTCAATTAATGATTAGAATAATTTAAAAAACAAATCATAGATTGATTAGTGAAAAAAGATCAATTTTTTAGCACTATGGCGACTTGTGTAACTTCGAAATTTAGTGAGAAAAAACAGAAGTCTTCACAAAAAAATACATTAATATGAAACTTGACACATAGCTTCATAATTACCCCTGTACATTCTCAAGTTTTTGACTTCAGAAACTACTGGTATGCTGTTACATTATATATCTACTTTTTCTCAGCAACTATGTATTAAGGCACCATGAGACTAAACATTTTATCTTCCTCTTTATTACAGAGAGAATCGGACATATGCATTTTGTACTTTCTGAAAAAGCCAACAAGCCCAAAGTTGGAATCTCCACTCTCAAGCTTAGTGCCACTGCCAATACATGCAGCTCTGCATATTACCTCTGGATTTCTTTCTTTTAGTGGAACATGAATCAGAAATAGTTTCAATGGTTTTAACCTAAACTTTGTGGAATTGGAACATTATAAAAAAAGAACATTTTGTAGCTTTACATGATAGTTTATTTGGCCTTGCATAGTTTCAGTGGGTGTCTGGAAACTAACACAATAGAATCGACAACGCAGTTGGAATGCTCAGGTGAGGGTTGACTTAGACATCCAGGCTTTACTAAGTCCCTGGCTATGACTCCCAAGATACCCAAGGTGACACAATCCTACACATTGGTTAAGCCATGTAGAATGCCTTCTCTGCCCATTTATCTAGATTTAAGGGCATAAATATAGAAGGCTAATTCCCCTTGGGCACCATTCTCTGAGTAGGGGTTCCAAATGATAGCGTTTGAAACATTATTTTTTTTGTTCAAGATGAAAAACTCTGTGACTGGCACTACCCTTTGTGTACTGACGATGAAGAAAGTGATGGCATGGAAGATGGGGAAAAGTGTTATAGGTACTAAATGAATTTGACCAAGGTGAGAAAATAATTGTACTAGGAGACATGAATCACTGGGTTGGAGTTTAATTCATGGAGGCATAATGCATAATTGCCAAGAAAAAGTAGGTTTAAAATTAGAACGATAGCATTCATTACTAAAGCATTGTTAAAACATTTAAACACTTCAGGAGTATTAATAAAGCTATGAATCACTCCTTATTGAAATCGAGCTGATTTTGGATGTGAAGAGTAAATAACAAAATGAACATCCATTGCTCCTGGACATAAACACAACACATCTCAAGGTAACAATATACTGATTTAAGATACAAATCTATACAATATGTGTCATGAGTAATATATATATAAGCAAATCAGAATCACTGAGCAGAGCACTTGCTGATAACCCATAGAATGCTGAAAAATATCACATCAAGTCTGTACTAAGAAAATAAGATTTTTTCAATGATGATACTTTCAAGGGTGGGCCCTTGAGACAATCACAACAATTAACACCAACGGCCATATTCATAGATTCCTTAGTGAGCTACTATCGGCTTAGTAGCACACTAACTAGTCGCCAACTAACAAAATCGTATTCATAGACTGCTACTAAGCTCAGCAGCAAGCCAAAAGAGCCACTATTTTAGTAGCTGATTCTTAAACACTCTCTCGCCTTGTTTAGAGGCGCTACTAAATATGGCGGTCTGTCACAAGTGGTTCACCTCGGGTGATAACTTGAAGCCACAACGGAGATTTTATGCGAAAATACCAAAGATTATGGTGGAATTGCTTTTCTCGAGTCTGGAATATGCGACGTGTAGTGCTGTTGCTGGATCAAACTGAACATTTTAATTATTAGCTCTAGTCTTCGACACCGTGTTGTGGTACTCCGCTGTGTTTTATTCCACGAAAAAGAAAGTTAGTGAGATGACTACTGTGGTTTCGAGTGTTGTATGGTGGTTATCATCTCTTCATCATCTCGTTTCATCAGTGCTACACCTCACAGCATTATAAAGTGCATAAATCATTGTGTGTATTGACTGTTTTTGAGGGTAACAATTGCATTTTTGAATTCTTCGGGCCTTAGTGCTGTTCATTTGTGGTTTTAGATGATAATTCTATGAGAAATCAGCCTATTTTAAAGAATGTGTCCAGGAAGAAGCCATGTCAACAATTTACAAGTGCATATTAATTTTCGTGACTACTGCATCAAGTGAGGTGCATCAGAGTAATTAACTCAAGCATATTACGGTTGTGTTGTTGTAGAAATATGTCATATATTGACATTAAGACGTACAATTGTTATCTTATTGAATTTTAATGATTTCGCATAGGTAATAATTATAACGGCAAGTTTACATCATAGTGCTGGTCTGTTTACATTCTGCCGTAAATTTCTATTTCGCTTCTGTTTTGGTAGCAGAACGTTGTTATGGCTCACACAGTAAAAGAAACTTCTTCCACTGCTTCAGCAGTTTATCGCATCATATTTTATGTTTTATCTTCTGAGTGGATAAGTGAAATCAGTTTCGTTTTATTTAATGCTAAGAAAGGATTTGTGAAGGGACAAATAGGTATTCATAATAAATAGTGACAATGTCTGCTTACCGTGTGCATGTTCATTTTTCATTTACAAAATGATCGTTACTGTGTAATTGTGAGTACTGTTACATTTTCTATGTAAATACCAGTTACTATCCATTAAAAAAAGGCAAACATTTTCCATTTTGAGTGTTTTTATATTGACGGAATGGTGGATACCTCAAGAAAGTCCTGTGTTTGTTTGAATACAACTAATACCTTAATTTGGTGCGATTGGATGGAATAAGTTCAACTTTGATGTGGTGAAGCTGCAGTGTGTCCAAATGATTTCATGAAAGATCTGTGCAAGTTTGTGGTGTATTACTTCGTGTGGCAAAAAATAAAGTTTATGACAAGCGTGTTTTCCAGATTTTTCTATAGAATAACAATCAATGTTTATACAAGATTTGTTGGAATTATGATGTTAATGCTAAAATATGGGGAATTAGATTATTTATCGATAGTGCCATTGTAGCAATATTGATGCACGACATACGAATCCATGTACAATGAAGCCAGAGGCAGTGTTGCCAAGCACTGCTTCATTGTTTTTAGGGCAGTCGCTACCTACAATTATGTACTCCGCTACGATAGTGGCAATAGTAGCATACTAGGTTAGTAGCTCCTAGTAGCACACTGGAAAGGATCTATGACTACCATTTTTTAGTATGCAACTAAGTGCTCTTAGTAGCTGACTGAGTAAGTTGCCTACTAGTGCCTTTAGCTGAAATCTATGAATACGGCCGCAAGTATTTATGCACTAGTTATGATGAGATACATAGAGCCCAGGACTATTTGGTTGACAGCCAAGCAGTACTTCCCTATGAAAAATATACATAATGAGTTAATTAAATTAAGGCATATAAAACACAAGAATATTATGACGCTGGCAAATTTCTTTAGTCACCACTTTACGGTATGGTCGTCGTTATCATTTGATATTTTACCAAGTGAATGGCTTTAGTGCCTAAGTGTGTCAGTACACACTGTACACCTCCTAGTGATAGGTCGTGGGCAATGGTATATGGTTTCTCAAGTTGGTAGTCCTTTTTGAAGAGCTTCTACCTTGAGTAGAAGAGTGAAATCAGGTCCAGTATACTACAAGACTTAGGTTTCTCTAGAGGCAAAATGGCAATAATGTGCCAAAACAGACTGGTAGAGCACCATAACAATAAGCAGGGACAGCTGCACATAATATGGATACCACAAAGGAGGGTAACCTCACATACTCTATCCAAAATCATGACTAAGTCAAAGAATAGCCTCTGTAGGCCACAGCCATGATGGGTGGTGGAAGCTGTATGTGGTCCATCAAGAGTTGGCTAAGGCAAAAGCTAGGCCATACGTACTTGGAATTTGAGAGGTGTGAATGGAAAAGGGAAAGAACTAATGAATGAAATAAAAATGAGGCATATAGATCTTTTGTGTGTGTTTGAAACCAAGAACAAAATGCAGAATGCTGTTACAACTGATGACAGTGGGTTAAGCATTTTGGTCAGGAGTTGAGGATAGTATGCAAGGCAACCAAGGTGTAGCCTTGACCCTTAATGAGAGGGGTAAGATGCTAGCAAGGAAATATGAATAATTATTCCCTAGATTGCTCAGGGTTCACATGAAAGAAGGTAATCAAAGAGTTGTGATCCTGACATGTTGTGAACCAATGGATGGAGGAAGTGACAGCGCAAAAGATTAATTATATGGAAAACTGAGAGAGTTAATGAATGAACTGCCACACTGGTAACAGAATAATTGTAGCAGGTGATACAAATGGCGGGGTTAATGTAAGATTCATCTTAGAGAGAGGTTGGGCGATTTGGCAACCCTCAAGTGAATGTGCCCAAGTGGAGATATGATTTGGCCTCACCAACAATCCAACTCTGTGTCCGGGGAAAAATTTCTGGAGCTAACATTAGAAAAAAGAAATACCACACAATTTTCCCTTTTTCATACTTCCACAGCACACGATGAGCATGTATTGTTATAGTTTTTAGGATGCTCTTCATCTTACTGCCCACATAAATAAAACTCCAGCACTGCGAAAGGTTTAATAAGATCAACTTTTTATTTTCCCCTCTACATATTTTTGCGGTGTTTTTAGGGAATATTTTCTTGTGCGCACCTCTAAGAGCTTCTATGAGCACCTAGTTAACACATGGAGAACAATAATAAGCAGCAATCCAATTAGCCACAGCTTCCCATCCTTCCATCATACCTCACATAGGCCAAACTAATCAAAACCTCACTTTTCAAATGTTTGTATCATGATTTATATAGGTTACCATCCTTAATGTTTCACGTCATTTCAACTACCAATTTTGACCATTGAGGTACTGCTGCATCTTCCTTCTTTTTGATTTATTCCTTGCCATTTTAGTACATGGATTTCATGCAATGAAGACCACAAAGCTGTGCCTGCCCCTACTAAGTGTGACATCAGCCTCAATAGGCTGAGTCACATTGTTGCCAGAATCTCATTCAGCGAGACTAAAATTTTGACATGATGGAAAGACTGGCATGTTTCTATGACACCATGAAGTAGACTGATAGTAACAATGATAACTTAAGATGTGTATTAAAGCTTGGACTCATGATTTGACAGATGGTCACCACGCTTTCACAATTGGGTTCCAACAATTAGCCACAACTTATAATCAGCCATTCAGCCAATTTGAATTTGCTTTTTTTTGACAATATGCAAAGATTGTGAGAGCTGAAACAAAAATGGACATACCTTGATATTATTCCAGTTGAGATCAATGAGACTTGAATCATCATCCTTCACTTGTTGAATGGTTTTGTCAGGATCAGTGGTGTTTGGCGGGTCCATAGGAAACGGCTTTGGCTGTGATGCTTTAGTGATACCATCCCAACCCAAACCAATGGGTTGACCTTTATTAAGGAGTGATGCATGATACTGGTCCTGATTCATCATCGAATGGAATCCAAGTATAGCTATTGAAAGAAGCAAATAGAAGTTTTCCTATTAGAATCATGACAAGGGTTTAGAAGAGTTAATCACATTTCAATGCATTGATGCAATCTGCCAAAAACATAAAACAGACAAAGGAAATACAATCAAGGTAAGAAGAAAGCAATGAAACTTTTAAATGCATTAAAAATGTCCAAATTCAGCAATTTACTGTTAGATTGGCATAAAAGGGACAGCTTGACTTTATTCCACACATTCAGGTTTAACTTCTGTACCCAAAACATTTGGCAACATTACTATTTGATGGACAAGAAACAAACTGCTCATTGTATTTCATACACAGGCTGAATTTGTACACCCTAAATATTTGACAAAATTAAGGTAACTTACATTTGAGATGGAAAATAATTGTTTACACACACTTCAAAAGGCAGGTAATAACAAATAGACAATGAAAAAACATTTATAATGAAGAGAAACTCTGCACCTGGAGTGAAAATGCCATTACAATTCACTATGAAGAGGAAATGGATGAAAAAAGACTAAGAAGTTAACTATTTATAGCAATGGAACAAAGACTGAGGGAGAAAATGACAGAAGAGAGAATCTGTTGATGGTGAGGACATGGTACTTTTCAAACTAAAATGGAAATGCATCCTGGAATTGCCAGGGAGTCCAAGGATGACAAATACAGACGATTGAGGAGGAATGGAAAAGCCCAAAAATTAGGAACACAGGAAAAGAACATGCGATGATTCAACCATGGGAAAAATATGTAAACATTGCTTTAAGACCCAAGTTGAGAAGATACCTTTTAAAAAGACATCATAAACAATGGCTGCGATGGGACCGCTAAGGTTCAAACTCGGAATATGCAAATTGTTCACAATATTTGGAATAAACGGACAAACACAACGATTTCTGAATAAAAATAAAATTTCACTAGTATAAGTATAAAAATTAAAATAATAATCAACCGTTCGAGCAAGAAACCTCACATGTCTCTGGAGAGGACTTAAGTTTAAGACTTCGACAAATACCATCTCAGAGTAATCTTTCAAGTAAGAGGAAATCGGTGGACCTTTTAATTTTCAATGCCGTAGGTCATTGCAAGATAAAGGCAGAAGAGCCTGGTCTGCGAATTTCATCCACTCATTCAAGTAAATGGGAACACACAGGGCCAACAGATGATACCTAACAAAAGGAAAAATAGGGAAAAATTATTTACCAGCAAGATCAATAAGCTCTTCCTGTGAGGCGTCCGTGAGAGCAGCCTCATACTCATCACCAAGGTCAATTGCTATTTGTTCATCAGCCTCTTTCTGCTGAATGTTCTCAGGAGGGATCCACTGCAATTCACACGCAAACAAAAATAACAATAACATAATACCGTGAGGAAATGACAGTATTTTCTGACGTTTATGAAATTATTCACAAAAAACACACTCACCTTCTTCCCCCTAACTACTCCTGGAACATAAGGTTTCACTTCAGGCTTATCCGGTGTCTCTAATGCCTGTTTGTTTATGTGCTCAATTAGTTTTTTCCTATTTAATGGTCCAGTAGGATCCTTATCACACAAATAACTGCACCTTTGTGATGGTGGTAGTAGGTTATCCTTTACAAAACAAAAAACATAATGAGTGCCAGCATAAGATTACTACTATAGACTAGGTTATCAACTACTCTTTAAGAAAAACTTACGTCGGGGTCAACTTCTTTGGCTAATATATCTATCTCTTCGGGCGACAATTGGGCCAGAAGCTGATCCATGTCCATGTCATCATATTCGCTAAGATCTTTGCCATACAACTTTCTAGTAGTAGCTGAGGTGGTGGTAGTAGTCGTGGAGGACGTCTGAAAAAATTAAAACAAATCAATGAGACGATGTAAACAAGTAATTAGGTACAAATAAAAATTGAAGCATTTATATTGTGCCCGGGTTACATTTAGACAAATGATCACTTTTATTAATTAAACATTTATTTTTAAGAAAGGAATTGATCATTGACGCAAAAAATCTTGCAATTTCAAACGAAGAAAATATAATTCACATAGAACCATAGCCTAATGTATTTCGATCGATGACAACCATAGTACCGCTTGCACCAACTGTTATAATAACACCAAATATTAAGATTTTACACACCATTTTCTTAAAATAAGCACCAAACCAACGTGAGATTACTTGAAATAATTATAAAATAATGGTATTGGTCCCAAAAAATAAGATATTCCGCTAAACTTGGCTTTCAGATGCCCAAGCAAACATACACGCCCACTCCAACCACTTGTGCTTGAGCGATTGTGAATCATGAGAATCTCGCTCTTAGCGAGATTTCACCATCGAATGATTCGATAGATGCACTGTAGGGGCGCTACTTTTGAATTTCGATTCAGAGTTTGACGCTAGTCATTTACTTATAATTTCAATTATCCACTTATTACAGCAAATCAAAATCGCAAACTATTTATATATGGTAATTTTCATCATGAAAATAGCAGTTTGATTCCAAATCCGAGATATATTTTCAAGGGATAAAAAATTAGAATTTTGAAATAGATATAATGGTTTAGCTGCATGCTCGGACAGAAATATTCCCCATATCTTCTAACAAATATGTAAAAAAATTAATTTTGATTAAACAAACTTATAATAACAATAATAGATATGGACGTAGTGGGCATATGAGATATTTTATGGACGAGTAAAAATATGCTCATGTTCACGAAACTCTATTTGCCAGTAAAAAAAATATATTGACTTATGCCAATAAAAGCTTGATTATGGAATCATTTATAACATGTAGCAATTTAACTAGTTGATGGATGTATCAATTGCATCGGTCAAATATAACATATTCAAATAGATAACTTTCTAGGTAAGCAAGCATCTCATAAGTTTTCTACTTCCAGGTTGAACGTATCAATAAAAAACTAATGACATCATAGATGCACAAAATTCAATAAATTTTTGTGCATCGCACATGGAGTAATAACAGCCATATTTTACTCGAGATGAAAATTAGTTTGCAATTGAACGCAGGCTTCCAGAGCAACTGATATGCATTACTTCTCGAGTTGTAGCCCAGTTTTCAATAAATTTCATGAGGGGCAATGCTAATTAGTGATACTGGCCACACTTTTACTTGTTTTGCCCAATTTATCACTAGCAGAAGAAAGGAAACTCCACCAAAGATGTACTTAATAATAGTTTATTGTATTTCCACGAGTATTTTCACGTAGGCTACATCTTTCTTAAGGTGAACGGGAGCATATTTCGGACGTATTGACGGCCTGAGTTCCATTGAAGTAACTTTCAAAATAAATCATTCGAAAAACCTTCGCTAGCCAACTGAATTTCCGTGGCTCAAATAACAGAAAGCAGGTTAAAAAGATATTGATAAAAATACATCAGTCTAAGTCGTTGTTAGTATTTTCTTCAGGGGAAGTAGGAATGGCTCCCGTCCATATAAAATCACAAAATATAGCGCAGTTAGAGCTATGATATTCCTTTAAAAAATGAATCAGGGGAATGAGCAGTGCAGATGTGCGAAACTGCCAAAAGTTTGACATTCTATTGAATCAAAATCAGTATAGCAAGAAAACGTCAAGATTTCTCTGGGAGAGGGAGGTAGGTTGTAATGGTCCCGCAGAAAAGGGAAGCCTCACCCTCCTCTCCCTCCCCATGCTTCTCCATTCACCAATCATCCTTCGGCAACTCTTTGAACTCAGTGAAGTGGGCAAGTTGTATGCTCTCGCCTGAATCTCTCTCTCGAATGTCACGAGTCGTTCGACCGCAACAACGCAGGCGCCAACGACGCGGCTCAAGAGCGATCGAAACGAGACTTCGTTATTGTTAAAGGAAGACTTACTGACTTCCGCGGTGATTTGCGACATTTACGTGGGGAGGAGGGGGGATAAGTAGGGCAAGGTAGAAGCGAGGGAAGAGGTGGTGGGGGGAGGGGTAGAAAGAGAATGGAGAAAAAGATCCGCGTTGACATTAGCCTACTCTCGAGGAAAGCCGCCGCCAAGGGCAACTTCGCTTTACTTCCCATCCGACGGACGGACGATGCACTAAAAGGGTTCGCCCAAAGCAGGGACCGTCGAAGTATTGACTCGAGTGGATGAGTCCTTCCCACGAGAAATCAAACCTTCGTCGTAAACAAATGTCTCGATTCAGAAAGAAATTTTTAATTTCATTTCAGTTGAAATTTTCATTTTCACTTTTCTTGTACAAGCTTCAATCACTACTAATTTCTTCAATCGAAATCATTTCTAATCTTTCCATCTCGAAGGTGATATGATTAATAGAAAACGTTTTATGCTAATGTCGGGCTAATTCTCCCTCGCAAGGTCAATGCATCATAACTAGTAAATTTAATATGAAGAATTTTTTATAAGTTATAACAGAACTATGTGAATCCAAAGCAATACCTTACGACTGGATGATAAGAGTGTACAAATAGTAATCAGCAGCCATTTGCGTTATAAACTTTTAAGATACCTTTACGAATTTTCTCGCTTTCGCTGTATTTAGCTAAACATGTTATAAATACTGATCATAAAATTTGTATTAATTAATTTAAATTAAGCCCATTTATCTTAGAATCCATTTTGACCTACGAAGCTAGAAAATAGTCGTTAGTTCTATTGGCAGTTGCTCATATACAGGCGAATCCATTGCCAACGGTTAACTAGCGAACGTTCGGCTGATTCGGCCGGGTACCTATGAGGTGATGCATCGAATTACGACAGAGCAGTTAGTTCCGTTATGCCGTTTTCGCGGGGTTCCGCTTCCACTCACATTTAAACACCTATATATCCGCCAGTTTTGGTAATTTTGCCGAAAAATTTTGGAGGTGATCGTTTGTAATGGTCACCGAAATGATTTCATTATTTGAATAATCGTGATAATACCCATTGGTGAGCCTTGAAAGCGAGAAACTTTTCACGTCGGAGCCTCGAGAATTCCTTGGGTGGGATCATTGGTGGGTTCCTTCTCTCGCGTTGTCGTTATCGTAATTCAAAACCCAAACCGCTTTATAAGGGCAATACTCAAAAGAATTTCTCCAAAAGACACACTTTTGTAACTGAAATTAGTGTTTATAAGTATCTAAAAAAAGTTGAAGAGTGACAATCACACATTTGATCTTATCAGTGCAATTGAAAATAACGATACCACCAGCGCACACGTTAACTGAACCCACACCTGAAATTTGCATTAAAATTTATATATTAAGGCTGTGGCATAGTGTGGGGGAATTTTTACCTTTTTTAATAGACGTATGCAGTTTTGTAGCCAGGTCTGGTTTTGAAATCTCTGGTTACATATTTTCTCGCCAAGAAAAAACAAGAAAACTACTTTCTCCATCATTGATAACGCTCAGGTCAACTACCCCATAGTCTAATGTAATGTACAAAACCCGAACTCTTGGCCAATATAAGTTAATACTAAGTTTATATCATCTGGCGGTTAACATTAACTAGACAGTATAAAACCGAACCTTAGAGTCAGAAACTAAAAATATTAGGGAACGAGCCCTCAGTGACGAGCGATAACCTAATGTGGCCAGATAAATTCATGCTTTTAATCGAATTTTTGTCAATGGGAAACTTTTAATTTCTCAATTTTGACGAAAAAGTGACACTAACTTGCGAAGTCACAATGCACGGTACTTAAATAGTCGAGATCCGATGAATTTTCAGTTCTTCCTGAATCAGACATCACGGAACTTATTGAAGAAATAGACTTGAAATCGTCCAACCGCGACAAAACCGAGGTTACGACGGTCAGAGTCTCGACAAATCAAACCTTTTCAAAATCATTTATATGATGTCTCGATAATGAGGCGCCGATGTTCCATCATTACCGAACTTTTCAATCGTGCCTTAAAAAGGCCTCCGGGGAACCAAATGACGCACCTGTCCGAAAGACAATGTAAATGAAGCTCTAAAGTTTTCTGAGCCAATCAGGTTTTTCGTGCACGTGGAATTAATTTTACGACGCAATTTTCATGATTGTGCCTCCATAACATTTGTAGTAGATTTCTGAATGACATCACTTCATCGCCATATTTGGGAAATTGCTCAGTCGTAAAGGAGAATTTGACTGATGACTTGGCGAGATTACCCTCGCGTCACCGATACCAAAACTCGCGTCTCAGTGTGGCAAGAGCGTTGAATAACATGAAGCTATGAAACGAACTATCGTGTTTCATTTGTCTTCTCAATACGTGCTTTGCATTCGGAGTATTATAATTCCATGGGTGGTGGTTAAACATTTAGTCTCGAATGTTGATGGTGGCTTCAGTTCCAGTGTTAATGCCCGCTTATTCAAACTCCCAGTTGCGCTTCAATGAAAACGTTTTAAGGTAGTTTGAGCGAGATAGTTCCCTAGTCATGATGGAGACCATATTCGAACTAAACGTTTCAATTTCAGGAGCTGTAGGACGTATGAATTCAATAATGCATTATTTATGGTGCAATAATATATTTTTATGTGGCTGAAATTCCAAGTATTTAAATAAAAATGTCAAAATAAGTCTTTAATTTGACTCATTTATTCACGCGGTACGTTTATAAGTCCTTCATAACGTAGGTTTTTTTGTGATTCCGTAATAATTACTGCGGTGACCATATGATTTTAAAAAATCAGATGAGGAAACAAATTATCTACATACTCTTAGTTTTTTGACGAGATCTAGTTGCTCGAAATGCCATATTTTTAAAATGAGGTCTCCCTGAACTGCATACACGTGCCATTTCCTGAGAAAAACAGCATGTATTTTTCGTCCAAACGTAGGAAAGTAGTTCGGTAAGGCGCTGATAGTTTGTTATTTTAGGAAGGGTGAGATATTTTCATTTAAAATGAAACCAAACTCATTCGTAATTTCTAGGTGGAATGACATTTCGCTCCAACTACCTTAAGTAACATATGGTGATTCGGTCCCTGGAGAACCAGAGGACAAAACAAAACGGGTTGATTGAAAATTCAGGGGCCCAGAGAAGCGACGGATATATCCGAAAGGGATATCTTTTGTCACTCCGATGAAAACGGTATTTGGGCAGTTACCCACGTGTTCTGTAAATCGTAGCTCGACAGTGAATCCTGACTCAACGCACAAAGATATCCGCACCGGCGAAGCACTTGGTCAAGGATGTTCCGCTGCAGCAACGTTAGTCAAAGCAACCACTAAATTTTACTTCACAGTGAGTCTGATTACAAAACAAATACTGCCTTCAATGATGACATGCCCTCGCTATTGAAAAACAAAACTCAAAGTTAGACAATAATCCGTTCAATCAACGAATACATTTTTAACAAACACGTTTTTTTCAATTCATAGGAGGTGACTTCTACGTCATTTATATCAAAATGTAATCTCCAACAATACCAGTGTGCGGCATTCAACTAAATAAACAAGGCGGCCATTCTTTTATTTTCATCCAAATCCCAGGGAGTTCTCACTGCGTGTAAAGAGTAAAATGGAAAACACCATCCCCCCTCTCTGTCAGTTCAATATTCGAAAAAATAGCAAGATGGGTTATGGGATGGGAATAGCAAATAGAATAAAGTCGTTCAAATTACGTTAAGGACTCGTTTATCTGTAAGAACCAGAGGATGAATAAAATCCCAGTTAAGTAATTTTAGGTTGCAACTTCCGCTCATTGAAAGTAGCGCAGGGTAAGAAGCTGGCATTAGCATCATCATGGCTGCATTATCAGTCAATTCAGTCAATCAGTCAATCAGTCAATCAGCTGCATTATCAATTTTCGCAGGTTTATGGACAGACCCTCTTATATCTTGGTAACCGTTCGATTCCCAATCTCATACTCGGTTCATTCATGACCCGCCTCACACACAATACTCCGTTTTTCCCTCAAAGGATATGTAAGATAACGCATTGATAAGTACTCCATTGTATTAAGAGTTTCTAGGAATAGAGAGGACATTTGAAAAAATAGAGACTGCAGTGATATCATTTGGTTGATAAGATTAGAACCCCAACGTACAGGATGAATACATCTTCTAGGGGTTATTGATGGTGAAAGATTTCTCTCAATTAACACAAACTATCAACATAAGTCTTTAATTTGGCTCATTTTTTTTAACGCGATACGTTTGAAACTCATTCACAAAGAAAGGTTTTTTGCGATCCTAAAATAATTACTACGGAGACAATATGATTTATTTTCAAAAATAGTTGAGAAAACGTGCTAAGTACACTTTGTTAATTATTTGACGAGATCTAGGCGTTATAAATTCCTCATTTTTTTAATAAGGTCTCCCTGGAGTGCATACACGTTCCATTCCCCATGTAACTGGTCTGGTATTTTTCGTCAAAAATCTCGAAACGTAGTTCAGTAAGGGGCTGATAATTTAATCCATTGTCTCGGGCATGACTTCGTGGAATTTGCTTAGCATTGTAAATGATAATTAACTTACTTTTTCAACATAGATTTATCATAACAAGACGACCTAGGCTTCGACGAAGCTCGTCATTATGAGGTAATGTTGATGACGAGCTTCGTCGAAACCTAGGTTGTCTTGTTATGATAAATCTAGGTGGAAAAACTAAGTTACTTATTATTTACAAGGCTGATAATTTGGTAGCTTCTGCAGGGTGATATATGTTTCTTCGAAATGAGACCAAATTAATGGATTTCTAGTTAAAATGATATTTCGCTCTTACTACATTAAATGACTTGCGATATAACTTTAGCAGTTGAAACAGCTAGAGTCCATTTTTCTCCCCTGCCCCATGAAACTTTCGCGCCGCTGGGGTGAGCTTCTTGGGCGGGGGGCCGCAGCGAATCCACGAAGCCTCAAGCTTCCGTATATCCCCGATTTGCGGAGTATTTCCCCGAGTTCCCACGACCTTCTGGCGGCAGCGGGCGCACAGCAGCACTGAGCCAGAGAAACGCAAGTGGGTGAGGAGGAATAGGGCGGGCGCGGCGGGTCGCATCTTTCCGTTGCCAACGCTCCCGGATTCTTCGACAGACTCCCCGGCATTGGAGAAGTTTTTTTTTCTTTTTAAATCTCCCGTCTCCCAAATTGTTATTTCCTCCCGCATTCAGCTCACATGATGACCGATGTGATATTCTCAACACAACTATCGTTTGATGTTATGTAAATTTTTGTCCACGATTTTATCGCTGCCAATATCACACAACATGTAAATGTTTCACAACATTTCGCGATTTCATTGATGACTACTCGATTGTGGGTGAGGGCTATATCAGGCGCGGCGGGACGAATCTTTGCGTTGCTAGCGCTCGTCTTCTTCTTCGACTGACTTAACGGCATTGGAGAAGATTTTTTCAACTCTCCCGTCTTCCGAATTGCGGTGATTTCCTCCCGCGTTCAGTTCATGTGATAAATGATATAATATTTTTAACACAACTATCGTTTGCTGTCAGATACAACTTTTTCCACCAGTTTATTGCAGCTAATATCACTCAATATGTTAATTCTTAGCCACATTTTGCGATTTAATTAGTGACTGAACGACTGTGAGTGTTTCTCTCCGATCACAGTAGTGGATTTTGTACTGCGCATTCATTGTACTGCCGGAGGATGGCCATTCAACGGTAGTTATAATCATTCTTTCAACCCTTGGGGTCCCTAAGTTGCTTACGTAACGACTTCCTCAGGTTGCCTTAAGTTGCTCATGGTGCCGGGCTCCTTAATTTTCATCTTTTTCGCACAAATCAATTAATCCTGCTTCGTCTCGCGTTCATGCTTGACAATATTTTATTATGCGAACCTATAAAATACTTTCGACAAATATTCTAGGAAAAAACGGTAAACTCACCAAGACATTTAAATAAAAGGAACTTTTTTTTTAATTTTGCGGGAACTTTCTGAGAGTGAGATGGGCAATTTCCATGGGCGAGAAAAGGTTAACTTATGCCAATTGAATTTCTTACTTTTCGGGCAGTATTCTCCAGGAATCTACTCTTGGGAAAGTTGGCAACGTAAGTCGCATCCGAGACATTCGGAATGGCGCTCTAAAGGGAGAGTCCCTGCTTGAGGGCACTCAGGAGGAGTGAGGGGGTTAAAGGGGGGGGAGGCTGATGGAGGAAGTGTAACACAGCGATATCAAAGTATTTGCTGGAAGTAAAGGGTCAAGGTCGAGACTCCAGTTCAGGGGGTCGCCGGCGGCGAGAGTGGCGCTCTCGGAATAGCCGACACTGCTCGCCTGGGCGCGCGCCAAAATGCTATACTTGGCCATCAGCAGGTCCGATTATTTATAGTGAGGCGGGAGAAGCGCGGCGGAGCGGGCGGCGGTGCGGTGGGGCATTGAACGAGGCGCGGGCGAGCGGGTGCGGGCGGGAGAGCGCGGGAAGTGGCCGCCGGACAGAGAGATGACCGGGCCCAAAATTGGTGCTCACTCTCATCCCTCGGGAAAAATGAAAAGGAAAAAACTCCGTTCGCCCGCCTTTTTACAGATCGCGTCGGAAGTGACTTTCGGATTTCGTTTGTAGGTCAGAGCACTTGCTTCCCATCCCGAGGGTGAGGGATCGAATCCCGGCGGCGCACCCTGCTGATAAATCCCCGCACCGCTACCGCTACCGCGGTGGCGGAGATTTCTCAGCAGAGTTCCGATCCTCACTTGGGTGCTGTGTGGAGAGCACAAGAGCAGCAGTCCGTCCATCGAATGGGATGTTAAACTGTGACCCCCGATGGCGTCTTTCGCTCAATCCCTGTTCTCAAAGGGATATTCATCGTACAACATAATTGGACACCAATCCTGCGCCCGGCCGCGTCGGATGGAAGAGCGGAAACCGATGGCGGGCAACATTTCACTGCTGCCTGCGCTCTAAGCAACAGGCAGTGACCAAGTCGCGGAAAATTTTACGCGTGGATGACTGCTTTGCATATTCAGCAGATGACTTTCAGATTGTATTAGCGATAATCACAGAGCGATACGTTATTAATCTAGCTGAAATCAATTGGTCATCATCATCGAAGCCATATTTCCATCACCGGTAAACATACTCGCTGATTAATGCGAATTTCTGCATAATTACTCAGAAAAATAAAAAACACGCAAGAAAAATTGATTAGGATGCTCAGTGATTAACTGGGTCGATACTCAACAATTAAATTTCAAAATTATCCTCTTCACACCATCATTTTATTTCTTTATTCACAATCAAATCAAAGTGGAAAACCACTCAACTTTGCTGCCATATCGCTTGAAATATTAAACGTTTTCTAACGCCAACCAGACCAAAGCAATCACAAACGATCCTATTGCAAGCCGTGAGATGGTATGCGATTTGGTTTCCACACGAAGAGCCCTTCAGCTAGCCATTTACCGTACCAGCTCTGGCAACCAAAGAGTCGCCGTGTATGCAGGGATTCATAGTAGGCTTGTGTCCACGCCGAGTTTCTATCCACCCTCACTCCATTCCCCAATCATCCTACCCACACAATATTACTCCTACTGTCCTTACCGGCGCAAGTGACCTGTACATTCGATCGTCTCCCCGAATAACCAACCAATCATTAATCCGATGATTTAAGAAGCCTTGCGGATTCTTTTCATGTATTCATAATTGACGAGACATTTTAAAACGAACGAAAACTGTGAACTCTTAGCAAAAATGATGAACACGAAAGATGAAAGAGACCTGTGAACATAGGTTTTACGCCGGCGTACGTCTAAAAGACAGAGCGATGCGAGCTGAAACTGAGTGACGAAGCATAGCATAGCCACAAAAAACGCAGATATACGCACAATTTAGAAACAGCGATACGTACCACCAACAATTTGCGAAATAAGCGTACTTCCTTCAATGCATAACTAAATCGGTAGTACGTTGTGGATACAAGTCGAGAGGAAAAGTATCACAAAATTTAAGAAAGACGAAGTAAGAGACATGGACATACTAGGAACAGTAATCGAACTTTTCCAGGCTTACTGAGTCATCATTAGATACTAGTCTTGTACCTGATAATGACTCTGTGTGTCGAAACGTGTAATAATGATTATTAAGATATGAGGAAAAGTGTGACAGTTGTTCTCAATTTGACGAACTTCCACTACATATCGCATGGGTCTGTTGAAAATATTAGCATAAACTTCTTTCAGAGACAGCAACACATATAGAGATTTTTTTCCCAGATAAAGTTGGGCTACTTCACTCAGATACATTGATACTTACTGATTCTACGAGAGAGGTGAACTCGACAATTATCGGCAACACTTCATCTCAGTGCAATCGATGGCACGATAGTAAAACTCGAATGACTGCCTGGGTAATTTAACGTTTCGAAGTGAAAATTTTGACGGATTATTATCCAATACGGAATATACAGCAAGATATTTTCGAGGAAGGGTGGGTGGGGGCGTGATACGGGGGAAATGATGGACTTGGGGCGGGGTGACCTCGCGATTACCCCACCCTCTCTCGGCCCTCCCTCTCCCGAATCAACCCCCGCGCTCCCGCGACTCCCCTCCGCCCCCACCGATGATTCCCACCCCCGCACTCCCTCTCCTCCCCCGAAAGCCCCCGAGAAACAAAAATCGTAAAATGTATTGGCAATAGGGAGACCGAAATAGTTCCCTCCCCCGAGATAGCGAGGGGACAGCCCACGTATCAAGGCATACCTACGCGAAATCCCAGGAGTAGGAGGAGGCAGATAGGCAGGGGAATCAAAACAGGATATTTCCAGCGTCCTGATGTGACTTATCCCGACCACGGTTCGTGTTAAAGTTTTCTTTCATTGTCATGAGATAGATTTATCAATATTTATCAGGAGAAGAATAAGTTTGCTAATCAATTAAACCCTGAATGTCTACATCCACTTAATACCCTGCAAGTCGCCGTAGACACGTGTGGGCGTGGATGAGCTTATGCTCCATCCTGGATCCGGTTGATCCTGAATGATATTGCAAGTTCGTTACAAGCACAACCTTCCCGTGATTCGCATGCTCAAAAATATACAGCCCATCTCTTTGTGCTGTTAGATCCAGTTTTATACATCAAAACTGAAAAATTGCAAAATGAAGTCCGACTTTCTCGGGTTAACGCTCCAGAGTCTCGCGAGTGCACTCAGGTTTTAGTTGTCTCGAACACTAAGGGTGTATGAAATGCAGAGGAGATCAAGGTTGATAAGGAAGCTATCGTTTATGTCGAGATAAGGAAGCGATCTGTTGAGAATGTTGCAACTAGGACATATTATATTGATTCTACCCTGATATCGTATACCTCCTAAGACTATCGATACTAAAACGAACTCCATAATCATGAGTGAGGTTGGAAGCGTAGCTGTAACCTCAGGCAGGCGCTTTTCCTACCAAGCTACCGCAACTGGCTCGGATACACGTAAAAAATCGTGGATACTACGCGTTCTTCGACGTGAACGATCGGAATAGTTGAGAGGACCCGAGGTATAAACGTGGGATGAATGTGATTTCATCTCTTATTCGTTTCATACTATTTCGACGTTCGTGACCTTTAATAAATTTATATTCGTTAAACGTTCGTATTACGACTGCAGAGAAGAAGAGAAGCAACGTAAGCGTGGTAATACCAAAGAATGACGAAAACCAAATTGACGGAGATAATCACTAATGAAGGAGACAGGCGAGGAGTTTAAGAGAAAATTGGTTTGGTGAAAATGTGTAAATTAAAAAGAAGAAGAAACGTATGGGACAAATTTTGAAACAAAAAAGTACGCTAAGAGCAATAATGTGAAGATCTATCAATGGGTAGAATTACACATTAAGATGGAATGCTGATAATGACTCTGAGGATCGAAACGTTTAGAGCTTATCATAAAAAACTGTGGAAAAGAACGATAGTATTTATCCGTATGACGAACTTCCACAAAATAACGCCCGAATCTGCTGAATTCATCAACATAAATTTTTCTCAGAGACAGTATCTTGCAGGTACTGAGATTTTCATAGACAAGGTATTGTAATTTTTACAGCCCAAGAATGAAGGACATAGAAGTGAATAATTATGTAGGAATGAAGGGGTTGGCCGGGATGAGAAACAAGTGGAGAGCTTGCAGCAAACCAATCTTTGGACAAATGACGGTTGATGAAGATATTTTCGCAGCAGTAGTTGTGATGTCGAAAATCAAGATATCTTTCAATCACCATTCTATTAATGATACAGAAAAAATCAAAGTTGCCCACTCACCAAGGAGTTTACACAAACTTTTGCAAGGCTCACGCAACACCTTTCGCATGAGAAATCCACACAAGCCCTTGCAAAGGTTTTAAAAGATCAGATTTAAAAATAGACACTAGATTTGTTTATGTTTCGCTGTCGTTCTTCGCGGCGACCATTTGGGGAAGTGAGCGTGTAAGGGATGAGTGAATTGCTTCTTGAAACGTGGGCTTTTAAAATTAACCGTGTCTCATTACTATCATTCCCTCCCATTATACACTGTGCCATTCACGCTCTTATCTTGCCGGTGAGTAATGTCATCTTCGACTCTAAAAATGGATACCTCTCAACCAACAAAGCCGTGCTTTGGTTGAAAAGAATTATTGCGCCGTCATATAATGGCTTAATTAAACTTATTGCCCATAATATATAAACTCTAGGAACAGATCCAAGCATATTGCTTTTTAGAAAAAAACGTTCATTTGAAATATAAGTAAAAAATATGTCTTTCACGTTTGCGCTCGCCATTAGAATAGCCATAAAACTAAGAGCTGCCCAGTTTATTGAGTAATTATCCACCCAGTAAAAAAATGGTGTGACCTTCAAATGCGTGCAGTAGACGGGAAGTATATATGTGTAGAAATAAATGAAAGGTACACATAATTTCAATAAGGGCTTTTCAGTAGTTACTCTTCAGAGCTTTAGAGACAAATGCATAGATACTAATTGCAATGCGATTCAAGCAATTGCTGATAGCTTTTAATTCCAAGAGAACACACATCTGCTAACTAAATCTATGATAATTATTCGATTAAAAAGAGCTGTAAAATACGTAAGAGAAAAAAATCTAAAAAGGGAGTTAAAGAGTATGAGATTATCCTCGAATGGGAGTTTAGCCATCGCGCGCCACCATTCATCCCTGGATAAGTATTAAAATCATCAATCAAAGAAAATCCCACTTTCGGAGAGAAAAACTTTCTTAACAGGAAGGGGAAAGAGGATTAATATGGCGATGGCAAAAATATGTATTGATCTGAGGAGGAGGATAAGCTCTGTAGATTCCATCTGACACACGGACTTCGGGATGTCCTTTCATGGATGTTCTTTTCAGGTGAAATGTTTTACTTCAAATGATGCAACCGTGTCAAAATCTTGTGGAGACGAGACTTGTAAAAGCGGACTAGCAGAAGAGTCGCAAAAAGAGGAAAAATGTTTGGCTTTAATTATGGCGGACGTGACTAGAAGAGAGAGGATATTAACTCGGATATGAAGCAAAATATGTTTTCACTGAATTATTCAGACAAAAGGGAGGATTCTCCCCTCAAAATATCTCGCATACATTTCCTAAAATCTCCTTCCCCTCAACTGAACTATTGCTTGCTGAAACTTAGCTAAAATTATCATTCAAAAGTATAATTAGTTGAACAACTCCGCTCACTGTCCACGAGAGGCTATTTGACACGAAAGATATGCCGTTTTATCTAAAAAATCTTGCACACTACTTAGGACTGATATTCAATGCGCACGAGAAAACATTTATTCTAGAATTTCATTCATTTATCCCAAATTATGTTCCGGAAACTATGTTTAAAAAACAATATCATCTGCTACCGTGTTGTAGCAGCTTTAATACTCATTACTTTTTTAACAGCTTTTCTATGGATGGAATAGAAAACAAGGTTTTTGATGGCCCAGAGGATCATTTTCTTCAAAAACTGTTCAAGTAATGCACGATGGTTTCCAGATTACAAAGGTGAAGAACCGAGCGAGGCGAAGACCTCCAAACGACTCTGGTGACACCCAAGGTCGTTGCGATAAAACAGGGATTTAATATAAATGGCTATTTATTTGGGAGGGCAAAGGTCAGAATGAGAAAGAGAGAGGAACGTCCCTCACCTCATTCCGGACGCGTCATATCGCGTTCCCCGCGGCTTGATTCGATCTGACCTCTTCCTCTTCAGCAACAAAATCAACGCTCAGATAAATGAATCTAAAATTTACGAATGTAAGGTTATCGATGTTTATTTCGAGCATGGAATGAAAATTATAAGCCCCCATGAGGTCAATAGATGCCCACAGAATACATTCGAGACGTGTCATTGACTTATGCAAATCCAATACTTCTCGAAATGAGTGCTCAGTATTGGTAGAACAAACATCATTAATCATAACATGTCAGGTATTACATAAATTTAGGGGAGAAAAGTCCTTTAATGACTGTCTAATTAAATGAGTAATTAAAAAATTCAAAATACTACAAAGAAATCTGCAAACGCCTCCGTCATTCCCAAATGTCATCAAAACCGAAAGTTTAGAGGTAAGATTGGAAAGTCGCAATGGAGAACAATACCATATTCTCTGAAAATTTTGAGGTTAGGAACTCATCTCCGAATAAAGAGGTTCTAGAGAGAGAGAGAGAGAGAGTGTCAGAGAAACAAATTGGGTGGGAATCATCAGAAAATGGAGATGTTGGTGCGGCTCGTGGGATTTCCCGCGAACGATTTCCCTCTGCGTGGCCATTGACGTTTTCCGGATCGATAAGCACGCCTTTATTCAAGCACACAGTGAATGGGAAATTCCTATTGCAATCAATTACATTGGACACACAATGGGAGTGAACAATGAGCATGGAATCTGCCCATGAAAGTGTATCCTCCATAGAAAACTACTGATCAAATAACGAAGTCAGGTAAAGTGTGCCATTACAGACTCTCCCAATTACGCTGTTAAAAAAAATGCTCTCTACAAGTACAACACAGTTATATCTCAATATATATCTTAAATATACTTCTAGTACATGGACACACTACGGAGTGAAAATGGAAATGAGATCTTCATTTTTTTTCAATTCCAAGAATTTTTATCTTCCCGTCCACCTTGAGAATGTTCATCGGCTAGCACTTTAATAGCCTGTTAGGTAAAATGTCTTTCGGCAACATGACTTGAATTAAAACATTAAAGTATTTTCAGTGAGACACGTTGATGATTTAAAGCAGAAACTAGATGAAGACGAAAAGTAAGAAAATTAATCGCAGGTATGGTTTCTTAAACGAAAGGTACAATACAATTTTTTATGCAATTTTTCATGGATTATTTAAGGCAAAATTTTGGATCAATCATAAATTTTCCTTCTCAAAATAGATCTCTCTATTTCATGAACACATTTTAGATTCATGTACGACTTCATGCATAGTACAATTAGCACAGGCTTCATTCTTTTCGAAAGACCATCAACAGCAGACTGTTTTCAGATAAGAAAACACTACCTACTTGGAAAAAATACAGTGAAAAAGGTTCATCTTTGCATAGGCAAGTGAAGTGACCCACAAATACACCTCTTAAAATTAATCAAACAAAACGATGGTCAATATAATTACCTCTGTAATTCAGTCTTATTCCTGATCTACTTTGATCAAAGGATCTCCTTATCTAAGTGCAGACTCGGAGAATAAAGAAGTCCATCTCTAGGCCATCAAATGAAAGCCATTACTATGAACAAATGAACCAATTTCCCAAGAGAATTGAGGCAGAACTGCCTGGGAAGCCTCTTTCATCTGAGTTAGTGCGCAATTAACGTCCCTCAGGTCAATCTGCGTAGCTGGATAAACCACAAATAATTGTTTCACCCCGGCGCACAGCCATGTTTGGCAGCTCCGAAATAACCGAGTTTCGCGCAGTAATTCCAAAATTAAACCTTGTGTTCTAGCATATGCGTTGATTTCACAAGTCGAGGCGTCGAAAGGTTAAAGTAAACGATCGCGCTTACTTAACAAAGTATGTCTTTCCCCACGGTGCAAAGAGCCTTCTGCATTGAGAAAAGACTCCAAGACCACAGCTTTTCAGAAGAGCATTGCTCCAAGGCGGTCGAAACTGAACAAATTACTTACATCAAATAAACACATTTCCTCTGAAGTATATGAGGCCCTTATTCGTTTTGAATAGTCAAATAAGACTGCTTTTGTTTCAGAGCTTGAAAATAAATGTCTTTACATCTCATTGTAGGCACACACACGTTTAGTGCTGCCAGATTGTAAAAAAATATAAGTGATAACGAATTTAATTAGAGAGAGAATCCCACAACAAATCAGCAGGATCCCAATATGTTCCTACGAAGTGTTCTACAGGAAAGCTACATAAAAATCTGGAGTTTGATTAATGAATGACTAAGAGTAAGCCCAATTCAACTAACTTATTAAAATTGACCTAATTCAACGGAGTTGCGTGTACGAGTGTGTTGAGTGAAAACACACACGTTGAGTGTGGCCAGATTGTAAAAAAATATAGGTGCCAAGTGAGATGATAACGGACTCAATTAGGAAGCAAAGCCCACAATAATCAGCAGGATGCCTATGTGTTCCTACAATGGGTTCTACAGAAAGCTACATAAACAGCTAGAGTCTGGACGTATTTAATGATAGCATTTACTTCACCACAAAAAGCACACGAAAACACGACCCGGGTTTCAATATATAAGTATCATCCTCAGGTGCATAACAAGTTCGGGAACACTCTTATATATTGGGGAAAAAGGAAAGAAGGGGGAGGTGATGATTTGGGGGGTGGAAGAAAAGAGAAAAAGGGGGAGAGAGAGGTGGCAGGTATCAATGTGCGTGCGGCTGCTTCAAGGACAGGGAATGGGGAAGGGAACTATCATTCATTGACTACACACACACATCAGGGTCATTAATTTTCCTCAGATTTTCTAATTGCTCGAGTTTTTTTGTGGTTACGTAAAAGTTATCATTAAATATGTTTATTGAAACATACCACCATGTCAACAAAGATACTGTGTTATTTAGCTAGAGTCTGGTCAATGAATGGCTGAGAGCAAGGCCAATTCAACTAACTTATTAAAATGGACCGAATTTTATGGCTAAACAGGAGGAGGTATTTTTACGTGAAACCATCCCAGACTCGAGCTTCCCTCGATGTACGCATTTAATCAACTGGCTCGAAACGACCAAAATTATTCGATTACCCACACATTAACGAGTTTTGACGAGTGCCCTGTGATCTTTTTCGCAAAGATCCGGCCACGAAACCGGGTTCATTCGATCCTAATCGGTACAAAAAGACTCGACACGGAGAGAAATATGCGCCTGAAACGCTCCAGAAAAACGTCGCACGGTTGGAGTGCTGTGGGGAAAAGATGTAAGCCAATATCGTAGGATCGCATTCGCAGTGGCCGTCACTCGACGCATGGCTAGGTCACCGCTGCAGCGCTTGCACGGGAAACCTCCGGAGAGATAGGGAGCAGGCCGCGGGCCGAATGATTGAGCGGAGCGGAGATCATTCAAGCGCAATAATGAACAACAGATGAGAGGGGGGGCGGGGGTTGAGGAGAAGGGCGTAAACGCGGTGGGAGGGACGGGAATGGATTGCGCGGCAGAAGGTTAGCGGAGAACTGGGAAAGAGGAAGGTGTATGGGAAAAATAACAGTGAAAGGGTGCGCGACCAGTTCGGATTCTTAGCCTCGAAATCCTCTTCGCTCTGGATACTCGCACCACATCCTCTCTGGTCCGTAACATTCTTGCGCGCGACAAGAAGACGTTTCCCTCATGACAATAATGATGACGGTAACGGTGAAATGGCACAAGTGACCATCAGTGACTGTGATTAATGAAAACTTACAATAAGACCAATATACTACGGTACTACATCTCACCTTACAATAAATCCAGCATACAATCCAGCTAATGGTGAAGAGGCTACCGCGGTGATTTGATGAGTTCCGTTTATTCGGGTTTTTCCCGCGTTGATTCATTTTTATGGACAACTGTATCGCTTGCGTTACAGCTAGCGTCGTCAGGTCCTGAATGTTCCGGACCTGAATCAATGAATGTGTTCAGGACCTGACGACGTCAGCTGTGACGCAAGCGAAACTGTTGTCCATAAAAATAAATCAACGCGGGAAAAACCCGAATAAACGGAACTCAATCCAGCAATTGTTGATAAATTCAACATACAATCCAGAATTGTATAATTTTTATTGTATATTCTGTGGAATAATCTAAAAAAACATAAAAAATAAACCCTCTCTCTCCATATTCAAAATTTAATATTATAATGTATTACCATAAGATTCTTAATGGTGTAGTTGTATCTCTTATATCATGATCTTATTTGCCGAATTTGTAACTTCATTACATGTAATACTTCGCACTTTACGTGATTACTTGTAAACTGTTTATTATTTGCATAGTACCATTTCTATGTAAAAATGTTATGTTTCACACAACCTTGCGCAATTCATCTTTGCCATTCATGCTTCTCATTTTTGTTCACTAACTCGCATTATTAAGAATGTTAGTATTTTTTTGTTCTGAAGGGATTGGATATTTGGGGAGGCGACCGAAGGCTAAGGTCATTTGCGCCATAGGCGCTAGGTAAGGGTGGAAGGGTGGATAGAAACCCGGCGTCGGCGTTAGCCTGCTCTTAACGAAAGGCGCCAAGGAGACCACGGCTTAATGTCTCATCCGACAGACGGAGTACTCTACCTTAAGTGCCCTCCACAAGACATTCAAGTAGGGATCGGGTTTCCTCTGAAAAACATCCGCCTCTGTAGGGATTTGAACCCTGGCCGCCCGTGTGGTATGCGAGTACTCTAGCCACCACACCAACCCGATCCCCTTGTTCTGAAGGGGCATGACTTCAGAACCATCAATAAATATTCTATTTTATTCTACTTCGGTAGATCAGATCATGAGAATAATATTAGGGAAACGGACAGGTTTAGAATGTCGTATTTTCCGCAATCGATAAGAGGCCATAATGGCTGCCAGTGAGACTTTGAAGTAGGCTATTCGACAAGTAGTGAAGCTAATTAGTCGATTTGCTATCTAATGCTTGTTTCTTCATCTGCCGCGTGGTGCCATCATCATGTTCTGCATGTTCCCTGCATGACTCTGGTATCTCGTTTAAGTAGTTGCATTATAGATCAATTCAATAGCTTCGGTAGCATTATTGGCATACCTACAGTGTAAGGAATGTTGGTGAAAGTTAGTTTTCAGACTAAAGTGCATTTTGGTGATAAATCACCCCCTCCCAAATACCTATGAGGTGGCTTGCGGGGTAATATGTAGATGAATAAGACAAAAATCGCACACGCGAGATCTTGTTGCTGGTTGCCAGGCCAAAATATTTCTCAAAATTAGTATGAATGGGTATTCATCGCTCATGTTTGTATAAAAAATAAATCAATCGGGAGGGAGAAGGTACGCGCGTGTCGAAAGTAAGGCGATAAAACAAATGAGTGTTTTCAGAATGGTCACCGAGGTGATCCAGCAATACCAGCAATGATCCAGCTATATACAAAGAGAGAGAGAGAGAGAGAGAGAGAGCGACTCAAGGGAGATACGTACTGATGATGTGTAAACGGAAATGCAATTTAATGATAAGAAAAATGTGGATCAATTACTACTAAATTTACACCATGATGAAATGATGAATTACTTAGTTTTCCACACAAGATTTATTACGTTCTTACGACCCGGGTTTCATCGCTGCGCGAAGGTACCCGATGATGTCAGGTATCATCGCACAACGAACACCACCTTAAAGAGAGAGTCGAGTCAACTTAGGATTGCAATCCAGATGCTCTTCCTTCAACCCTCTTTAAGTCAATACATCATCAGGTATCTTCGCGCAGCGATGAAACCCGAGTCCTAAGAAGTTAATAAATCTTTTGCGGAAAACTAAGTAATTCATCATTTCATTATGAACGAATTCCACCAAGTTACATCCAATACCATTTTGCACTTACACCTTTTCGAGATCAATCGTTTTTCTATAAAGTTTCAAGGAGAACTTTCAGTTTTCAAGGTTTTAATTTCCTGGCGACTTAACTCACAACACCCTAAAGAAAGAGACGAGTCAACTCAGGATTACAATTCAGCTGCTCTTTCTTCAACCTTCAACCCTATTTTTAAGTCAACACGAACAATGGAAAACTCAATATTTCCCCTTATGGAAGCGGATAAAGGCATTGGCAGTCATTAGGTAACGCCGATGCACCACCACAACAGTGAATAGAGCATTATCGCATATGCTGCGGAAAGTTCAAGGCGGAGGGTAAAGGAACAGGTGCGCCAATAAAAACGAACGAGTTGTGAGACGTACAATTGGCTGGTGTAACGGAGGTAAAACATCACCAGAGGTCACGCTGTCGTGCGTTAGGGCTGAGGTACCCGCTGCATTTCAATTTCCTCCATGCTCTACAGTAGGCATGCAATAAAAAAATGTTTCCAGTACGTCCATCACGTAAAACAATTAATTCAGTATTCCAAATACAACGAACATTCGTAGAGTTTTAGTTCAGATTTGTAAAATAAATATTTCCACATGTATAAAAAAGTGCAGAATTTGCAAATTCCAAGCGGAATGAAGCGCTCTTGGAGCGGGATTAAGATCGACGTCACTGGGCGTGACGGAAAAGGGTCTGTGAAGTTATCGAAACTTGGTTATTACGATGTTCTGGAGAGCTTTTGCGATGGCCGGTCGTTGATGACATCGTCCGAAGACGATGAACGAAAATAGTCAAAAGTAGAAAAGTCAAACTAATTCCTCACGTTGCGTCAACAGCAGCAAATCAGGTGAGAGCCTTTTTTTCAATATTTGCAAGTTTTCACCGTCAGATTTTCCATTTCACTTTTCTACATCACAATTAAACATTATTACCGTCCTAGAGACAATATTTGTCAGATTTCTGCGGATAATTCATGTTTTAATTATGATGTATTCATGCACTTAGCAACCACTTAAATATCCGCGTACGACGACAGCCTTCGGCTCCTTCTCAATGACAATACGCAGTCCAGGTGATTTAATTAAAGGTCCAAACGTAAAGTTAACGTCTTCCAAAAAGTGTCAAATATAACCAACCAACTTAAGGAAACCATGGTCTTTTGCCCGTAGATCATAAAGCTTACAACATTCTACTATGATCTATTTCCAGACCAACGCATAACGCTAAAATATCCAACAATGGTCACTGGTACTCCCGTTAGTCGTAATACATCTCCCCTTGATGGAAAGAACTTCGGAAAACTTAATGCCTCCGTCCATTTCCAACACGTTAAGTAACGTCGTTCGTAATTCAGCCCTAAATGCCGTTGCAATAGTCACTGTACGGGAGGAAGAAGGAATGTGCCTCTTGGAAACTGAAACAGCAGTTCCAAATTTCGAGGAAGAATAGCCGACCTTCGGAGAGAGATGTTCTCATAAAACTCTCGTTCCCAACAACAGGGATTGTTGTTTCACGACTCCCACAGCGGCAGTAAACGACTTGTTCTCACCGTCTCGGAGTTCCCCAACTCATCTTCTCTCCCAAGAAGAGCTCTGTGCGCTCTGCTCTGGGCTGTCGAGAGAGAGGGCGGCGACGCGTGGGCGTGTGGGAAAGAGAAACAGAAGCGAGCACGAGAGCGAAAAGAACACAGAGCCCCTCCGCCCGTGCCAAACAACACGTAAACCGAAAGTGCGCGGGGACATGGGGGTGGGTGCGGGTGATAAACTGCCGGGATAATTCATCCCGAAGTTATTTTGGCAATCCGACAATCGGACTGGGGAGGGTTCCACAAGACGAGAGCTCACGAGTTTGTCGCATAACGCAAGTAAGGTGGAAAAAAACGTATCAAAGAATAAGCACTTACCCAATTATTACGACCTCGGCCTACTCGAAACATTTCCGGAGCGATGACTCGCCTTCCTGGTCTTCCTCGTTTTCTAGTCAGCATTAATTACACCAGATTTTTGCGCTATAAAGAACCTACATGACCTACAGAGGAACTCGGGAATATATAAGAAAATAGTTTCGTATTTCGCAAACGGCACGATTTGAATAAGATTAGGCCATGAAAAAGTCCTTCATAATGAAAAAGGTAACATAGACTGATTCCTCACTCTATTTTCTCTCACCGACTGAGGTTTTGGCATATGAGGCCATTTGAAGAAATATTATGACGAGCGTTTGCAAGGCCTTGAAAATGCCGAAACCACCGTCGGTAAGAGAAAGTAAAGTGTGGAATTAGACTAATTTACCTTTTTCATTATGAAGAAAATTTCTGATTCCCACCGAGTCTCGCCGGAATTAGTATCTTACATGAAAAAGTCGTTAGTCTGGAAATAGATCATAATAGAATTTTCTGTGCTTTCTGATATATGGGACGAATACTGTAGTGTATGGAAGTTGGTTAGCTATATTTCACTTTTTGAGTAGATACATTACCTTTATTTAAATCATCTGGACAGTTTTTGATAAATGGGAAGGAGACGGAAGGCAAAATTGTCATTTTTTTCTGTCACAACAAAGGAGTTGGCGTAACTATGTATATATGATGTTACAGCTTTTGTAGGTACACTACTGTCTAAGGAATGGGTATAAAGTATGCACCACGCACTTTAACATCGCATCGGATTGTTTTCAGTGATGTTCAGCGTTTAAAAGTAACTCCCTGTTTGAGATGGAGATGGAGAAAGATGTAACAAATGGATTTTTCAATTTATATTATTAAGTGTTCTAAACTGAAGTCGAAATCTATTGATATCGCACAGAATCATCGTGGATGATTTGACGGGGTGGAATTTTGGAATTCAGTGAAATGTGCATTTTCAACAGTTCACTTTTAGCATGAAGAAAAAATCGAGAAATGCAGAAACCTGATTTTTCCATCATGACTAATTACTTTTATGATGAGCATCGAATTTTATTGCCGATTCCATAATGGTATTTTGTTCGATGAATAGAACTACGTTAGTAAATTTTTCAAAAATCTGCTATCGTACTCAAAATTATGCCCCATCTCTGACTTTCCTCATTGTTTTTGTTTCATGAGGTTGGCAAACTGTTTTTTTCCCAGTGATTTCAAAATTTTCCTTTCTTCGGCGTTCATAATGACCGGAAGGAAAGACTGAGCGAACATTTCTCAGAAAGGCGCGATGAATGACTGAATGAAACCAACAATGCGTGTGTGCGTGAGTGAGGGATAGAGAGCCTGGCATTGGGAAAAAGACAACTACAGCGAGACGCGGCCGAGTATTTCTGAGGCGCCCCCCGCCCCCATAAGGAGGGTTCGCAGCTCCCAATGTGTGTGTGCGTGAGTGAGAGATAGAGAGCCTGGCATTGGGAAAAAGACAACTACAGCGAGACGCGACCGAGTATTTCCAAGGCGCCCCCGCCCCCATAACTCCCATTCGCAGCTCCCAAACTCCCTTATCTGGCCTCCCCACGCTAATTCAATGATTCCCTCACCCATCGCAATGCGGGTGAGGCGACTTCGGAGGCATCCGAACTGCGGCGAGCACGTGCCGGCGCCGGCGGCGGCGACGGAGCGGTGGGCCAGCCGGACTCTTGGGCGATGGCCGCGGGGCAGCCAAATACATACCGAGGAGGCGAGCATTGGACGGAGGAGAATGCTCCGCGAAACGCCTCTCGCTAAAAAGGAGAGGGAAACTCGGGAGGAAAGAAGAGCGAACTCTCGGCGGATTTTTATTCTTAGGCCGTCCAAGGATTTCCCAACAAACTTCGCCTCTTTTTCCTTTGAAGTGACCGCCATATCTCACGCAGATTTCCAGCCATACCCTGCGGAGTCTCAAGGCGCTGATAACGAACGAGAAATCTAGCCAAATGAAAGCGGAGTTGGGGATAAATGAACCGCCTTCCATTAGGCCTCGATCATCTACAAGATATAAATCATATCGTCCAGATATAAATACTGACGTAAAGGGAGCTTCTATTAATGAAACTAAGTCAATGAAAGAGTAAACCTAGCCTGAAAAATTTGCAAACAAACCAAAATACAGATTATCTCCAACGAAAAAGTCCTTAGGATTTTTCAATGACAAGAGCACATGCATGAATTGAAGTTTTTTACAAAACTACTATGGTAATACTATTGTGAAGTCTACAGCTCCAAAATACCACACAGTTTATTATTCAAAGTCTTCGTATGTACTGGGAAAATAATGCCCTCCGATCCGTCGGCGGTTCTTCTAGGGCTAGCTCCAGGGAGTGAAAATGCAAACAATTTTTACTCATCCAATAAGCTTCACAACTCTAAATAGTATTCAAAATTAAGTGAAACATTTCATAAACCTCTTCATCCTGAATTAGAGAAAAGTTGATTCCCTTCATCGGTACATGCATATGATTGAAGGTAACTTTCAATTATTCACCATAACACTACTAAGAGCCACATAAGCGAAATTAAGTGCATGCTCTTTAAGAAAATGCGCAGCATGAAATCGCTTAGAACCTGCGACTTATTGCAACGGTTACGGAAAAACAAATTGAAGTGAAGTGGAGCCAGAGTGAATGGTGAATTCCTTGTTTACGCCCGACGTTCCACTTGAAAATCAACGGTTGCCGGGATGCAAAAATTGCCGACCGTCGAAGGACGAGACACGGGAGTTCCCCTTTGCAGGAACGGAGGTCGATTCCTCAACCGCTAACCCCTCCACGCCGAATGGACCACTCTCGATCCATTCCCGCCCTCCCCTAGCAACAACGCCCTCCGCAGATTCCCTTATGGGCCGCCGCGGATCCTCTAAACCAACCCTCGTGACGTCTTACGCCACCACTTATCATATCCTGCCCCTCTTCCCTTCCCTCCCCTCTCTCTGCCCTCCTCCTCCGCCCATCAAGCACGCACCACCCACTCCCCTTTCGGAAGCCGATGCTTGATCCGCTATTTGGCTCCTGGCCTTCCCCGTTTACAATTTGCTTCCATCTCGCGAGTGACAGAGGAAGCAGATTTTTCATGAACCCTTACTCACGGTCGAGTTATATTTCACACTTCCACTTGTCCCGCACAATTCTGGACGTTATGGGTGGCCAAAAAGCTTTAATTAATACATAGTCCCCGAAATATACCCACGAGTGCTATTGAAACGAAGTTACTCTTGCCGCAGGGCTCTCTCAATACCACTAAGAACACGTGTTTATCGTAACTGATTCCAAATATTGAAAATAAAAGTCAATTGAAAACCGTAATCATATAAATTATTCCCGTAAAACTCAATCTAAAGTTATTTTAATCTTCACTAACTCTGTGGCAATCCATCAAAAATTTACTGGCTCATTAATTTATTAACTTATATTAAATTAGGTGACCTGAAGATGACGCTTAGCCATAAAAACCCGGGTCGTGTTGAAGTTTGAAATATTCTGTGGTCTGTAAAAGTCTCATGCTAATACATTTTAAATTATTTTACTCGCGCTCCTAGATGATGATTTCTGTAAAAATATTTCGTCATAACTAAATTCAAGAAATCCTTGAAATATTTATCCACCTTAAAAAAAGGAAAATAGAGATGAAATAACAGAAACGTTTCACGTTCATATGTTGAGGTGCAAATTAATCAACACAAATGTTTAGACACACCTCAGGATAATTTCATCGCTAAAAGGAAAACAAGCCATGCTTTACGGCAATTGAACTACTTCAAACGGTGTAATTATGAAGAAAATTTCATGTTTACACTTATATTCACTCAAGGGTTGAAAAACATTTCAACCCCGTCTTTGGGAGAGCAGATCAATATAATGGTATGAGAAATCCGGAAACTCATTGATGATACACTTTAAAAAAATGCAGCAAGAAAAAATGTGCCTCGGATCAGGAATGCGTACGATCATGATTATAACCTCCTTAAAACGCTGATTCCCTGAAAGTTAACGCGTCAGATTTGATTTTTAACTTGCAGTAAATCAAAATTTGTGTCTTCAACAGTTTTATTATTAAGAGTATAACCGGCTTTGGAAGTTACGCCATCATCAAGTATACCTGATGTACAACGTCGTGTGGTATAAATGATACAATGTCGACTTTCCACCAAGTGAAACCTTCAACTTTTGAATCTAACTTTATTTTTGACATATGAAAACATGTGAATTGTGGCATCTGAGCTAGTACATGAATGTTATCAAGAAATTGTCTGGAAATCAAGAGCCTCCAAATTTGTCTACACTGACCACTTAAGCGAGCATTTAATTGCACCTTTCGCTTATGTGCATCGTGTAGACGCCCTCCCATCAATTAAGTGAAAGGTCCACTTAAGTGAACTTAGGAGACCCCTAATTAATTGGACTAGTAGGGTGATATCGATAGTGTTCCTTCGAGGTGATCGAGGCCTCGTCATCGATAGGTCGGAGAGTTTCGATGGTCATGCGCATCATTCTTGTATTTACATTATTTATATGAGAAGCTGAGTATTTGTATACGTATTATTCTTCTTATTAATTAGTTTTTGTTGTTATACGTGTTTATAAATCACCAAAATAAACACAAACACTCGTGCGATGCGAAGTTATTTCCGTGAACACTAGTTGGGACTACGGTAGATTTAATATCTGCGTTTAGACGGTCGTCTACATTTAAGTACCTACTGCTTTTGAGTAAACCATACTTAAGTGCTCAATTTGTGTAGACAGGACATGTTGTCTCATTGTATGTGCAGAGAACTGCCCACTTCAGACCCACTCACTCGAAATGAAACTATTCAAGAAGAGGTTTAACACACCTTGGGTGAGAGAACTTATCTTCAATGCCCGGAAATCCTGATACTCATGAAATCAGGAAATATCTTATTTAACGACGGCGAAATACAATAAAGGCATTGGTTACCGCCTTAACGTGTGAATATCCCTTGTCTTTGATCCCTTGGTTTGCCGACCATAATAGTAAGATACCATGCTGATAAAAGCAGATTTTACAGGTAAAGCAACTATTATAATTTCGCTCTTCCCCATGACCTTTCGCTTTCGTATGGAACTTTCGCAGAAATTATTCCTTTGATCCTCTCCTCAAGGTTATACTTAAGCAGAAATCCATCCCTAACTTGTAATGCCACGCCTCAATGTCACGGGATTTCACCCCAAATTTAAACAGTCGCTCCTAAATTCACAGGTGCTCGTTATTAATAATTATTTTCCCGTCTGAAGGAAAGGTGTAATCTTAGAGTTTGTGCGTGGAGTTCTCCACGCCTCGCCACACTTAGACGGCTACGAATTTGTGACGGATGGTGACTCCCAAATTAGCTAGAAATTTAATTAAAGTAGCGAGATAAAAAATTCAAACAGAAAAAGCAATAATCCAATTTTTCTTGCATGGGTCTCAAGGCTTTTAAATCGTTGGGTAAAGCTAGTGAAAGCTTAAGTTCATTATTGTGAAGAGAATGTCAATGTTGAAAAAATATACATGGTGGAAGGAAAATAATCACAGCCATGAGAACGGAACTCATGACTCGATACATTTTTTCGTGGAGTTTGACTCGGTAGAATGATTGTGAGTTGCTGTTCCTGAGATTCATAATCAAAATTCTGTATCAGAGGAGTATTCAAAAAATTAGGAGGTAATTTGCCTATCTATAGATTCGAGACTCATTCTTATAATCATAATCATCATGGACCATTGGACTTTTGTTTTCCAATTTGCTTAATCATCATTTGTACTCGTCGACAAATTTCGCCATTCTCGTCAACACAAGCAGCAAGCCATTCCCTTTAAAAAAGAAATTCTCCGAGATAATCTCTCGCAAATGAATTCACGCAGCGTAGCGGTGGATAAGTGACCATTAACCATCAGAGAATCCACGATTTCTTTCTGTGCGGACCGTTAGTCGGAGCGTTTCCAACGGCGCGGGAGGCTCCGGTGCCGTTCCGGAGCGTTATGACGTCCCTCCCAAATAGTAATGGAGTTTTATAGCCGGCGCCGCCGCTCCGATAAACCACTGAACTGGAAAAACGCCCTCCATCGCGGTTTAGCGGAATCGAGAGGGTAATCCTGCGGCGAGGATCGCTTCCGCGCGAGTAATCATTTACGCACCACGAACGTCACTTATTTCGGTTTGCCATGGATGATGGAAAAAAATTGACGCGTCTTCGCTTGGCCATTTCCTGTTGGTCGAGCTAAGTAGAGAGGAAAAAAGGAAAAGCCTCTCCCACTTCCGAGCCTCGGGCTAATGGCCGCCACGAGGGAAGTTTGACAGGTGTCATTTGCAGAGGAGAAGCAAGGCTTGCGGTTTGCGATTATCGCATTGACGTCTCTGTCTCCATCGGACTGAGTTGGCAGAGTCACCGTGACTTAAACAAGCAGTCAAACTTTATAGAAAATATACCCAAGATTTCCAAGCATTATTTCGTTGATATCATGCGCCCAATCCATCAAATTTGAATACCGATATATTTCGAAAATAGGTGAAATTGAGAATATATTTTGAAATTTTTGACTTTAAGTATGATTTGCTTCCACATTTATAAATAACTCTCTCTTTATGCCAATGCCCTCTTGCCACGAGGCCGAAAGACGAAAAGACGAATAAACGCAAAATACAAACGATCATTCAGTTATCAACAAATTAAAAAGAAAAATTCATAGAATCGTGGATATTGCCGCGCAAATAATGAATTTATCAATGTAAATTTTCAGCCATTTGCACTGTCTTAGAAGAAATGTCTTCTCAATCTAGGAAAGATTCTTGTATTATTCTTAAAAGAAAACCCTCCGAAAGTCCGAAAAAACAATATTTTACATTATTCTGCATCGTTTAACACATAGAATGGAGAAGTTTATGCATTTTTGGCTAGGTTACTTTCTTCATCCCTAAGCATTAACTACACACTCATCTAACGAAGCGTATTTTGTCAAGATGATTTGAAAGCACCATAACTAAGTCATGCTTTCCCTAACGACTTCCAGTTATTCACTTGTCGCCTCTAAGGATGCCAAGGTTGAACACTTGACGCATTAGAATCGAGGGATCCGATGATGAAACTTTCTTCGTGAAGAAATTCAGCAGGCCCTACACCAGAGACTAGCGAAATCACTCGAATCAAACAGATGTTTCTTACTTTCACGGCCGAATTCATAATCAGGTCTGGGGCTTTTACACCATTAATCCTCGCGTCAATTCAGCTCTTACCAACGCAGGTCCCGCCGAAGGAAAACACTATGAGGAACTTTAACCAACTTGGCCAAGTTTAACGGTCTTAACGGTTTAACGGTTGGTTTAACGATGAGTTTAGATTCATGGCTAAGTTGGATGGCCAATATAGCCACACGCGTTTCTTCACTTTAACCAGGAATAAGTAATATCTCTCAAAAACGGGTTCACTTCAAAATAATGAAACAAATGTCCAACTCTGGCTCGGTAAACAGCTAGTTTCGTCTGTTTTCCAATAAATTCGTCAAATATTAATGAATAATATATAATAATGATGATTTCACATTCAGTGAATCAATCCTGCTCAAATGTCTGTGTATCTGTACATCTATATCAACATATTACCCTACAAGCCATCGCAAGGGTGTTTGGCAGGGGGAGATCACCGACATGCAACCTACTATTTTTGGCCTGCAGTTCGAGAACACAAATATTGTATTGGATTTAGAGCATTTAACTGAGCACTATACAGATTCTAGGCTGGTCTCTTAACAATTTCCGCTACGCTGACGATTGTATTCTTTACAGTAACAGACACTCTGCTTCCGACTCGATTGATTATATCTTTTTTTTAAATTGATGAACGGTTTTGGCAATACTTCACCAACTGAAATATCGTCTGTCATCCTACTTTCTTATAATGGCGTTACACCCTGTACTGTGAATGAGATGGCGGAATTCTGGAATATTTTCAAACTACCACAATTTACTACTGCTACGACTATTGCTTCGAAATTCTCATCATCGCGTTTCGGGAATATTTCCAATTAGCTGCCATCGATTAAGTTATTTCTGGATACCTGTAAAATTCTTTGTAAAATGACCCACTGGATACACCAAATTTTAGACCTCGCAAAATTACCCACACCAAACTACTGATTTTTGAACTACGCATTCTGTCTGCCTATTAAATGCCCTACTCTCAAGCATACTAATAGACAAAGAGACATTTTAGGAGGATTTATGTACTGAACGTGAAAATCGTCGTTTTCTCTCTTCGCCCGAGCTCAGTGGACAGTGTTCTAGTGGCCAGCTTCCCCGATTCGCAATGTGAAATATTGGGGACGGGAGTCAGGAAGGAGTGAGTGAGGGAGGGATCGGTTGGAACAAGGAAGTCCGTGTTTGCGAGCGCGCAGCGCACCAATGAGGGCAAAGACGAGAAAGATGTTCGCGATATTACAAATCGTCGACATTGATTGACAAAGCCCATGCGATATCGCGCGGAAATATCGATCCGCCAAACAATAAGAAGCGTTGTACCGTGATAACTACAAAAAAAATTTGCATGAGTGGCCCTCAATCCGTTTCGAACATCTGTCCACCCTATGTATCAAGAAGCTGAAGGTAAATAGTGATTATATCAGTCAGAGCGTTTTAATCAAAGTTATTAACAGATAAAAAACGACATTTGGAGTGCAGAGGAGCAAATAAGCACAATTAAAGAGAAGCAAAGTTTTGAGCAATTTTCCTTGATTAAGGCGTAGTTACAATTCATATATAGCACCTCGGTACAACCATTTTACTGTAGTCAGTTTGGACCTGAACCATTCTTGCCTAGCGGGAAGGACAACAAGCGATTGTATGTGCTTGTATACAGTCAAGAAAGGCGTGAAAGCAATGAGTGGTGGCAGACTTTATAATAAAAAGCCTGGCGAGATGGCAAATAACAGATATTTCATCAGCTATAGAGAAGTTTATTAGGCAGCGCAGGAACATTATAAAAGTTTTCAAACTTAAGAATAGCAGAATAATTAAACAACGCTTCAAAACCTGCCCACAAGAGCATTCACGATGTTTTAAACCCTAGCCATATCAGACTCCACCATGAATTAATACGCTTTATAGAGGCGATAACAGTTTAACCAATTGTGTGAAGTTCACAGTGGAAAAATCATTCACCTGGACTGGGAATCGAACCCAGATCTCTCGATGTCGTGCCGAGTGCTCTAACCAGTTAAGCTACCCTGGCGTCCTCTTTCACTTTGAATCTCATGTGGGCTTTAAGGAACAAGATGTCCGAGGTACCGTGCATATAATGCCAGAGGTATTCGTATGCGAGCGCTAAGCGCCACAGTCCACGGGGTAATGCACAACTTTAAACACAATGGTGTTTACTTTGGACATTTTCAAGGAACCACGGAACAAGAAACCCGCTAGCTAGCTGGTGACTCAGTTAAAGTTACTGCGCGGCTAGTTCCGTATTTATTTGAAAAAGCGATAGCAGTTGTCTCTCAGTCATTACCAGCCATTTGCCGCCGTGAAGCTGATCCAAAGACAGATTGACGTTTTTCGAGAGATTTTGGACATTAAATTAATACTAAGGGCACCTGAACGTGTATTGTAGCACGGTTTTAGGTTTACACCCAGATTCCATGACTGTGTGATATTCACTGTGCAAAAATCATTCGCCAGGACTGGGATTCTGACCAGGGCCCTTCAATATCGTGTCTTGCGCTCCAAACGGTAGAGCTAACCTAGCGTCCTCTTTCAACGTGAGTTTCATAAAAATCTTTTTCACACTATTGTGTGACCATTAGCAAGCCACTCCGTTAAAGGTATTGAGTGGCTAGTTCCGTAGTTCTTTTAAGAGATAAGATGAATTCTCATAGGGCGCTTCGACCGATAGATGTTGGCGAGAAGAGAACTCGACTATCATATCCCGGCGAACGAATTATAAATTGTGAATTTCTATTACGCTTTCATATAATCAGTGGGCGACTACGCAAAGTTACCATCAAAGCGTATTTCACTCAAAATGTATACAGTACTTTGAATTGGTATGGAATGTGAGCTACACAGACTTGATGTGAATGTACCTGGTGTTGGCCGAGAGCGATGCAATTTTGGCAAATGACCGTTAAGAGTGGAGATTAAAATCAGTTGGAGCCTTCCGGGATACTCCTTATAAAAACAATGCTTTGGATTTACAAATACAAATATTTCAAAGGAAGGACAAAACTAAAATCACTCAGCTACTTATTATAAACGAGTAAATGGGTGCTTGCAATATGCAAGCAGGGGGGGGGGGAAGTGTTATATGATGGTAATCTTTAAATAAGGGAAAAAACAATGAAAGCTCTCAAGTCTGCGTGCTACATTCAAGCAAAGAAAAGTATAATTCTCGAAAATGAAATACGCGCCCCATGAGGTATGGATACCAGAAAGTTCTAGTACAAACTTATATATTGTATGTCATCCGGTTATTAACTACTTTTCAAAATACTATTATCAATATACCGAAACGAACGTGAAACCACTGGAAGATCATCATAACCTCATTTGATGGCATATAAGTCGCTCTTCTACGTTAGATATTTCATTTCAGTACAGCATAATTAATAAGAGCTCGCATGAAGAATTTTACTATATAAATTCGATCGGAATAGAGATTTTTAATATACTAATTTTCATATTCAAATTTTCTCCTCCAATCTTCTACATGGAATGCATGTTTTTTTAATGAAAACTACAATGTCATGAAGCTTGGTTGGTTGAAATTGGTCATCAAAGCTACGGTAGAGGCTAGGAAAAAGTTGAAGAAATTATACCCAGTATTTAGCAGTGCGAAAAATGGTATAAAGAAGACTAAAGAACATGCACTTAGTATACCTAACTCACATATGTACAGCTATCGATTGCAGTAACTCGAAGCCTAATCGATTATTTTTAATTTTTACACAATATTGACATAAATCTAACCCTCCCCTGAAACTGGCCCGCCTCGCTGAGTTCCAAACCTCGAATCGACACTCGGCCCGGCGACAATGGAGAAATATATCCATAGCAACGAGAGTGAAAAACATTTCTAAAATCCCAAATAAAAGTTTAACAATATCAGTTTTACGGTAGGTAGGAAAGTATCGATTTCAAGAATAAGATTCTTCAAACATTCAGCCTCATATTTGTGAAAGAATTAGTCTTGTAGCTTAACTATTTCATATTTTAATGAACGAAAGAAAAAAGTTCCACACTTAAATGTTTCATTTTTCCCATTTAATCCCATGTAAAGCTATTGATTGCAATTAATCGAAGTCTAATCGACTTTTTTTTAAACTTTTTCGATTTTTTCCATACTCGACACATGATTCCAACTCTACCCTGAAAATTTCACCCACCTAGCTCGTTTATAAATGCCCCAGGAGTTTTGATGAGTCAGTCAGTCAGTTTTGTAGCATTATAATATTTAAAAAAAATAAATTATAAACTCGTAAGTGGAATCCCAAGGGTTGGAAAAGCGGATATATTCACGGGACCCAAAACTATTGTGGGGTATAGTTAAGAACTATTACTTCACTATCCCATTTTTAATTAAAACTATTCGCGATATTTTATTAATTATTGATTTTCTATAAACAAAAGCTCCACTCTAGAGGTACTTTGGATCGGATCCTCAAAATCCACTTTTGGGTCAATTAGATGGACCGTCCTGGATCTAGCACTCGGTGAAACTCTAGTGAAGCTTATCTCCTGGCTGAAGATAGATAAAAAAATAAAGCGGCCGCCTCGTACCACGAGGCATGCGATTCCGTCCATTGACATCGTTTGGGATATTCAATTCACACCGCGGAGTCGCAGACGTGACAGCGCTGTGAGGCGGACAATAGGGACGCACTCGTTACCAAGGACGCTTCGCAATTGTTTAACAAAAGGGAGCGGGGTGAGTCCGCAACGCCACCCTTCCGGAAAACCAGGGAAAATTGATAGTCCTGAGCGGAGGGACGTACGATTGCCGCTCGGGGGGAACCAAGATGGGGGAAGGGAGGGGGAAACGAGGAAAAATCACATGAGCACGAGGTGGAGGCAGAGACAGAAACCATTTCGAGATGAGATGAGGAGAGCGGCATCTCCGCAGCTCGGAGCGGCGGCGAAGTGGGTGCAAGTACTGTGCTCTCTTGACAGTTCGCGCGGAAAGTTGGCGTCAGCGGACGTTGGCGGGCAAAGGGGTGAGGGGGTGGGGGGGGGAGAAAAAGGGGAGGAGAGGGAAAACAAGAGATCAGAGAGAGAGGCGTAGAAAGAGTTAACCGTGCGTTTGAGCCCTAAATCCCTCCTTTTTGCGCAGCCAAAGTTTGCATCGCAATAGTGTCGGGAGCCAGTTAGTAATTTTCTTAAAGTTAAGGCTGTCAAATAAAATTTACCGTTAAATTATTCAGTTTAGCGTAGTTTTAAATTTACGACACATTTCCTCAGCCAGAAAAAATTTGGCAAATCTTTTGAATAACTCCACGCCCCCAAAAAAATTGTTTGTCATATTTGTGGACGTCACCAGGCAGTATCGCTTCCATGCGTTTGTTTAACACAGAAAGAATGGAGTGGCCGGGAATAGTAAACGCGAAAAGACCAATTTTCAAGGTGAAAAGACCAATAAGGACTTGAGGTTACATAGGAATTAGAAATAAGGAATTAGGTCATGCGCTCGCACGACTCTTGAGTTCAAGAAAAGTGAACTGTGAGTGAAGAAGGAATATCACTTTTGATAATATTCCAAAAATAGATACACGACAATCGAATTCCTATAAGACGAAAGATCGAATAATTACAATCCAAGCGAAAGTAACGGTACATATTTGTCAGCGCAGAGTCAAAGTATGTCCACCGTACGTATTTGTAGCAGGCATGACGCTCTGAGCTTCCCTCTGATTATCTTTGTCGATGAATGTTTTTTTTTTAGGATTAAATTGATTTCCGATTTCTAAGGAAAAGAAAAGCTACTCAGCCAAAAGCATTATTCATATCTTGATTCTTAATTCAGAGTAATCTACCGTTTAGGTACACATCGACGGGTATTTAAGCACTGCATTTTCACAGGTATACACCCATTCCAAACACTTCCTCTTCCATTAGTCGTTCACATTTTCGGAACTAATCTAATAAAGCTCTCCTTCTTCGGCTCTATCATGCGTTCTTTTTCTTAGGTTCCTCATGTTTTCATTATAAACTCAGATAAAATACCTATTATTTTCCTCCCATTTCCTGTACACCATTGGCTCATTTCCTCAATAACTCCCTTCAGTACTAAGTTGCATCTCATAATCTTTCTTCATGATCTGCGCTGCCTGATCATCTTCAGCCATGTCCCATCCTGCACAACAATGCACACCTTACTGTTAAGTCCTATTGTTATCCCCTTATTTCACATTTCAAACGATTTCGTCTATCCTCGAACCAATGTCCACGTTTCCGCACCTCGCACACACACGCCATGGACCAAACTCTTTGAAAGTTTTCTTGACGTTTTCCCAAACTGAGCATTTAAAATAGAGTCGAATCACTCTAGTTTGGGAGGCTGTATGGGGTTAACTAAATTTTAAGACATAAAAAACATCAAAAATTCCATTTCTAAAATTTCGTGATCGTGTCTCCTCTCCGCTCGATGAAATTCTTTGCCAATGCAATAATTAATACTAAATAAGAAATGTAATTGAATACATTATTTGACTGAAGTTTGCCAAAATAAATAATTATTTTTTTTCTGTTTCTATGGAGTTTCTAATTCTTTATTAAGGTAACAACATAGCATCACACGCATAGCTAGAGACTCCTAGAGCACAGTCTTCACGGCCTCGCATAATATATACATACTTTTTACCAAAAGTTTGCCACCTCATACGAAATGCAATTTCCAGTCTCTGCCTGTCGTTGAGACCATCTTCGGATCCGCTATTTAACAAGGTACCGGAGGACAAGAGAACACTGTCTTAGATGAAAGACAATACTTTAAGTCTCGTCAAGTAAATCAATTTATTCCTCTTGGAACTAGTTGCCTATCTAGTATTTCAATATTTACGGGAACAGAGAATTTTAAAGAGATCGAATCTTCGTAGCGTTACGTTGAGCAACCAGCAGAATTTCAAATCCGCCAACCGGATAATTTCCGTATAATATATATAATAATTATGATGGTATACACGAAAACGGTATAAATGAGGTACACACGCATTACTTAAACCTAATATAATCATTAAAGGTGAAACTTAAATCCACGTCGAGGTAGTAAAATTTAAAAAGCGTCCATGCATTTCGCTGAGGATAGAATAATATCTGTTCCGAAGTGAGGTTCTAACCAAACTGACCTCCTTTAGACCGTGCATAGTTAATGAGCCTAGGATTAAGTGGCAAGCGAATTCAACCTTAACCTTCTCAGCTGAACGGTACTGTTGCTAGTCGTATATTCATTAACATGACCAATTTTTAACACCCGCAAATGATCTAAGGAAAGCTGAAGGTGAATAGTTCCGATACTTATGAAAACTTAACTAATTTGACTTAAAACTTACTTGTCTCATCACTATTTGTCAGAGCAACATTCCTCCATACTCCGATAAACTGTTATCTGGTTTCCATTTTCATCATCTATTTCCTCCTCCGCATTGCTAATGCAATTTCCACCAACCGATGCTGTGATCTTAATGACTGAGGCTTTAATGAATTCTTTTATTCATTGTAATATAATTTTTTTTTAACAATTTCACGGGGTAAACAAATTTTTTCACTCATCCGTTACTCATTTACATCGTTTCAATTTGTGGTTTAATGAGATCAATTCAACCAGTTTGTGTCAGCACGCATTCAACGAATATTAATCTATAGTGGTTTCTGTGTTGTATGCCCTTAGTCCTAATACCTTGTTCTTACAGTATATTGTGTATTCTGATGAAGATTTGAGGTAGTTTGAGCGAGATAGTTCTCTAGTCATAACGGATATAATATTAGATTGCAACGCTTTAATCCGGCATCTATAGAAAGCATGAATTAAATATTGCATTATTGGTGGTGCAATTATATACTTTTATATGGCTGAAATTAAATGTATTTAAATGAAAATATGATTTAAGTACTTGAAAAAAAATCTTTTACATGACTCATTTTCTTCACGCGGTATGTTTGAAACTACTTCACAGCAGTAGATTTTTTACGATCCTGAAAAAAATAATGCGGTAAACATGATTTATTTTTGAAAATAGTTAAGGAAACATACAAACTACAAAAAATATTTTTTAACGAGATTAAGGTGCTAGAATTCCGCATTTTAAAATGAGATTTCTCTGGAGTGCATGCTCGTACCATTTCCCAAGTGAATGCGCTCGTATTATTTGGCAAATAACTCGGGAAAAAGTGCGGTCAGTGGCTAGTGTTTTGATATCTTTGGAGGGGTGAGATATTTTTCTATATAATGAGACTACCAAATTAATTGATTTCCAGGTGAAATTAAATTCTGCTCAAATCATCTTAAACGAAATGAGAAACAATGATGGAAGTAGGTGTTCCTAATTCACCCAACCACGAATCTCATATCTATTTAAATTTCCTTGGTTTGGATCGCACCAAGACGTTCTTCCTCCTTTGGTCCAGAGGTGAAGGGAGAGAAGTAAGAGCCGAGCAGAGAGAGAGAGAGAGAGAGTAAGAGAGAGAGAGAAAGAAGGAGGCTGAGAGAGAGAGAGGAAGGAATCCCACCCACAGTCCCAGAGTTTCTATTCCTGTGCCAGTGGACCCAAGGCTGCGAGAAAGGAGGAGGAGAGGGCGAGATGGGGAGAAATAGAGAGAAGGAAGATGGACGAAAAGTGGGAGAAGGAGGTATAGAGAGAGAGAGAGGGAGAGAGTGAGACAGAGATGGGGGAGGGATACGAGGATAGGGAGTAAGCGTAGAGGAGGAGGAAAGAGAAATAGAGATCTGAGACTGGACGGAGGAAGAGCAGGAGGGAAATATATCTGGATAGCGGAGGGTAGAGGTAAGGGTGTTCGATATTACGATGCGACGATTGCGATATGCGTCGCACCGTAGATATCGTAATGAGATAATGATCGTCCGAGATAAGCGATACATCGAATCGGTATGGCAGAGGGGAGCGGTAAGGATGTTCGAAATAGCGATGCGACGACTGCGATATGCTTCGTGTCGTAGATATCGTAATGTGAAAATGATCGTCCCAGATATGCACTACACCGAAACGGGATGGCGAAGAGGAGAGGTAAGGGTGTTCGATATGGCGATGCGATGACTTCGATATGCTTCTTGCCTGATAGTATTGCGACTATGATCATTCGAGATAGGCAACAAATGGAATCGGGATGGCGTAGAGGAGAGGGAAGAGTGTTCGATATATTGATCCGACGATTTCGATATGTCGTGCCGTAGGTATCGTTATGCGGTAATTATCGTCCAAGATATGTGATACATCGAATCGGTAAGGCGGAGGGGAGAGGAGAGGGTGTTCGATATTGCAATGCGACGACTGCGATGTACGTCGTGTAGTAGATATCTTAATGTGATAATGATTGACGAGATACACGATACATTGTGCTGCGATGTGTAAGGTGAAATGTGCATTGGAGTGTTGGATGTAGTGACGCGTCGGCCTCGGTGACGGGTGGGGCAACGACGTGGCGTTGTGTGGGGTAGGGTCCTCGTCTACAACCCTAAAGGTTGCGAATCACGAAAGGTGAGTTTCTAACTATCCATTGCTTGAAATGGCCAGAGTCTGTAGTCCGAATCTGTGATCGTTTGCTTCATTCTTTTGATATCTCGGAAGGTTAAAGATTTTATAGGATGGGGGAAGAGTTTTGAAGGTGAAGTAGATTGTATGATTTCACGTTTTAGTTTACTAGGTTTTTATACGTATTTTATTTTTCGTTCGTAATAGAAATATAAAATTACAGGCAATTGGCGGAATATGTGAACAATAATGAAGTTATCATATTGTTGAGACACAATGTGGTGTATCATGATGTCACAATAAATCCGATACGATTCGATATGCGTAGACAATATACGCGACTGAATACGATGGGACTCAATATGCGATATTACTCGACGTGTAATGAGAAACGTATTCGATACGGAGAACTGAACATCGCACAATCATTGGGGGAGGGCTTTCTAAGAGCCGGCAAGGTTTTAGGTTTATTTTATAGGTAGGGGCTCATTAGGTTTTTTAAACATACTTTATTTCTCGTTCTTCTCAATATAAATATAAACTTATTGGCAATTGGCGAAAGCTGTGGACAATACAGAAATTCTCATTGTTATGTGATACAATGCGGTGTATTAAGACATCGCAATACACCTGATGTTATGTGATATGCGTAGGCATTCTACGTGCGAAGTGATGCTGTATGCAACTGAATACGAAGAGAGACAATATGCGATATAATTCGACGTGTGGTGAGAAATTCAATTCAATTCAATATAGAGATCTGAACATCACACTGTCATTGGGGGAGGGTTTACTAAGAACTGGCGAGGTAAGAGCGTTGAGAAAGGGTGATAAGAAATTGGAACTCCACTAGGCAGTAATGGCGTACGCGGAGCTGTGCGCGGAGCTCGCTCGGCAAGTATGTTTTGTGTATGTATATTCGGAGATTCCGGGAAGAAGAGATGGTACCGACTGGCCTTATATCGGAGTCCTGAGGGTAAAAGGAGGAGTGGGCGAGTAGGGAAGGGGGGAGAAGGGAGGGAGGAAACGCAAGAGAGAAGAAGAGGGAAGCGGTCAACAGACGGACGTTCGCGGGCAGCGATGAAGAGGGAAGAGGGCGACGGACGAAAATAATTGGACGAGAAATGCAAATCGCAGCGAGGAAGAAGAGACGAGAGGAAAGGGAAGGGAGACTCAAAGAACCCTGATGAGGAAAGCAGAGCAATAAAAATCAAAATCGAAGGGTTAATGTACCGCCCGGAGCACCGACTCTGGAGATGAACACGACTCACTTCTGACGCTCAAATGCGAAAAATACACCCGGACAATAGTTGGGAAAGTTACCAAAAAAAATACCCGATTAAAGTTAAAAATTTACTTCTCTCTATAAAGTAACGGTTAATTTAAATAGTTGACTACATTTTTAACGGTTAATTTTCATCATACATTTTTTAAATCGTTATTCCCAACTTTGATGTGATGTGATGTATCCATAGCTGGGAAAGTTACCAAATAATTAACTGATTAAAGTTAAAGTTAATCTTTGAAAAAGTAACTAATTAAAGTTAAATGTTAACTCTCCTAAAAAGTAAGGGCTCATTTAAATAGTTAACTACATTTTAAACGATTAATTTTAATCGTAATTTTTTTTAAATCGTTAATCCCAACTATACACACGGCAGTGGATAAGGGAACTCTTCTAGTCGCTTTAAACTTGACCATTGCACCTGGCAGATAAGACAAAGGATAGAGATCAATTTTTTTAACTCGTGCTTACTCGAACGTTAAAGGAGGGGCTTCGTGCAATGAGTTGCGCCACGCATTCACTGAAATAGCTGGACCATGCGACTTTGCATTACCGATCTTACTTGAAACTCAACCTCCGCCATCGGTGAAGAACATCACGACGACAAAAACAAAACGGAAAGAAAGTGTGAAGGGAGAGGAACGCGGAGTGGACCCGATTGGCGGAGAGAGAGGGGAATGGTGAGGTGACCAAATAAATTTAGAAGAGGAAAAGATAATAAAAAGTAATGAGAGGGGATTGGAAAGGAGTCAAAGGAAAAAGGATGGAGACAGATGGGAGAGAGAAACGTAATGGAATACGGGATGGGAGAGAAGTCGGAAGAAAGAGTGCTCAGAATGGGAAGAGACAGAGAGAAGACTTAGTTCTTTTCCACCCTTTAAATTTCTAAATATTTACCATGTTTTTCGCACATACGTATAAGACATTACCAAGATTCCGAGCTATGATGCATTATCAACCCAAGACGCATATACGTGCCAAAACCATGGTCGATTATTAGAAATGGAAAAGAGTGAAATGGAGTAGGAAGAGTATTTTACTTAACATTTTCGAAGCGAAACTATTCCTCAAAATGAATCTTGAAATATTCTCTAAAGGTCGATTTACACGGTACATTTTATTGTACAAACGAATGTATGAAATCTTTCATGAGGAAAATTGTACCGTGTAAAGCGGCAAATTGTATGATTGTCTGAATGATTGAACAGGAGACATAACCTGCTCAAATTCCATTCAGTTTCTTGTACATTCTATGATACATTCGTTTGTACAATAAAATGTACCGTGTAAAGCGACCTTAAGACAAGAACAGCTAGATCGAAGGAGACGGAAAAAGAGACGAGGATAAAAAAAGAGAAAGAGAGAGACGGAGAAGAGAAAAATAAATGAAAGGAGGAAAGAAGGAGCGTGGGGAGGCGCCAATCGAAGGGGGCGGCCGCGGGGTGATTCCTCGCCCCCGTCCTCCCCCTTTGGTTTAGTCGCCGCCACACACCGCTCGCTGGAGAGGGTGGTCGAGGGAGGAGGGTGACAAAGGGGACATTGAGCGATGCGCCGTCGCGCTTCTTTCCCTCCGGCGCAACGGTCGGACAACGCGTCTGGATAAAAGTGTAAAATTAGAGGAGTGTGTGTTTCGCTGGGTTTTCTGGGGGCGAGAGGGATGGTGAGGGGGGAGTCGGGTTGGAAAAAGGTCTCCCCGTTGGTGGGAGGAGGAGGAGGAGGAGTGGGCAGTGGCAGTGGGAGTGAAGGGAAGGGAAGAGCACTCTCTCCACCGACGAGGCGCCTCTCTTGTCTTGTCTCTCCAGAGACAATCCACCCACACTCGGCGCAACTTCGCAATACTGCGGGGCTGAGGGATGATGTGCGGGCGGATAAAGGGAGGGACTCAGGGGAATCCACGCCACCCGCAGTCGCCCCATGGGTCGAGCAACGGGAGCCAGGGAAGCAATCTCTTGCGTCGACAAAGTACCCATATCCTCCGGCGTTATGCATGTTTCAAGCTGAATAATAATAATTAATAATGGGCGATTCCATACAAACTTAACCAAGGGCATGGCTCGACAATCTCCGATTCCCACGATTTATTGCACAAAGGAAGAATAAAATGAGAAATGACGATTTGCCAAATATTTGCCTTCTATAATTATTAATGTCAATGCTATGATACTTCAAATATTAAAAAAATAGCGCAAATTGGCTCGCCGTGGCTCCGTTGTTGTATCTCCAATAAATGACGATCTAATGATAAGATTTTAATTATAATGACATTTTCGTGACAAAAAGAAATTAGTCTTGAGTTTCATATCCAATTTTGGTTTCCTAGACATATTCTGCGCTTCAAATGACTTTATTTTTTCCTATTACTTTGAATTTTCCATGTTTAGGGCCTAATGACTCCTAAAATAATAATTCGATAAGATCAAACTAAATGTTTTCGAACAGCAGTGACGCAGGACTAGACCTGGAGAACGAGAACTTTGATTTTTGGCACACAACCACGGCACAATTGAGTAACATAACGGAGATAATTACCACAGAATGTACTAATACATTCTGTGGAGGATGTCTTCCAATTGATGATAAATATTTCTTGAGTACAGTCTTTGCATCCTCTGCATTGATAAGTTGTTAGCAGCGTGAAAACGTACACAAAAGAAATAACAAGCTCGTGAGCAAGATCGCAGAATTTCCATATCCAGTAAATTTAAAAAAAAATTATTTCTAACTATGCTATTCTACCGGTCAAGATAGGTTTAAATGAAAGTGAGTAAACATCATCTAGATTTCTGCATGGACGAAAAGTTTCCGTTTTCAGAAACGTGGAATGAAAAATATATTACAGAATATCAGGGATAAATTTAACCCCATTTCTCAAAAGCAGATGAACCATATTGATCTGATTAGAAATTTTTGGCAATGATTAATGAAGAGAAGAAGGCCGAACATTCACCTCATCCGCCGCACCACTCTAGCTGCAGAGAGTGGTCTCGTGCGACAACTATCCGATGAAAATTTCCGAAAAAAATCCGATTTGAAAATATATGTGTGTGCCACGAATTCTAAATAATAATTAGCCACCTACGCATGCTAAATAAGCCCACGTACCTAATTATTTACCCAACCCAAATTATTTAAAAAACCTTGCACCGAAATCCAATTGTGTCCGATCAAACCTTGTAAAAGGGATTATTCTATGCGAGGGAAGGTTTTTTAGCCAAAAAACGGGGAAAATAACACCGAAAAAATAATATCCCAATAACCAAGAGGCATGATATACTGCTACGATACAGATTCTCTGATTATTCAGAATCGGTGCAAATTCCATGGCACTGGGAAAGTGAAGTGTGAAATGGAAAAAAACCTGAGGAAGACGTTTTTCATAACTATTGATTAGCAGACGTAGGCGGGACAATGGTTTCTCGAATAATAGCTTCGTTCATCAATCAGGGCGTCATTTCATGAGGGACATGTCAGATAATCTCCTACTTTTCGTTCTGTTTAAGTCTTGAGCATACAAATGATAGTTTAGCATTAATATTAAAGAAGAATGTAGAACTTGTATGCAAGAAAATATTTCCTTTATGCATGCTCATGGAATTAAAGACCTGTGGTTTTCATGATAAATCATCGTAAATCGTAAGGAGCGATCATTGAAATTATTGTCCCCTAATGCTATCTTAGGAGAGAAATTAGAGCAAGTGGATTCCTTCACCTATCTCGGAAGTACCATCACGTGGGACGGAAGAAGTACAAATGACATAAAGCGGAAAATAGCCCAACCTGAGAAGGCGTTCATGGGAAAAAGACAACTACTGTGCTCAAAGAAGATAGGAATACAAACCAGGAAACAGTGAGTGAAACCATTCGTGTGGAATAAAATAACTATGTTGTTGGGGATAAATGGACCGTAAGGAAAGATCATTGAAATTAATATCCCCAAATACAATCTTGCCCCCTCCCAAGTGCAAGCTGAATTCACCCCGCTCGTCCACTTCCAACACTGCTGTGCACAATAGAGGGACTTAATTAACGCAGAGTAGGCATCTTGAGGCACAGGAGGTCTGCAAGCAATTATTACAAAGCTGTTATGTAATCCAAATCCGTTTTCTGGCAATGTTAGAGCCGCTTAGCTGTTTTGCTATTTTTACAGACTGAATAATCTCCACTCTTCTGAACTCCGAAGTGAACGAGGAATAGAGTTGATTCTAATTTCACCCCAAGGAATTAAAAAAAAGATCCTCGAAGTTGTTTCGAAGACTTTCGCTTGTGCTTCGGATAATTTTTTTCTAAGGGGTTAAGATGCTTTCTGGATCCCTCCTCTCAAAAGAGGCCGGTGTTCTCCTGGTTCTCTCCTTGTATCAACTGCGTGGTTACAGAAAGCGAGCCCTTCAGTGACATCGAACGCGTCCAAAACGGAAAGAGTTATAGTGAAAAAAAATAAATCTGCATAAGGGGCCTCCTTCTGTTGCTTTCCAAACCATCTCCATTTGGGGCTCATAAGACTTTCCTTCCGACGCTGCCGACTCCAGACTAGTCCGCTGAGGGTCCAAATAGGGAAACGTCTCGGTCTCGTAAGCGCGCGCGCCACTCACCCCTTCCAGAAGCCACCCCAGAATGCACTCGGCAGATTCGGTCTCTCCCTCTCTTGCTCTACGGCGCAATTTTCGGGTGTGGGGAGAGGGAGCGAAGGGGGAGGAGGAAAGGGGCTGCCGTGAGGGGGTTGGGAGAGTGGAAGGGGGGAATCGGAAAGAAGGGAAGGGTTGATGAATTGCACCGCGCATCGAGGCGGGCCGGCAATCCGCCTCGTTGCCTAGCGACGATGAACGGGCGCTTCTCACGCCCTCCCCTTCCCCTCTGGGCAGGAGCGCAAGGGTGTGAAGACATGTTGTTGAGGGGGGGAAAAAGATATACGTCGGCCTGAGAATAGGAGGAACCATTCGGGACAGCATTAGCGTGGGGGTATAGTTAAACCAAGTAAGTAATTAATTGCTTCCAAGTACTACATAATTACGCCAAAGGTTTAAATTCGCCATTAAAAAAATCATTTGAATTGACCGGTACTCGAACCCAGGTCTCCCAGTTGCCGGTCAGGGATGTTATCCAGTTACGCCACCAAGCCATCTTTCTTCACGACAAATTTCGACGGGGGTTAATGCTAACAAGATGCTCACAACTCAAGCCTACATTGTGGCACATGAGACGATGGTCCTGCTTACTAAGCCACTTATAAACCCAATAAACCAACCCAAATTTGTCGTTTATATTACGACGAAATTGACAAATTTCCAATCAACTTCGTAACACATCATTTTCCAATGATCTGCATAATTAAATTACACTTATATTTCTCGTAAGGTTTGGAAGCTTTAGGTTGCCTCTTGAGGAGAATAACCTCTGGTGACGCAAACTTCATGATAAATATATATGCACTGTGAGCAAATATAATAAGTTGTATTTCTTTTTATTTAATTCAATACCATTACAGTGTTGAGTAAAATTAAGGAACTATGGAGCTGCAGATACTGTTGAAGGCAAAAACTATTGACAAAATTTAAGCACTTTAACTGCCAATGTTATACTTTTAGAACAAGTTATCAATTTTTTCCATTGTCTACATCTAATTTTTGGTTAGATGTAGAAATGTTTTTCCATGTCAGACATTTTTTTTATTTTCTCAGGCAATACATTTTAAATCTTTGGCTCTATATAGACGAATAAACGCTTTAGAAATGTTTAGTCTGGTTTTATTAAGGGTACATTATCACTTTTTTGGTTGGACTTATGTGCACAAGGAGATGTAGCAGGCATAGTTCCACTCATGATGTAAAATTATTTTAATACCTTAAATATAAACATGTGTTGTAACGGGAGTAATCTCAGATTAGCAAACAAAATCCTTTTTTGTAGGCTTAGAGAAGGATTTAGAACGTTTTTATCCTTATTTCTCCAGAATTATGTTGCATAATTCAATACTTGAAGTCATTTAAGTGTGCTATAGGGAATATTCAATCGATCAGTTGTGTCGCCAATGTGCCGAGAGCATAAAAGTATTTGAAGCGGAAAGCTGCACTCTGGCCTGGCTGGCTAATTTATCTGGATAAATGCAAAATGGACACTATTTCAAAGAAATCACTCATCATTTATAAAATTTATGAATAAATCGAGCGTGGTAGCCTAGTTCCTCTCATTTAGTAGGTGGATCATTTTAAAGCACTACGATAGCACAGGGGATTATTGAATGCGTTTAAAAAGTACAACTGGCCATTTTAAATTGGTGAGTTCTGCATTTGATGTGTCAAAAAGATAAATATTAGCCGCGCAAGAGTCACTGTGCCGTAATGAATCATAAATGGAATAATTTCACGACGGAACAATACCTTACAAAAAAGGCGCCGCATAATTCATAAAATCTATGGACAACTTGCGCGCGATAACCGATGTTAGGTGGATAATTTTTCAGGCGAAAACGCGCTTCACTTTCGTGAGTCAAGGAGGCCATCTACTCGCTCCTTTAGTCTCTGGTCTGAGCACTCTCCCCCCGTCACGAACTCTCCGTTTGTAACTCTTCGCCGGAGAAAAAAGAAGCGGTGCAGAGATGAAGGGAGGAGAGACAGAGTGTGCGAGGGTGGAAATGAAAATATGGGCGGGGGGGCGGTTGGGGGCGAGTGAGCGACGTGACTAAAGGGGCGGTCTCGCAGTGCATCGGATCGTGAAGCCGTGTTGGGAGGGGTCGACATCTAAAAGGAGTTGAGAAAGTCGCCTAGGGGCCGGGTTTAGGTCGTAAATTTCCCTCGGGACTTCTAGCAGCTGGGAAGCTGAGAAAATGTCGTCCGATTCAAGGATTTTCTTTTCAATTTCTACGAGAAACCCGCCACCTCGAGGGATTTCTCCTGAAAGTAGTTAAATTTTTCATGTGAAACTCTATCAAAATGAAGAGAAATGCTAAAATGAACTAAATAAATCATTTAATTTGACAGTTTCTTGATGTTATCGAACGTGAAAAAAATATCGCCGAATTGAGATAGCTAATTATTCCGGAATGGCATTTTAAAAAACCTTTAAAGATCTTCAGTGGATATTAAGGAGAAAAAAACCCTAATCTGTGGATAACAATTGATGATGGACACATTTTTTTAGATTGGTGCAGTACATAGCAAATGACCCCAAATAGACTCTCCTATAGATAGTGTCAGAGACATTGTATTCAGTAGTGGCGCTCTACTAACAGTCCTAAGTATTATTTCTTTCGCTACCCCCATAAGATGGCTTCTCAAATTAATAAGGCAATCAATTATGAGAAGTATTTCGGGGAAATACGATGAAAATTAATACACTGACTCGCGATTTCACTTCTGCTGGGCAAGGCATTAATTAGGCGTTAATTCACGAGGTAGACTTCGAGTAGGATGTCGTGAAGGGCACTCCAATGTGAAACACGTTAAAAGAAGGGAGGATAATTTGTCCGAAGAAAATAATGAACTCGTTAAATCTCTCAGTTGAGTAATACAAATAAAATATACAGATCTTTTGTCGGTAAAAAATAGAAGAAAAGGAGAAACGTAGGAACGAGCTAACATTTGGTAACCATCCAACTGATTTCTTTGCATCTACCAATCTCCTAGCGTATTTGAAATTTGGAAGCATGCCTTCTAGAACAAGAGACACCCCAAATTGAACTAACACCGATGCAGTACACACCTCGAGAAAAATGCCTGAAATGGTATTTTCAAAGTGCGAGCATTATCCTATCAGATGAAATGACGGGACATTACTGCACTTTATACGGCGTCCAGTGCATCTTCCTATTCCGAAACATTCTCTTCCAAAAGTATTTTGAGATCCGCTAATGGAGGAACAATGATGAGCGAGAAATGATTCGGGGAAAATAAGGGACTCGAGAAGGATGCAATGGATGAATTCAGCTCAAGGAACTAAATTAAATTGTAGAAAGAGCAAAAACATGAGATAGCTGTGATGGCTATCGCAAATAAATACCGGGAACAATAAGATATTACACACACAGCGAAAGCAAACACAAACTCAGCAGTATTTTTTAGTTGTATCTGCGTCGACCTTCGAAATGAGCGAAATAAGGATCGTTCAATTGACCTCTCACAAACTAAGCAGACGACGAAATTGTTTGCGAACCTTCACACCCATGTTTGAGTACCAGCCGGGGTTTCCCCACAACTAAATCCATAAAGTGAAAAAAACTTGATTTTCTCAACTTGCGGATGTGGAAACTAGATTAAAAGTTTCACCTCGACATCTTGGCGGTATCCAAGGTAAATAAGACAGAGAGGAATAACGAGATTAACCGCACGAAAAGAAAAAATAGACGTGATGAATCTCTCACTAAACCCTGACAAAGCATTAACGGAGGGAATGCATCTTTGTCTTCATTTTTCCTTGGTGTTAGTTTTCCAGTGCTGAAGCAGGTATCGCGAACATGATCATGATCGACGTCCACCGACGCTGCCGACGTTCGTGTAAGGAGAATTGAGGCGTGAAACCCAGGCGCCACGGAAGAAACGCGTGAGTAGAACGATAGGAAGCGGCTGCCGTTTACGCCCGACGACGGAAGAGATTGCAACAACCTTCCTCGCCTTCGGTAGCTCACGGTGAAGGAGCACAGAGAAACAAAGGCGAGGGTGATTGTGTTAGAGGAACAATGCGAGGGTTGAAGGCACAATGGGATGATGTTCAGCATTCAGCTTTGTTTTTTTTCAAACGCTTGATTGAACAGAGCGAGACAGATTAGCAATCACCTGACTCACGGAAGATGAGCTATGAAAGTGGACAAGGTAGTCGAAGGGATATACATAATTAAAAAAATAGTATTTCACTGGTTAAGGTTGGATTATTTGAATGTCAGAGGATCTCCTACCGGTTTTCTACACTTTCAGGGGCCTATCTCCCTCTAGTATATCCTTTTTTGCCCTATCATACAATCAACCCTTCTTCATCCTGTCCATGAAATCTATTCTCCTTCTTCCTCTTCCCCGCTTACCCAACATACTTTCCTCTATCACAACCCTATTCTTGAGCAACCCCTCGCCCCTTAATACAACCTCCTGCCACCTACTCTGCCGATCTCGAATTTCATTCCAAAGTTTCCTTTCCTCTCCCATCATATCAAGCACTTCCTCGTTAGTCTTCCTGTCCGTCCAAGTCACCTTCTTTATCCTTCTCCACACCCACATCTCAAACGCCCGCAGGCTATTCTCGCCCTCCTTTCTGAGTGTCCACGTTTCTGCCCCATACAAAGCTTATACATATATATATGGATGAAAATGAAGGTGCAATGGTTTTGTCATCATAAAGAACTAGATTTTATCATATTTTTGGCTAGTACGTGATCAAAACGCAGATGCACCGTAATTATTACAAAACAAATGTCATTTATCCTAATAGATCCTTCCTCGAGAGCTAAATTTCTCAAGATCGACTTTCTACTACGGGAGGAGGTGTTTGAAGCTCTATTGGAGTTTCACGAGTAAAAAAGCTCGCCAATAAGACTGTGATCATTTCAGTAGTCGTAGGTACTCGGCAAAATCTAAAACAGTCACAATTACACCATGAGACTTATCAGCAACCTATGAGAGTCTCTATGCAGCCAGAAACAAACGCATTTAACTCTAGCTTGCCGGAAAGGATCGGGTATTTTGCACGGCGTGAAAAAGAGGTGGAAAGATTGAGGACGTGTTGAATGATATATTAAAGAGTTAAAAGAAATGTGTTTATACCGGGCAGGATATGCTTTGGAAGTCCAAGGCGATGCGTAGTAGTTCTCAGACACCGTCCAAAGCCTAACTCTAATCCTCAGACTCCTAAAATAAAACATCACAGGACCACAATTTCCGTCCCTCGGAGCCAGGGCTAAGAGCATAAGAGATCACGATATTAAAAAGGGGAGTGGGGGAACTCGTGATAGAACAGAAAAGGGCATTTGCCGAGGGTTCCCCGCGCACGTGAACGATTCGACCTTCGACTTTCACGGAAGGGTGGACAGCCTTCGATCGTATCACACACGACATCCCGCCACGCCGCCGCGCTCGACGCAATCGTGTTCCGAGAGGAAAGGTGTAAAATGTTTCTCTCCGATGACTTGGTCCCGGATCACGGCGGGGACGTCAAAATTTCATGGGGTTCCTCGAGAACGAAGGTTTGCAAAGGGATTGGAGGATTTGTCAAGTTGGACAGGACGAGCCAGGGGTCGATGGCTCTAGTTGTAGCGCAGGGGAAGGGAGGCTGCGGGCAGCACGATAAGTAATGCACTAAGGTACTACAGCTGGTGAGATGGATGAGGAGAAAGGGCAAACGAACAGGAAATCCGTTTGAAGGGATATATAAAGGGACCGCCGAAAGGGATAATCAAACATTTTCCGAGGCAAGTAGGCAGTTCTAAAAAATTAAAACGAATTTCGAAAAAAATGTGTATTTAATTACTGTTTGAGAAATATCAGACGAGTATATAATTTCCGGGACGGAGAGACGTGATGCTGCAACGAAAGATTTCTTCACAAAAAAATAAACCAGCATAAATGAACAAGCGTCAGTAAGTAATGTTTATGAAAGGATATATGTTAACGTATGTGATCGGACTTCAATGTGAAGGTAAATTATGCGGCATATCAGAGCTCATATAACCGTCATAAAAATCTCCACAATCAGCCAATCCCCGATCATTCCCTTCTCCATGTTAATACTTATATAGTTTGAGAATAATTTAAGACAGAATGGAAAACAACTAACGGAAAAATTATCAAACAACGGGAAAAATGGCTTTCAAACACAAGTTATTGTCGCAAGATTGCTAAGGAAAATGAAATGACACTGAAATAGAGAAAACTCAACAGTCCTATCGCCACAACATAATACTTTTACTGAGTTCAGAAATACGTGCGAGACAACTTCTTTGGAGGTGTGAATATGAGAAAGTAACTCCTTGGATGTCAAGTCCGAGAGTAAGAAAAGTACAAAAGAAACCAGTGACGTGAATTTCCAGGGGGTAGAACTTAGATCTAGAGGTTAACTCATTCGAAAATTTACCGGGAAGAACCCCGAGCGGAAATGAAGGGGCGGTTTAGGAAATCCTTAATCGGTCGACGGGTCACTTTAAAATGTATGTAAATATAGGGAGGCCGGATAAGGGAGAGGCGAACCGTAGAGTTCGTCAGATGGTGAGAAGGAGATAGGTTAGAAAAAGAAGAGGGAGGGACTGAGGCACAAGGGGGGGGGGGGGGTTTGAATCAGTTGCTACCGGGCGAGATACGGTGGGAAATCACAATTTTCCAACGAAGGGAGTAACACGCTCTTCCGCCCGGCCAAGAGAGGAACGGAGCCGAACGGAGAGGGACGGGAAGATGCGATTGTTAGCGATGCATCGAGGTGCGACGGCGTCAGAGGAGAGATACCGGGGGGAGGAGGGGGGGGAGGAGAAGGGAGAGGAAATGGCAGGAGCGGGAGACCAAATCTGAGGCGCATTCTTCTGCAGAATTAAGATTAGAGGTACAGGAAAAGCTTTAACTTCAACTGCATCCCTGCGAGGGTCTTCGTACCTCACCATTTGTCTATGCGATGATTGGAAATTCGTCAATTTTCGTCGTTATATAAATCGGTTTTTGTATGGTGGGGAAACATGGACGATGACAGAAAAGGATAGAGAGTTTATAAATGTGGATTTGGAGGAAAGTACTTAACATTAAGTGGTCTGATAAGGTTAGGAATAAAGAGGTCTTGGAGAGAACAAAAGAAGGAAGAAAGCTCTTAATGACCATTGAAGATAGGAAGAAGAACTGGATGGGACATGTACTGAGAAATAAATGTTTGTCACGAGATGTACTGGAAGGAATGGTGTATGGAAACCGCAAAAGAGGAAGAAAGAAAAGAAAGATGATTGATGACCTGAAGGATGGAGGGAGTTACAGAGAATTGACGAGGAGAGCAAAGGACAGAGAGAGATGGAGGCACCAAGGACCTGCGAAAGCAGACAACTAATGATAAACGACAATTATGGGTTTATCCACCCCGGGTGTGGCTTTGTAAGCACTCTCATGTGCTATAATGTAGACTTGAGGCGTGAACTTCTAATCCGCATAAAATCCCCCACAAAATTCGTCTTGAGGGAAGATAGCTTGGTGGTCTAACTGGCTGACACACCTCACCGGCAATTGGAAGATCTGGGTTCGAATCCCGGTCAAGTCAAATGATATTTGGCAAATGACATGGCGAATTTCAACCCTACGTTTAACTTCAACAAAATCGTTGATATTATACCTAAATAAAATTATCTGGAATCAAAAATTTTCAGTTTTTCACTCTATCATGAATCGATTCCATTAAATTATGCCTGAAAACCAACAACTTTTATTCGATTACGCCCCTCGATTATGCACCGATAATTTGCAGCATGGAACATTAACATACAAGATTTCAAGCTTTCCCGGAGAATTGTTTTAGTGAAATTTTCTACCGATGTTATGTCTTCATGATGGCCAACGATTCGGTGGAATATTTTTCCATCATCCTCTGGGCTGTAGATGGCACCACTCTATAGTACCGACGATGCTCGGAAAGTCTTCCGTCAAAATCCTTTCATGGGGGCATGAACCAAGTAGGAAACCCGGGAAAAATTCCCCAATACAATACAATTTTTCACTGCAAATGAGTAAGAAAATGAGCGAGTAACGGCTATGGTGGATATGGTTTTATAATAGTCGCACGAATTTTATCTTGCATGGATGAGCTCACGATTTTCAGAGCATCGTGCTCACCGAGGGTGAATTCGCCAACCGATTTGAAAGGAAACTTTAGCTTCGACCGCTGAGGAGCTGATAGCTTAAAAATTATAGCGTATCGTATGCTGAACAAACTTAGAGATATATACGACAATTTTCACAAGTGTGAGACATTGAAGCAGAGAAATCATCTGCCGGCACAAGAATTCGATCCCAGGTCCCTCGGAATCACGCCGAATAACGAACCTTCCCAGACTTCCTATCTCGTGAATTCCATCAGATAGGATTGGCTCTTCAACCAAATGCCATTCCAATGACATTTTCTTCGCATTTCTCTCACGCTCGCTCTAACCTCAACTGATTGCTCTGAAAGAGTCTCTGCCGCGGCGAGCCGAGCCGTACTAAGGGGATGTTAATTGCAATGAGACGTGTGTGTTTCGCCTAATAATCTACCTCAAAGGCACTAGCTTCGGGTGTTTGGTATTGTTATACGCGTGGTAGATGATGCACGCTTTTTGCATTGTAAGATAGAGAGGAGAATATATAGATAAATAAATGGCTTTATTTAAAGATCCAAGATTGAGACCAAAATCCTAGCCTCCCTCTTAACCCCTCGTGAATTGATAGATAAAGATGAAAATATTAAATTTATCTATCAAGCACAAACATAAAATGCTTAAGTAAAAGACAAGGATAGTTTCCCGAAAGTCTACCAAAGAAGATTCTCAGCAGCTTTGAATTTGTGATTAGAAATATTTACCATCAAGAAATACAATAATTTGCACAACCAATAGTCCTACACGTCGTAAAGTTGACAAACTAAACGTTTACCTCCAGTAAATGGCATGTAAACCAAAATCAGAAACATAAATACCTTGGTGGGAATATAATAAGGATTTCGCTCTAATCCTTAATTAAAATACTAACAGCGGGGAAAAACTACATCAAATGGGGGGTGTTAATAAACTGAGAAACCTAAAGAAAGAGAAACAAGCATAAGTTGTGGGCTAAAATATGAACGTCGCCTACAGCAACGGCGAAAAGAGAATTGCAGGCACAAGGAAGCAGGAGGAGGGATCTGTAGACCGAATCCAAGGAAATGTATGCAACTCGAAGCCCAAGCGATGGGGTAGGAGGGAAGGAGGAAAAAAAAACATAATATATACATTTTTTTCAATCTGGCACCGAGTGAGCCTCTCGAGGGCTTCCGGGGTTCGATCGAGGGAAGAGGAGAAGGGTGTGGGAGGGAAATAAGACAAGAGAGAGGGGCGTGGGAAGGGGGTAGACGGGAAACAAAAGGATAGCGGAGGAGGAGGAATCTATCGAAAAAGACGGGGGGGGCGGGAGAGGGGGGGAACGGCGAAGAGGGCGGAGGAGTCGATTGTGGGCGGAGGAGCGCCGTTTGTGAGGATATAGGGGTTTATTTTGGGCGGAGAGGCGTCCTATTCTTAGGGTGGCGGTGGTCCTTCCCATCCTTCCTGCTGGAGCCGCTAGAGGGAAGAGCCGAGAGAGAGGGAAAAGGAAGAGGAGAGGGAGAGGGAAAAGGAGTGGGAGCGGGAAATAAAAGGAGGAGGGACGGAAGAGAAGGAGGGGAGAAAATAGGAGGCTTCTACGGGCGGCGCGGCGGGAAAGCATTGGGGAGGGAGGGGAAGGGGGACTGGCTCTCTCCGCGAGGAGGAGGCTGGTTCGGTCCGAGGGCGCGGCCGCGTCGTCGGTCGGATTATCAGCTGAATTTAGATCCCCGACTCTTTCGAGTCTCTTAAAGGGAGATATGGAGGTGGGGATTAATGGCCGCCTTCTCGCTGGCACATGGCGAACCTTCGTCCTGGCAAAAGACCACTTCGAATCCATTAAATCGAGATTTAAGACAATTAAGGCAAGCTATTAATCACACGATCGCAGCCCAAAAAAACTAATGGGGAGGCTTCCTTCCGCAATGATCCATCCACGCCACCTCTCATCAGCATTGGAATTCTGCAAAATTAATGATCGATCCATGAACATCTCAGCCAAAGATTTCCCCAACACTACAATAAAGAGTTCGGTGGTGGTGGAGTAACGTCCTTGCCTGCCAACCTTAAGGTCGCGGGTTCGGATCCCGCCTGGGTGGCTGATCACCATCCGGGACATCGTTGCGTTAGTTTGAATAAATATATAAATAACTGATTATAGAAGATGTATATAGCTCTTATTTATTAATAATAGTTATATGCATCTTCATTGTATCTAACTCTTCCTCATTCGTTTTTCTCTCTCCTTTGATGGCGTGAGAGACAAGGGTTCAGAATATCTTAGTATCAAAACTGTAATTACAAACATTTCATTTTATATTTTAAGCTTCAAATTGATTGCTGTAGTTTCTTATGTGGACTCATTCTTATTGCAAACTTTTCGGGCTCATTTTAATCATAACCATACGCGTGCGTATTTTCTTTAACGTTGGCCATCATTGGTCATCATCAAAAGCGAAAGCTATTGCCCATTAATATTATAGAAATATTCACGTGCAAAATATATCCATCTGAGAGTGCCTAGATTTCCCCCTATTTCAATCCCTTATAATCCTATTTCATTCGATTCCTTGTTTAAATTAACTGTTCAAATTTCCCATCCTTCAGTACACTCTCCCACGCTTACCCATCACTTCCTATTCCATCACTATCTTCAGTTATCCTTCACGACAATACATCCTTCAAGCGTTTTGTTTTCATTTCCCTCTAATTTATCTATGGCCTCACTTTCCTCTTCCGCAGTGCCTAACTCTTCCTCATTTGTTTTCCTCTCTACTTAGGTGGCGTGAGAGACTAGGGTCCAGAACCTCTTTGGAGATGCATCTTCAAAGGGACGCGGGCCTGATGGACACGGGGACTCAAATGCATTCTCCATTTAACCGCCGCGAGTACCAAGATTGCGAAACCAATTCCGCGAACGCCGCCAGTCACATTTTCAGCTCGAGCGAAAACAACTTGTCATTCCGAAGAATATATGGTCCGGCTCAAACTAGACAAAATCGTGAGGAATGAATTTGCGCCCGAGGACTATTCCGGTTTGCTTGATGGTAACTTTTATGGGAAATTTTACGATACGTTCCAGCGTTGTCAAAACATATTATGCATGCAATGGAATTATGTATGCGACGGCCTCGTTAAAGGGTAAGGGTATTTCGATCTAGTGAGGCCACACCTAGAATACGCTGCGAGCATTTGGCACCCTGGTCATAAAGATTTAACCAAAAAAATTAATAAAATACAAGGAATGCAGTACGCTTCGTTAAAAGTTGCTACGAGCAAACATATATTGTCTCAGAAACTTTAGAGGGATTAAGGTGGCTCCCATACACTCGGAGACTACACGCTGGGTTTAAATTTCTTGAAAAATTCAGAACTGGTGTGTTTCAGAGCTACTCAGAGAATGTTATCATGACGCCTCACTACATCTCTAGGTCTGACAGAAACAATTAAATAAGATAAATACCTCGCCGAACAGACATAAAAACTCGTTCTTTCCGCGTACAATCAGTGACCACGATAAAAACTGAGACCCATTAAATACACTCCCATAATACACGTCACCATTTCACCTCCCAAAACCTTACATCTTAACACGGCTGGTAATCTAACACCCCCTGCCACGCGCCCATACGGCGGTTCGCAGGATATTATGTAGATGTAGATGTAGATGAATAAGAGCTATGCACATCCTCATTGCAAAAATAAGACTCAAAAACTGAATCGAAACACGTTCAAAATGTTAACGCTTCCTGTCATTTGGACATTTGTGCATTAAAACTCCCTCTCTAAAGCTACACCTCTGTTATTATTTTCCACGTCAATTTTTTTCAACTTCCTACTCGTGGTCTTGAGGGTGAATTTAGCCCTCAGAAGGCGAATCCTCTGCTAAATTTTCACCTTTGGGGACTCGCGACCCAAATTCCAAGGCTAAGCTAGTATAAGTGGATCAATTATCCTTTTTCATACCCGTAGCCTCAAAGAGCAGCGATAGCAGTTCCGGCAATTAAGCACTTAGAGTGATATGAGATTAAACTTTATCCGGAAGTCAACGCCATTTCTTACCTTCTGCGTCCACAATTAGAAGATATTTCTAGGAAGAGAGAAGTAGGCATAGAAACTATAACAGTACAGTTGCCAGGCGGAAATATTAATCATGTAACAGCTTCATTATTTCATTGGTCGTTTAATCATAGGATTAGTTGACTGCAGCCCTCCACTTTTCCCTATTAAATGCTAATTCCCTTACCTCAAGTTATCTCTTCTTATGTACTTTTCTCTTTATTTGGTCCATGAACTTATTCTTTGGTCTTCCTCTAGGGACAATTCCCTCTATCTTGCCTTCAATTATGTACTTCACAAACCCAATGTGTCTCAGGGTGTGTCCAATCCATCTGGTTCTTCTTTTCTCGATGGTGTTCCATATGGTCCTTTCCTCTTCTACTCTTCTGTACACTCCATCATTTCTTATTTTGTCCGTCCATTTTATTTTAATTAAAATGTGATTTTTAGATGGAATCAGAGAACGTTTTATGAAACTTGATAGAGTCGAGTTTCTGACGTCCCTAAGCAAAGTCATATTTTACTTTTAATCATCTTCAGGTCTTCACTCGAAGAGGCAAACGATAAGATGAAGCTCAGGTACTAAATGGTTGGGAAACGTTTACAATACGAGAAGATTTGGTTCCATACATTTAGAATATAAGAAGAGCAAATGCAAGGACCCTTCAGTGAGACAAGGTTCTGGATATATAGACAGAGGAAATCGAGACTTTTGCAGCAGACCAGTTTCCCTAAGCCCTTTTGATGCAGATTCTTTGTTTTCGTTCTGTCACGCTCAACTCCTTGAGTTCTATCACTGCCTGGCACCCATTAAGCAGCCCAAGAAACATCCGGAAGATGTGCGTCGGCCCACCATCACTCCAAAGCAAACGAGCACTCTTGCAGTTCATCGATCACCTCTTCCGGAATGGTTTTAGCCTCTTGGACTGCGCAAGAAGAGACCCTAAGTCGGACGCTAACCCAGAAAAAGTTGTTGGCTAGGTTATCTAAGAAAGATGGCTTTTAAAACGCATTTTCATTATTTCGTAGAAGGACAAAGCATCCGGAAGATGTGCGTTGGTCCACCATCACTCCAAAGCAAACGAGCACTCTTGCAGTTCATCGATCACCTCTTCCGTAATGGTTTTAGCCTCTTGGACTGCGCAAGAAGAGACCTTAAGTTGGACGCTGACCCAGACAAAGTTGTTGGCTTGGATTTCTAAGAAAGATGGCTTATAAAACGCATTTACATTATTTCGAAGAAGGACAACGAAAGACATGCCAAGGTGTGATAAAAATTAATCTTCCATCCCCGCACACCCTCCTGGAGTCCAGAGTACATTAGGGACAAGTTTTGAAACTTGTTGCATGACTATTTCTTTAGCATTTATGTAAAAATGAGAAAAGCCTGTAAATTCTAACCTAGTATGCTAACCTAGTAGTATCAAAAAAACTCAAATTCTTGGGAGCAAATTGTCATATGAATTTTTTATCAGTATCCAGAACATTAGGATATTTGAAGTTATTGCTGCCAAGAATTTTCAGTGTTTTATTTGTGCAGAGTCAGTTTTGAAACAAATTGTGGGTAACACTAAAATAATACTCATTTAAAATTTCTTTGAGTAATTACAACTTAAATAATTAATGACGTAATGCTTTTTATGTCTCAGAATCATCTAAGTGAAAAAGCATTTGCTTATACCAGTTTAGTCATCCATTCAATATCGTGTATTAGGTATTTATTTTAAATAGATACTTTTTTACGCAATATCAGTATCCTGACTCAACTTTTGCAGGCATGTGCTCACACATTTCATCACCCTCATCCGCATTTACGTTTCGAATTTTTTACAATCACATGTGGTGGATAACGTAGCAGGTTTTGAAAGGGAAAAAATGAAAATGTTTTGTTTACGGTACAGACTTGGAGACTCACCCCAATATTCAGAGACTTGTATTTTGGCAATTAGTTGGTCGATGCAAGATTACTGGTCAGCACCACAAAACGTCACTTCAAAATTTCACCACATTTAGCGTCTCTCTTCATTACGAGCAGCGCCGAAAAACAAGAAATCCACGCATTCTCCGGCTAGTTTAGAAAATTGGATTCACTCCGTTCAACCGTATTTCAATCGCTCATTCATTTATCATAAATACCTTAACAAACTCGAATTCTACCTCTCTCATGGCTAAGTCACACTGTTTACGTGTTGTGGCAGAGTCATCTTCTCATCATTGGTCCATGTTGTAAGTGAAGGGGTGGTTAAGGATTTTATATCTTGTAAAATTGAAGGACAGTGTTGAATGAAAAATCACTTTTACTTATCTTTGAGTCGTTGATGAATCATTTGACTCTTAACTTCACGAAAATGGACCAAAGAGACGGAAGCCCAGGAATGAGAGTCATTAATAACCCGGGTTGGAACAGTCAAAATACAGGAATCTCTCACCCACATCATCCTTTTACAAGCAGAAACTTTGGAAAAAGTTTTCTTCCTATCCTCGTTATTACTCCAAAGGGGTAAATGCTACGATTATTAGCTACTAATATTCGAGTAATCAACTGATTGTAGTAGGTTCCAATGAATGAGAGTAAAGATCTGCTGGATTTTGACCGGAGAAGACTTCTATCCTCCTACAATACATTTAAAAAATATTTACCTCCAACACATCTACCAATCCCACTACTTTCGTCTCGTCATTATTCTCATTTCGCCCTTAAACGTCTCACTAGCCGCTGAAGCACCTTCGAGCTACACTCCACAAATCATTTTACGCCAACTATCAATCCGTCAAGCGAAAACATAGAAAGGGTCGGGAACCCTGTGAAGGATTGCCGCGAGGTGGCAGGGGAATAGCTCGGCTGGGTGGCGACGTGTGGAGAGATGGAAATAGATGTGGATACAAACAGTCGTCGGTATGGAGAGCGTGCAGGGGTGGACACAACAAGGAGTCGTCGGGAGGGGAACGACCCTTTAAGGGGCGAAGGTGCAGATGGAGTGCTTCCGATCGTATTATAGCCACGGCAATTGAAAGGATTCCTCTTAAGCAACGGTGTTCGCGTGTCTCCAAAGGATTAGACGGGGCTCTCACGAGGTTACGCCTGGGAGTCTAGGGAAAACTTAAAGGAGCATTTTAGGGTGTGTGTGTGGGTATAACAAGGCTGCGGGGAGACGCAATCAGCTTAGGGTACTTTCATTTTCGATCGGTGCGAAAATCCCATTTATTTTTTTAACTACGCCTCCCCAATAAACCCACAGGCATGGCACGTACATATCTCCACTATCAGTAGAATGACAACGTCGCGAGTCACGTCATAACCCAGATAGTGGGAAAACAGCAACGAACAAACATTCTGAACTTATTTCAGCGGTCATTAAGGTGGCTGGAGCCGTTGCCATGGGTCATTGAGTGCAACTTTAGTAATGTTTAAAGTAAGTCGAAAAATCAACGAGGACCAGATTTAATTTAAGGTAATATGTTTTTGCGATGAAAATCACCATAAATACAGAAACATAAAACGATATACTAATCATATTTTTGTCCTCATTAAATTATGTTATAACTTGAGCAATTGATTGCTTTCGACGCGGGATTCGCAGTTCAGGCGGAAATATAATTTATATATGTTTATATTTTCGATTCGCAGACTCGCCGTGAAACCTTGCTATTAGTTGTTAACCATCATAATTGCGAATATACAATAAATATTGGATGAAATATTGCATTATCCGCAATTTGTAGAAAATATGAACACATGTAAATGAATTATAATGAGATTTTTTAATGTGCTGTACAGGAAAAATAGCAGTGACTTACTAAGTCGGCTGAAAAAAAAATTATCGATAGATATCACGAGTAAGGGTAAAATAAGTACATATATAGATTAACCCACTCTTTTCCATCTTGTCCGACGATCCAAGATATTACCTGTGATTTTAAATGGATATGACTAGCTGAAACATGATATGGAAATGAAGTATAGATACGGATTAAGTACTGAGCAAGGGAATAAAGGAAAAGAGATGACATTTGGGTATTTATGAAGCAATATTCGCAACGCCGTATCGTCAATTCGTCCATTAAGCTCAAAGGAAGCACATTGCGCAGGGCCCAAGAATTAATGGCTCCCATAAGCTAAGGTATCGAACGATGAGGGACAGCCAGTAGTGGATGGAAATGGAAGTGGGTGGACTCACGAAATGGAATTTCTGAAATAAAATGTCTAAAAACATAAGTTGTATTCCATGCTACATATCTCGACATAACTGGTTTCGACTTGGTAACCTCATTCCCTCCCGTTGCCGTGATACTGTATCTCATTTCCTCCAGAAAATAATGTGTTTACGTCCAAACCGATTGAAGGTCAAAATATAAAGAGCGGCATAACATCCGGTGTATTGGCCTTAAATATCTCTACGAGAAAATTGTACATAGATGATAAATGCTACTCGTTTGCATTATTATTTAGTGAATACTTTCCGTGAGTAAACAAAGGCATTCATCAAAGGCGCAAAAAGCAGAGAAATCGTTGAAGAAATTGGGTTGCTCACAGAGGCAGCGAGTGATCTAAATATCAAGCGTTACATTAATCCTCGGAAAAAAATCATGCATTCTGAGAAGAACAAAAGGTCACAAGGACGAAATTTAAAAGTAAGAGGGATTTTGAGAAGCATTCTCAAATTTTTGAGAGAAGAAACTGCAAAAAAAAAACAGATAAAAACAGAAAGGTTTTGAAAATGTGGGTACTGAATAAAGTAAAAAAATTACTGAGATGACAAATACAACGGGCTACCCTTACACTCAAGACTGATAAAGAGAATGGATAGTAAGAGTTAGACGAATTTATTATGTCCAGAACGCGAGATTTATTAGACAGATTGGAGCGACGCTTCAAAGCAGGAGTTAATTACTGTTAGCAAGGGGGAGATTTTTAAAATATCCTTCAGTACAAAATGATATCTTTGGATTTTTTCATTCATGGTCCAAATAAAGAGGAAAGTACATAGGAAGAGATACCAGCAATTAAGGGGAACTGGCATTAGACAGGGAAGGGCGGAGGGCTGCAGTCAACCAATCTTAGGACTGAACAACCAATGAATGAATAAATAAGCAAGACGAATTCACTTGAGGATGGAGCCTAAAATTAAAGAGAAAGCTCGACATGCAATTTTTCTCTTGCATTTCGGTATATGAAGAACTGGATATTGATCATTCAGTGGTAATAAAAATTCGTATATGGTCATGATGATCATGACGAAAAACCCCGCTTCTCGTAAAATCTCGATTCCTACGAACGTTCGCGTTCGGTGGAATCGAGATTTCCCTAGTCGATCAAGATAGCTTCAGGAATCCACCTTGTATCTGAGGTATAAGCATTCACTATACGTCAGTACTCTGATGAACCAAAACCTACTGATAATATAAAATATTGGTATCTTGTAATAATGAAAAGTATTATAATTACCAAGAGTGTCTTAACGGCGAAAAAATATTGTTTGGAGGCATAGATTCTCATTAAGTTTGGTACCATGCGCCTACATTCCTTGGAATCATTCCGGTCATTACCGTCAGAGCCGCACATTCAATCAACTGACTATCTAGGATAGGTGAGCCCTAGTTTTGTAAATGAGGCTCAAGGTAACAAAGCGTAATCTGCAAATATAATATGTGCGCTAACAGCATTGGGTTACTCATCCAATGAAATTCTGGAGAACACAGCAAGTGTTGAAGCAGAATAAATGCACGCGAGGGACGCGCGAAGCTAATTGAGTAACCCAGTTTGAGAAGTCCGGGATGTCGATGCACAGCGGAGAAAAAATGCCCTGAAAACACGAATTGGTTTGTTGCCTTAAATTTTCCTCTTGGTCTCACTCAAGTCAATAGTAATTCCAAACGACTTAAAATTTAGCCGTCACATAATTCTCTGAATGGCCTCAGCGCAGCAAGGTGGCTTTCTGCATGCATTAGAAAACCGAAGCAAACGTACCATTTTGGAGAGGAATTATAATATGGAAATTTTATTCAGAATACATTTATGTTAATCCAAAGGGTCAATGGAGGAAAGAATCAACGATTTTCGTAAGACACCTTTAGCAGAAGGAATTCTCTAAACATTTTACCTATAACCGCAAATCCAGCATGAGGAGAATGACTGCATCGAAAAAATAATTTAAATATTCATTTTTATATTCATATAACAAAAACCGTAAAACAAAATTTTCGGGAAAATAAATACATTTTCTATTTGCGATCAACTGTCTTTCAACATCAATTCAAAAAGACTTCCACAAGAGGATGAGTGTGATAAAATATTGCTCGCAGTGGACAGGGTACCCATAATTACTGTTCCAGAGAGATCTACGAATTTATCTGATCAAGGTGTTTCGAAAATAATGGCAATCTGAACCATCAACTATTTACTTCGAGATCATCGCACCTTTGATACTGTTACGTCTTGATGAATTCAGCGAGACATTTCAAGACACTATTGGTTATTCTTTTCATTAGATGTTCTTAATGAAAAAGTGACGATCGTGAAAAGTCTGGCAGCACCAACAAAACGAGGGTTTTAAATTCCGGATTCTTCTCATTATTCACCTACCATATCAAGGGCAAAAAACACTGAGTAAAAGACAATTACTCGCATTTAAGGGCAAATAGTTACTCCATTTTAAAGATATCTTCCAAATTCCTTTAGCAAAATACAAACAATAGCCCTTGATGCCTCAGAAGTAAACTGCTCTCTAACCTGAGATAATAATTGACAACCTGTTTTAGAAATTTTTATAATGTATGTAAAAAACTTTATTCTGACGGCTTAGCTTCCTCCTTGTCACACATACACATTGTTTCATCGGAATGGAGACAAAATAATTTTCACGCGAAAGCTGGACTGTCCAAGTTTTACGATATCTAATCTGAACACGACGACCGACTCCATTCTGAAGAGTCATACGACCACCTTCCGGTTTGTTTCTAGCGATAGCACCTTTAAAATAAAGGTTATCATGTCCTCACCAAAAGTGATTGGTTATCGAGGAATGATACACTTTATAGCTTCAAGCTGTAGTAGCATTGAGTTATAGGAGCTTTAACTGCTAGGATTTTATCACACCGTCCAAACTAAGACCGTGACAATAATACAAAATAACACCTACAACAACAGCCGCTTTCTTCAATCGTTTTATTGCTTATTTGAAAATATCTAACACAATTTGTGGCTATCAAACTTCCTCTATTTTCAAGATAATTCCGTCTTCCGTTCGCAGATTCAACTTCCTCAATATTAAACAATTATTTTACTCCACATAATCCAACACTCTCCCTAGTAAGGTCTTGTATTGAAAAAAATGTTGAATTTCATACAGTTGTACATGTATAAAATTCATTTCAAATTCTAAAATATTAGTCAGACCTTTTATTTAGACGATGTGCAGACCAGCTGAGAAAAAGTATCATGCGTAAAGGATAGAAGTGCGAAAATTATTACCATACAATATTTAATAAGGATAATTTGATATGCGAAAAAAACAAGTACTTGTTTGGAACGCACCACACTAGCACACGGATGTTATTTGCACGTGGTGCCAAAACTAAATACAACTTTTTACTACAAAGGAGAAAGCAAGGAATGCAAGGAAAGGCATACTGACCAGCCCATCTTTCACCTCAGAGAGATGACTATCTGAGGAAAAATCGGATAAACTGGAGCAAGATAAGGTGGGAGCAAGATGACCAGATCTGAAGATAGGTACAGTGATTTATCGCGAGGAAAAATGGTCAAGCGTACGTGAGCAAAGGAGATAGCTGAGCAAAGATTTGGAAGCGAGGGAAAATGAGAAGTCTTTCCCTTCCTTTCGCGGTCATACTCGTGTTTCAGCGCGGAAGCGGCGAGCTCGTCTCTCGAGTAGACGAAATCGCTTTTTAAGGAAGGAGGGCCCGAGGCGGGCGAGAGTTGGTACAAACATACGACGAGGGGAAGGCAAAGAATGTGGAAAGGGGGAGGGCGACCCCCTTGAGGACCCACGGAGGGCGTGCCTCACGACAGAGAGAGAGAGAGAGGGCCATCCTCTTTGACAATGGGAGTCTGCCTCCGGGGCGAGACGCGAGAGAGAAATGCCTCTCCCACACGTGGGGAGTAGTTGAGTGACTCCGAAATGTAGGACAGGCGGAATCCGAGACGAGCAAGCGGCGGGACGCGGAGGAAGAGAGGGAGAGGTCGCCGGAGGATCGAGAGCTCCTCCGCCGCCGCCGCCGACGACTTAACTTTTAATGGCCTTAAAGTGAGCGAGAGCTGCTCTCATAGTATTGCCCGCGACGGGGAGACCTACATCCCCGGCGGCGGGAGAGCGCCCAGTCGGCAAAGCGATTGACATGCATGCGCCGTTGCACGTTTAAAAGGGGGCGGCGATGTGAGAACCCGAGGGACGCCGAAGACGAGGGCGACCTGGAAGCCTTTTTCTTATAGTTCCTTGTGCAAATAAATTCCGGTATCGCGTCGGCGGCGGCGTCGACTTTCGCGCGCATAGTTCGATTAGAATGAGGAACACATCGGAAGGAAATGCGGGTCACCTCTGGAGAAAATGGGCCTCATCACAAACGAGGCATCAAAATGGGATGATCGCACCTCAAGCGGTGGGATGAGATTAAAACAATTTTTTAAAGCATTCTACCGGTTAAGGTTGGTTATATTAATGTCAGAGAATCTCCTCCCGGTTTTCTACAATTTCAGGGGCCTATCTGGCTTTAGTTTATCCTTTTCCGCCTCAGCATACGGTCTACCCTTCTTCATCCTGCCCATGAAACCTATTCTCTTTCTTCCTCCTCCCTGCTTGCCCAACATCCTTCCCTCTATAACATTCTTGAGCAACCAATCGTCCCTTATTACATCCTCCAGCCACATTAAAATTTTACTTATGGCCAAATGTGACGCGAATTTCTGACACGTATGGGAATTATTGGGCTCCCACCATGTTTCTCCGGTTATGATAACTTTTGTTGATAAGAAAAACAAATAATATGATACAAATGATATGAATACAAAGTTTAAATAGGCGTAACAGCAGATGAATGTTTGGAAGAAAACTAATCACAATAAATTGCAAGTGGGTTGAAGGGTACTAGGTATTTACCTACATATGAAGATATTTGTTTCCCTACACCTCGGATTAATGCCAGGCCTAAACCACTTATGGCAAAAAATGCCACCATAGTAACAACAAACCTAGAAAAGCCAAGTCCTTAACCATCAATGCACGTGACCATGAATAGAGACGTTACCATTGTCTGTAATAGGGCTTCCATCAATTTTTAAGCTAAATATTTTGAATTTGATGTATTTTGACAAGGAAAAATAAGACACTTCAGCCAGTCATTTAGTAAATATGAAACACTAAATGTCCTCTTTTCTTATTTTTCATCCTATACATTTGCGACCATAAAATACCTAGCACTAAATTTAAGATACTTAAAAGTTTAAATGGCACATACCCGTATGTACCAAATCTTTGACGAATGCATCATTCCACTTACAAATACACGATCAATGATGGCGATCAAACACTTCTTTACTCACGGTTTAATGGTGGTATGCAGACGGTAAACTACCTAAAGATACTGAGACGACTGCACTGGCAAGCTATCTCTCCGCGATCCTACGGACTAGGTGCGCGGCCGACGTATTCGCAAGTGTAGTGAATTTTTCCCACACTCGTGCTAAAACAAACGGATCCCACTTGGCGAATTCCTCTAGGAGAGATAGTTGCTTTACATCCCTCCTTTCGTCCAACTATAATCTTAACTCTTAACAAAGACAGATGACATCATGCGGACGTGATTTTTGGGCGTGTGCTCTTCTAGCGAACTCAAAAGGATGATTCCTGCTTGCTTAAGGCAGACGAAATAAGCAAGAGGACAATGCTTCCACACTGAAGTTTGTTGTGTGATCATTCAGATGTAATGGAAATTGGTTTCATGAAATTTCTAGATAATCTAGGAGAAATCTATGTTATAGATTATATAGGATAAGTACAACGGACATCAAGTGGATAATATCCTAAGCTAAGAAGGCGTTCAAGGGAAAAAGACAACTGCTGTGCTCAAAGAAGATAGAACAACAAACCAGGAAACAGTATGTGAAAACATTCGTGTGGTGCATGACACTCTATGGATCGGAAATGTGGACAATTGGAAAAGCTGACCAGAAAAGACTAGAAGCCTTCGAAACCTAGTGCTGGAGGAGGATGCTGAAGAAAAAATGAACGGACAAAATAAGAACTGATGAAGTGTACAGAAGAGTAGAAGAGGAAAGGACCATATGGAACACCATACAGAAAAGAAGAATCAGATGGATTGGACACACCCTGAGAGATAATAAGTCTGTGAAGAACATAACTGAAGGAAAAATAGAGGGAAAAGTCCCCAGAGGAAGACTCAGGAATAAGTTCACGGATCAAATGAAGAGGAAAGTATATAGGAAGAGATACAAGGAGGTAAAGGAACTCGCATTAGATAGGGAAGGGCGGAGGGCTGCAGTCATCCACTCTTAGGATTGGACGACTTATGATGAAAGGAGAAATCAGGTTTCAGATACTTTGATCGAGTGAGTCACTGAGTCTTCTTTTTGTACACCGTAGTGGCTGCAAGAATGGGGAGGGCTGAGATTGATGTGCCGTTCACATTAATTCCAAGCGTGGGAATGGTAACACGCGAGAGCGGTCTTAGTTTTGAGATCAATTCAGGGCCATTGACGAGGTACGCACCCATTGCACCCGTTTCGCTGGGAATCCAACCTATATTTTTTTTCCGATTACCCCGGCGAACACAATCATAAGAGGCAGTATATAAATTAAGCAAATCGTGCAGACTACCCACGCAACTCTCGTGCGGTTCGGATTCACGATAGTGGAGCAGCGGCAAGCGTATCAAAGGCAGGCAAGCCTGCTCTCACGTCTCACGAGATATTAATATTAAAAGAATATGATAGATCTAATCGTGAGTCTCGCTGTTTTCATCACCTGGACTCTCTGGAACCTCAGCACGAAACATTTCTCAAAAGCCTTTTCCCACCACCAATGCGTCTTATGAAAGCAAAAATATTCTAACACCCATCACGCGAGATTTACTCATATCAAACGGCACCCGTATTTATGTCGAAAATATTTATCGAAGTTCGCGTCGACAAAGTCTCTTGGAACTTCCGCCCCAGCGGGAACTCCCGCGACGGATGCGGGTCTTCTACGGCAGCACCCCTCACGAGACGACGCGTTCGTCGCATAGCACTTCCGATAGTGGGCACCGTGGAGACAGACAAGGGTGGAGTAAAGGGAATGTTTAGAAAGACGGAGTGAGCTTTGAGGGAAGGAGATGGATGAGAACGTCTGGAAGACTCTGACTTAGGAGGGTGGGGAGCGGAAGTGATCCTGTAAAGGGATGCGTTCGAAACCTGTGGAAGTAAAACCGACCCTGGTTTCAGAAACTGAGTACAACTTTCAAGGTACTGCTGTCTTGAGTGGCTGAGTATATTTTACCTCTAAATTAATACCTTAGGTTGCCTCTAAAGAATAACTGTGCTGAGGCAACCCTCATCAAAAACGTAATTGCATTGCCAACGTAAAACGTGATATGGTACATGATATTTAACATAATCATCTTATGCATCATAAAAAGTACTTGAATTAATAATACAATACCAATAGTGCCATTAAATTAACAAAGTAGCACTAAGTTTAAGAAAATAATAGTCTATAATATTTCAGAAACATACCCAGCCACTCAAGACTGCTGTACCTTGAAAATGGCACTCAGTTGCTGAAACCCGGGTCGGTTTTGATTCAATAAACTAGTGTGGAGTTAACTAAGTTTTATCTTTTCATCATGAATATCCAAAACTTCCACAGAGTAACGCCTGAAACATTTTCGTCTGTGGAAGTAACTTGATTAATCCATCGATGGTCGACCGTACAAGTTCCATAGAAGAGATAGTTGAGAATTAGATTTTTTTTAAATCACAACTAATAACCAAACTGACAAAGTTTCGATGATATTCTTAAATCACCATCGAGGTCAAGAAGGACAGTAGCAGAATGCTTACCAAAACACTGTGCTATATTTTTGGCACATCAAATTACGTAATTTGACAGCCACATCAAGTACATTAATACCAATAAAATAGTTGACCGTCATTGGTTGCAAATGGTTGGAAAATAGTATTTGTAACCATAACAACAGAGATTGTTGTAAATAGCCAATAATGTTGGTTTCCGACCGTTAAGCATGACGTTTAGGTTAACCTCATACCCTTCTCTGTAGCCTGGAACAGTGAAACCAGTAAATTCAATAATTCTTTGCACAATTCAATCGCTACATTATTTTATTTCATTTAAATTTCGACTCGAGTACGCATAAGTGTATCACCATTTGATTTTTCTGCGTCCACGTCATGCTACCAATTCAGAGATAACCCTAAGTGATTGCAGACTACAGAGGGATGTTACTCAAACAATTCCAAATAATCTACTCTAGGCATCCAGAGGATCACGCGGCACATTTATTAGTTTAAGAATATTTTACCAACGGCTAAAAAAAGACTAAGTTAAAAAAATAAACGAACTGAGAAGCAAAACGCGGTTAAAAAACTCATAAAGCGAAATTGTGGGGCAACACACGAAACAAACATCGCCGGCGGAAGTTTTCCGCTCGTTTGGAGCGAAGCATAGCGTTCCAAGACGATTCCGGTAAAAAAAGGTGGAACACGTGAGAAACATTCCGAGCTTGCGAAAGGAATCCGATGCTGGGCACTCGTCCATCGATTACGTTTATTCCAATGCATGCGCGCGGTGTGCAATTCTCGCATGCACAACGCCGGGCGTGGCCGCATCATCGGCGCATAAGTTACCCGCCGCTCCGAGGCATGGCAATATCCGCAGCGAGCCCGTCTCGCAGAGATGTTTCACATGTGACGATTAATTCAAAAACGCGCGGGGAGTTGGCATAGAGATCCGCTCATTGACGCACAGTAGCAGTTTCTATTGGCGTGAAGAAGGCTTAATGAGTGTTTCCTTGATGATTAACCGCTTCCAGTTCCAGCAGGATGTTTTCTTTGTACCTCATAACTAAAGTGATCTGAAAAAAACGGTACATGCACACGACATACAATATACATGACTTAAAGAGACAACTTCTACCGAAAAATGTCCCTCATTCACTACAAGACGAAGTAACTCTGTAAAGTCCAGCATCAGCCCTGTGATTTAGGTTTGATTTCGTCAAATCAACTAAATTATATCGTGGATAGCGCTACTTTCGCTGAGGTAGGGGCAAACAACCTTGGCAAATTAGAGCTTGACGGACACAACATTTCAACACAAAGAGGAAATCTGAAAACACTGTAAAAGCACAAACGTGCACATTGCAAAAGGCAGTTACGAAACAGTCTACAAGCGCCAAAATTATTTCAAGAGAAAAAGTTTCGCGTAAAGTCAAGTTTAACGAAATGGTATGAGAAAATAGTGGAAACAAAACCCTTTTATGAGACTACCAGAACTTCTGTATTAAGCAGCCAACTAGTCGGAGTCACCTGGTCGCAGAAAAAGTTTATGTTATTAGAGTTAATTTATACCATGCGAAATGAGTTAATGTCGCCGCTTCTTCCCCCATATAAGTTTACACTACCATCCATGTCCTGAGCGAAGTAATATTCCACCCAGGAGGGATTTCAAGCTGCAACCCTCAGATTAGCAGGCAAGGCATGACCCAGTCATCACCGGAGCTGACATTGATGGAAATCTCTAAAGGTCTACCGGCGCTTTATTAGAATTTACTTTGTCAATATCAGTTCTAACATGGAATTACAGAAGAGTAGAAGGGGATAGGGCCATTTGAGACACTGTACAGAAAAGAAGAACAAGATGACTTGGACACACCCTTACACGCACTGGATTTGTGAAGAACATAATTGTAGGAAAAATAGACGGTAAAGTCCCCAGAGGAATAAGTTCATGGACCAAATAAAGAGGAAAGGACATAGGAAGAGATACCAGGAGGTAAGGGACTTAGTATTGGATAGAGGAGGGTGGAGGGCTGCAGCCAACCAATCATAGGATTGAACAACCAACAAGTGAATGAATGGAGATAATATGACAATGACAATTAAACTCATCATTACTAAAACTTTGACCAGCGGTATCAGTGGTGTTACGACCAAGTCCGTGCAGGGTAAAGGTAAAATCTATATCATGAATAAAAAATTAGGATACACGCTTATTAGTGATAATGTAGAAAAACACAAACACAGTAAGAGACTATTAAGTGTTAGATTTTTTCATAACAAGCATAAATGGCTAAGGAAACCACGTAAATCGTATAGAACCTGTGATCGCGTACCTCAGAATCCCGTTTCAAAAGCATGCGGAACCTATTAACAACGCTGGCCTGGAGACTGAAATAAGCTTTGCGCAACATTTTAGTGCTAGAACCCATTAATTATCCTTTTCAATGCACACGTAGGAAGAAAGCTTCGCGACGCGGAACGGAAACCACTTTCCTTCGGGACGAAAAAGCAAGAACCCAAACTGAGCGACTGAGTGAACTCGGGGATACCAAAATGGACGACCACCGATACAGCGACGATTGATTTAAAACATCTGTTTAAACCCGGCCTTGAGTATCCGCGAAGTCAAACGGCACAAATGTTTTATTTTCTCACGTCTCCCGATTTTTTTCTTCCCCCTCCCTTGATAAATGACTGCAAAAGCATAACCAGTTACTTTCGCGTTGACTGCGCTTCCCCCCCCCGCCCCCGGGGGTTATTCTCGGCTCCGTTGTGTACGCAAAAACCCACCTCTTCCTTCCTGCCTTCCTTCCTTACTCCACCCCGCTCATCCTCGCCTACTTTAATCTGCGCCCCGGCTGGAGAGAGAGAGAGAGGATTACACGTCGGGGGAAGAGGCCTTCAGGGGAGGGAATTCGCGAAGGGGTGAATGCTTTCGGGTAAGAGGAGGAAGAAGGGTGGCCCGTTGACGCTTCCTTCTCCAGCGCGCCTTAAATAAGGAGTGTAGATGGAGCATTAAGGTAGTTTGAGCGAAATATCATTTTACTTAGCAATCAACGAACTGGGTCTAATTTTAAAGAAAAACATCTCACCCTTCCAATGACACCAAAAATTCAACTCCTCAAAATATAACTTTCGGAGATAATAGCCAAAAAATACCAGCCATTTTATGTGGGAAATGGCACTTGCATGCACTCCAGAGAGACATAATTTACAAAATGAGGTATTTCTAACACTTCGATGCCGTAAAAGAACTAACAGTGTGTAGTTTGCATGTTTTCTTGACTATATTTGAAAATTAATCATATTGTCACCGCAGTAGTTTCTTGGGTATCACAAAAAACCTTCCGTTTTGAAGGAGTTTCAAACGCACCGTGAGAAAAAAATGAGTCAATTTAAGGACTTATTTAGATGTTTTCACTTAATTACTCACCATTTCTGTCATATAAAAATATATTATTAAACTATTAATAATACAATATTTAATTCATGTGTCCTACAGCTGGTGAAATCAAAACATATAATTCGAATATGTTCTCTATCATGACTAGGGAACTATCTCGCTCGGAATACCTTAAGGGCGGGTGGGGTCGCCACAACGTGAAACTGGTGGGGTGGGAACGGACCAGAGGGGGTGGGTTGATCATTGCGATCAATCCACCCCCATAGACATCAATGTTTTTTTTGTCTGAAAGTAACGCGCATTCGAGACTCATTGTGTGGGTGCTTTCTTGCAGTGAGTGCCATTGTCAAGGATACAAGTCTAATACTACGTACATTTTTCCCACAAACGTATATTCTTTTACACTCTTGAAAGCCCGTTTCACATTGGGCATGAAATTTTACAAATTATAACAGCATTTATTTCTCAATTTGGCGTGCGATAATTATTGGACACGCCCTGAGACACAATGAGCTCGTGAAGAACATAATTGAAGGCAAAAATTGAGGGAAAAGTCCTCAGATTAAAGACCCAGGAATAAGTCTAGAGACCAAATAAAGAGGAAACTATATGGGGAGATATACCGGGAGGTAAGAGAACTAGCATTAGATAGGGAAGGGTGGAGGGCTGCAGTCAACCAATCTTAGGATTGAACAACCAATCAATGAAATACTCACGAGGTAAGGGAGCAAGCATTAGACAGTGAAGGGTGGCGGGCTCCAGTCAGCCAATCTTAGGACTGAACGGCCAATGATGGTGAATGATTGAATTAGAGATGGGGCTATTTTTTCATCTCGCAATGATGCATTCACTCATATGTTCTCGCAATTCACCACTTTACAAAACGCAATTTAAATTGCAGGTTCGTAGATATATCAGATTGTGCAATTATGAGCTCCGTGCAAAACGGGCTTTGAGCTACATAAGTCCAGTTACATAATTGATTCCGGCGTAGAGATGAGAATAAAATAATGTAAACATTGTGTATCTACTAAAAAGCATCTACATATGACTCTTCCTTACTTCACATATGACTCTTCCTTACTTGCATTGTCGTGGGGTCAGATAGCAGAGAATTGAATCTAAGTTTCAGACATGTCCCAAAAGTTGTGGCATAGTTATTGTGTTGATGCTTTTAGTTTTAGAATTACAATAATGTCCTCATTACTTCCGAGAATGAGTAATTGAACAGTTTGAATCCCAAAAGTTTCTCACAATTTTACCAAATTTGAGGTTCTACTTCCAGACTATTGCTGCATCATCAACTGGCTTTACACGTGTAATCACTCTCTTTCCAGGGGAAAGTAAATATTATCGACTGCTGTGGGTTCCTACTTACTAAACAAGCACATGTTGCATCTTGAAACTGAAAAGTATTAATTGAAGTAAAATATAAATGAAAGGATTAGTGCCAATCATATAGAGAAAAAAAAATAATTAGAGTGTGATGTGAAAACATCAGCGGAAAATATTGGTGGTTATAATTTCGAATCTAATTCGAAGTAACCATCGATGACTCAATAGTATCGGCTATCGACTCTCACCCGTAGCAACGACGAGGTCAATGTGTAAAACATCCGTCGACCCCTCCCCCCTGCCCGAACTACGTCTCCATAGCTATGGAAGTCACAAAATTTGGTTGACTCATGAGGCCCGTTCGTTAAGTCAGGGAATAGAAAGCATACGACGGTAGAAGTTCAAAGGGCAGATATTCCTTCAGAGAATCCAGATGAAGGCCTCCGGTTCCCCGGCCCCCACATCAGCGCTATCCTCACTTTCCCTGACATCAAGTACTAAACTGGTAAATGCCACCAAGGTACATGGACACTATATTGTCCCTCTATGGTTTCAGGCTTCAATTCGAGGAAGTTTCTTTTATTCAGACTTAAAGAACACATCTTGCAATAATTTTTCACAGATTTTATTTGATTTACTTAAATAAAACCTGTTACATTTGTTGCATTCGCTAAGTATGGATACTATAGTATTCCTATTAATTGGGTTTCTAACATTCTAAAGGTACGATGAGTTTACTTCTGGCTTCAATTCGAACAAAAACTGGAGAAACAATATGTAGCTGACAGGTAAAAGGTTTCGACAAATGTATATCATCAAGTGAAATTGTCGCCAGTCCAGAGGCGGATTCAGAAACGACTGACAAGCGAGGGTTACATCTATCAAGAAATTCGGGCATCTTGAAAAACCTGCCAAATGATTCTGATTTATGCAAAAAGTATTAAAATCTATTTTCTTTGAAAGGAATTGGAAATCAATTGACTTATTGCACTAGCCAATAGCGACCTTTTGCCAGCAGTGAAATATGAGCAGGCAGGAGTGTACCTAAGTTACGCCCAAGGCACGAATCTTTCTTGAACGACGCCAATGTGCGACCAAGCAAAATACAGCCATATCTCATTAGGAATAACCTTCACTCGTCATTGAGGTAGAGAGGTTGAATCGGAAATTTGATAATTATGTCACTGGATTTGGGTCACCAAAACCCATCTTTTCTCAGTTATTGCACGAACTGTGAGATGCTGCTAGGAGCAAGGTGACTGGCGACGTAACAAATTTGAAATCCCATTTTTAAGAATGGCAAACAGATCGAAAAAAAAGCATGTCCCTTCACGCCGGAATATTTCTGGCCACGGCTCTAACTGAAGGGGGGGAGGGGGTTGGCGTAGAGGAAGCGTGGGCAGTCAGGGGGCGAGGGAAAGAACCCAGCTGGTCATGAATCGAACCCCTGAAGGGGAAACCAATTCGATAAATCGCCGCAAGGACCCTCCCGAAACTATTTTCGGGCCTCGCCTCCCTTTTTTTCTCACACCCGCATGCCGGGGACACAAGCACTGTCCCACGTGTTATGACGCAAAGTGGAGATTTGCGAGCTAGGGGTTAGCGCATGTGCCCCGTCTGCCCTTGAGGTTGACATTTCTCCCCTTCCCCTTCTCTTGTTTTAAATATTGCGACCCAATTCCTTTCCGAACCCAAAACACATCACTAACCTCTCCCTTGAGGTTTTTGAGACGACCTCAGAAACCTCGGCTACCTACGACCGACCCCAATGACTTCTTGATCAGCATATTCCCCCACATCTCGTGCGAAGGCACAGCCGCCGTCCAATTTTGGCCGCTCGTAACGGCGATGTGTCGACCGCAATGTGCGATATACTGCTTTGCGATATCATTTTATTATTATAATTAAACAGTTACATGTAGGCCATTGGCCAGGTGGTAACAATACAAACAGCCAAGTGAAAGAATAAACCTTGGTAGACCTCTACTTCTTTAACCTATTTTTAAGGATAATTAATTTTTTTGGGAAAGGTTCAAATAGTTTTGCTGGTAGGTCGTTCAGTCCCGTATGGTCCTATTCAAGAAGGAGAACTGTTTTGCATTTGTCCTTTGTGATCGACACTTTATCTTGAACTGGTGAGCATTTTTCCCCACAAAGTTTGGCTTTACTATGTCCTTCCCAAATTCATCCCACGCTTGTTCCTCACTCACTATTTAATACATCCCAAATAGCCTGCTCCTTCTTCTCCTAACCTCTAAACTCTCTCACCCCAGTACTCTAAGGATTTATGTAACACTCTCTGTTTTATTGTGTTTCCCTAACACATACCTAGCCGCTTATGAGACATGTATTGCATCAAAGCAATATGAGATGAATAATTAATACAAATTCCCTTGTAACTTTGTGGTAATCCATATTTCAAAAAATTTAATGATTATATTTACAACACCACAGATTTAAAAAACACATGACCAGGGTTTCAACGCTCAAGCGTCAATTTCAGGTGTCGTCGCCTGAATATGACGCTTAAGCGTTGAAACCCGGGTCGTGTGTTTTTTAAATCTGTGGTGTTGTAAATATTATCATTAATTATTTTGAAATATGCGATGAGACTGAGATGTGCCACGATATGCAGTAGGTGCCAATTTTAAAGGGTACATTTTCCCCATTAAATTACACAAAAGCTCCAAAATCATAACAAACACGAGCTAGTATTTTTTGGATAACCTATGGCTTCTCATACTGTGACCTTTAGACTATTCTGCGAAACATTTTATATATTTAAGTGGAATAACACAGCAACAGAGCAAATGACAGTTTGGGAATTAAATTCCGGCGTAGGTTACGGGATTTTCTCTATAAAATAATAAAAAATATATAAATTTAAGCGATGTAAATGTGTTAAAATTTGATAAAAATGGGAGAAAATGCACGATTTTATTATGTATGAATAATATCACATGTGGCATAATCGCGAGAAAACGCAATGCGAAAGCGCTAAAATGCGACTTCCGGCGACATCTTGCAGTTAGTTTTATCACACCTGGCATTAAAACACCAAGAGGGATAATCGTAGTCTTTTCCAATTCATCACTCAAGCGGCAACGCTATCTCGGAATTCGAAAACCCCGCAGCCAACCCCACGAGTTCCGGCCATCCCCTCCGGTGTATTTCCAACGCCCTTGCCGACACAGGAAGCTCTCCAAGGTCGAGACGGTCGCATCTCACATCAGAGAGACCCCCGAAAAATCTCACGGTCCCGCAGTTTATCGCCGTCGCCCCAGCCACGCTGCATCATTCTTCCTCGTCCCCTTCAACCCCCTCGCCCCGGAAAAATCATCCCTTCCCCCTACCGCACCAGTTCATAAACTTCAACTTTCTCCCTCTCCGCCACGCGTACTTTTTCAGTCTCGACCCCTTTACAGGGTGATTCATAATTACCGCAGCGATTTTGATGGTTTATAACTTAATATTAGAGGTGCAGTAAAACGAAGCATATCAAGCAGCAAAATCTGCTATCATTCGAGGCTGCTTATTCCGATTGTAAACTTGGAGAGTTTCTCCATTTACCAACATCCTGCTTTTTAAAGTATCCGCCATTGTGGAAAGCCATCACAATGATGAGGTGAGCTCTTGCGGCTAGACAATTAAATAATACACAGAAAGTCTCCAAAAGCCGTAAACAATTCTTTGCATTATTTTAATCCGCTATTGTAGTTAAACAATAAACCTTCAACACTCAGGAAAGTAAGGAATTAACTACGAATTGCCCAGTTTCTACTCCTCCAGTTTTTCTTTCAGAGACCACGCGAGAATTCATTCACCACCCTCAAACTAATTTTTTTACGGCGCTTTTAAAAACGAAGGCATTCTACGGTTACTCCGTCCTAACTTCGCAAGTTTACAAACAATTTTTATTAGTATCCAAAATGTACTTTTCATATCACAACCTCATTCGGAATAACGCTACATTAAGGATGACTTAAGCACGCAAGGCTTAAGCATGATAGTGCGAAGACGTTATAGAGAATTAGTGCTGCACTAATTTCTAAAATAAATTGCTGCATCAAGTTATACATATGAACTGACACGTATGGCAGGGGATAAATTAACCTCATTGGCTCTCCAATAAAAGAATAAGTTTTTCTATAATTTCTTCGCAGAAAGTAACACAAAAAAGGAACATCAGAGTTTTATGATTTTCCAAACAATTTTTTAACCGAATATACACAAATTTTTTGGGTTTAGTCATTGGAACACTAGTGGTAAATATGAGGAAATCAACGACAGTTCGACTTCGAAAAACGAATCTGCCATCGGCAACGACTCGTGCAGTCCGGGAGTTTTGATATTCTTTCCATCCTTCCAATACTCCTCTCGCCCACGCGCTCGGCCAAACTTCGGCCAGCCCCCTATAACAGACCCAATCGCCCTTGGGAGATTTCTGGGAGGTGATCACGGAAAAAGATTCGCGACCTTCCCCCTTACTTTGATTCGCGGCCAGGAGAAAGTTTTCATCCGGACTCCCGTTCCCTTCCGTACCCTTCGATTGGACCACGCTCGTCGCGTGGCTCCATCTCATATCCGTATTTTTCATCCGCGGCGGCTTCGAAATAGCGAATCGGTCCACCGACTCGATAGGAATGCAAGGCAAGGGCAGTCTCAATTTGTGCCGGCAATTCTTTTTAGGAGTGACCTCAGGCCGGGCGAAAACCAAGGTGACAGGAACGGTAATCGTAATAACTCGGCAAAAATCTCGGTCGGGAATCTATTTCCCATCTCGGAGGTCTGAAGGGGCTCGTGAAGGTTCCGCATGGTTTACGACGAGTGGAAAATTATAGAAATAGAATGACGGACGTTTAAGACCGCGCGTAAGAAATGAAAATATCATGAATCAACAAGGGTTATCAGGAAAAGAAAAGTCTCAAAATACTTTTTCCACAACAGCTTACTGAGGAGTCTACGAGGGCATCATGCGTATGAAATTTACCGACATTTGCACGTTACTACACTGGAGTCACAATAATCTCCGAGTACTTTGGAAGGTAATTGGAAGGTTTCCACTCGCCTTAACCCATTAACGCCGGACGTCCTCATTTGAGGATAGCCAGGTTCACAAGAACAGTGGAATAGTTTCATCAAAAATCTAAGTATTTTCAAGTTTTATCAAGAGAAGAGGTTTGACCTACTGTGATAGCACATTTTCAATCAAGAAAAACATTAGTTCTTTTTTTTTAGCTAACCAAAAATATCAAGAATATTTTATCTTGCACCTAAAATTGTATTTATTCTTTAAAAACAGTCTCTGTGTTATTATATACAATTTTTTATTGTATATATCGTTTTATTGCCCATTTTTTTCCATAAGTAGTCTTAATTTGAACGAATTTCTCCAAGCCGTTTTCTTGCCGACGTTAACGGGTTGAGTGAGCTAATCACTTCACAACACAACACCCGGCCTGCCTTCCATTCGTATCAGACCCTAAAAACGAGGCAGCTCACCTCAAAACAAATCGGGAGCAGAATTTGATCTGCACCAAACAACAAAAGAACCTCGATCACTGCGTCTGCGATTGTTGTTTTCGTGTGGATCATTTAGAATAGATGGGGAGGGCGCTTGCTATTGCTGCCAATGCTAAAAGCTGTAACGTGAGCGTGACCTGCCCACCATCTTTGTTCACCCAGATTTTTTTTACATCTACATCTACATACTAACCTGCGAGCCGCAGCATGGGCGTGTGGCAGTGGGTTTTAGGTCACCAGCCGTGTAAATATGTAAGGGATAAGGTTTTGGGAGGTGAAATGGTGGCGTGTATTACTGGAGTGTATTTAGTGGAGCTCAGTTTTTACAGTGGTCACTTATCGTGCGCGAAACGAACAAGTTTTTGCACCTATCTGTTCGGCAATTTATCTCTTATTTTATCACTTTTGTCAGACCTAGAGATGTAGTGAGGCGTCATGGTAATGTTCTCTGCGGCGTTCAGAATCACACCAGTTCTGAATTTCTCAAGCAAGTTGAGAGTATGGTGACGTAATTCTCTCTCCATCCACCTCAATAGTGTGGATTGTAGGTAAATGCGTCAAACATAGACAATGTAAATTTTTCAATTACTCTTCGGTTAAAGGATTCCTTTTTTAGGCACTTGTTTTTAACGAATTTCTTAAATATACACAGAAAAATGGGATGAAGCTGATGTGTATCCACAGAACGCTACCCACCGGCTGACCTTCAAACGTTTTACTGTCGCTAATCATCGCATTCAACGTCTTTCGCTTGCGTTGAAGTTTGCTTAAGTGCGACGCTACCCAAGAAAAAATATTTGGCCTATAACTACTCTGAATCTGGGCTGTAACTGCCCTGAAACTGGTCTGTAACTGTCCTGAAAGACTAATATCTTATTTGGAAGTGGTCTGTTGATGATCTGGATTTTAAAAGTATCATGAAATATCATTGAAATCCAGACCAATTCAAACCAGTTACAGACCACTTTCAGATCAGATATCAGTCTTTCAGAGCAGTTACAGGCCACATATTCTCACCTGGCTAACTTCAACTCTGAAGATAAAATGGACGGACAAAGTAAGAAATGGCAAAGTTTACGTAAGAATAGAAGAGGAAAGGATCATACGGAGCAGCATACAAAAAAGAAGAACCAGATGGATTGGGCACACCCTGAGACAACATGGGCTTGTTAGGAACATAACTGAAGGCAAAATAGAGGGAAAAGTCCCCATAGGAAGACCCAGAAATAAGTTCATGGACCAAAAAATAGGATATTATGTACATAGGAAGACATACCAGGAAGTAATGGAACTTGCATTATATATGGAAGGGGGGAGGACTGCAGTCAACCAATCTTATGATTGAACAACAGATGGATGAATGAATTTCAACTACTTGAATGGTTAGCTCCCGAGGAATTTATAAAGAAAACTCCTGCCCCAACAAACAGAAAAGATATTTTCTGCCAATTTAAGGTTAACTGAACACTCTTGCACGAAGAACATACACTTACATTATTTTGAGGAAAAATTAGGGATCTTTAAGCTCTCCGCGAGCTTGTTTAAGGGCATCTCCTCCAAAGAATTTCTTACTTCCGAGCGCAAACTGGAATATGGACCAGCGATCACAAGGAATGCAAGGACCAAATACGCTTGGCATGTGCAGAAGCAGAAATAGTTTTTAGTCTTCTGGAAGACATCCCGCGTTCCACCACTTGACATTGTTGTCGAGTCATCACACAGTTGGCAACTTTGCCGCGCCACATACATGCTCCAATTACTTTCGTAACTTTTACTTGAAATATACGGTGTTTCGTTACGCCGGTGTGATTTTTCGGAATTTTTAGCTTCAAAGCTGAGTTCGTGATTTATGAATACAGGATTACTTGACTCATTACAGAGAACGGTCATGCAAATTCGAGCCATTTTGTAGTCCGCAGGACGATTGATGGTATACAAGTCTTCCGCCCGAGAAAAATCTGACAAATGACAGCTGTTAATGTCTTAGAACTATACGGAAAATTGTGTATATCTTATGTACAAGAGTAAAGAGTGCGGAAGTAACACTTTAACTTGATGTAAGCATTAAATTGGACTAAGAAATCATGTATTACTCAGTTATATTCGTATTTCGTTTTGGTATTTTGGCGGGAGCCTATTCATAGATAAATTGTCAATACACGATAAACAGATGAAAATCTTCATAGATCTTCCAAGTTCAAATATGCTTTCCTCTGGGTTAAGCTTATCATTAAAATTTTGTCTTACAGAGGGTGCTCATGCGTTGCTTAATGAAGAAAGTAAATGTAGTTCATAAACTTTCAACAAAAATTAATGCTGAACAGAAACAATTATCGGCAAAATTTCGGGGTAGGTACAATCCTTACATATTAAATTTAATCGGATAGAGGGTATGATAATAAGAAAATAAAAGATCGTAGGCATTCCCGGCGAATAATATTAGTAAAGTCTTCTAGGGTTTGGCCTTTAATAGCCTTACCCGGTGACAAACCCGAGAAGATTTTACTGATAATAAGAAAATGCTTTCCAAGGAAATACAGACTCAGTAACTTGCCATATCGCACAGCATTTTGGGCCTCCTAAGCCCATGATACATTCGAAGTATGTTTACTCCCTCCAGTACAAAATTTTCCCAATATTAACGCGATTTTTAACACCAACAGTTATTTTTTTATCAAAGGTAAGATGTAGTAAAGAAGAAAACGGAAGTTTCATTAATGTCTTTCGATAAAAATATATGGGCAAAAGCCAAATAAAAAAAGACTGAATTCGCAAAATACAGGACAGGAATTAGCCAGCAATTAGCGTTAACATGATGAGGAGAAGGTTTCGCAGAGCGAAAACGAGCAAGCCTCTCTTGAGGGTGACATTGAAAAGTCCAGGTGATCAATAAATAACGACTCCAGACACTCATGACACTAATCTAAGGTGGGTCTTAAAAACCGCTGCCATTGTCGAAAGGCCAGCTTTGCATTATAAAGATTCATTTTTACAATGCCATATTCATGAAAGTCAACTCAAAACATCCAAGCATGCTGCTCTTAAATAAAGCTAAAATTGGCTCACATCCATGAGGAAAAATAGCGCGAAAAACTCTCATATCAAAGAAAGGTGCCAAGCAGACAAAAGGACAACGAATATGCGGTTTTGAAGAATAACAGTGCGCCATATTTAGGATGGCTACAGTCGTTTTCGAATATTCATTATGCATGCTAAAACCATGGTTTTGCAGAGCGACAGCTAAAAATACATTGAATATTACTGAACAGCCAGAAGCATTAAATGATCAACTACAATATGAAGACAAAAGTTACGACCAACAGTCATTACGATCGATCCAGATTATAAACTATTTATTTGTTAGTAGTCACATTTGACGGAGTGGAAGTCTAAATATCATACGCTGAAAGCTGGTAATGACAAATATCCAGGCTAATTAACGAAAAAATAGCCATTGAACAATTAATCGTAGCATATAATTCAAAACATTAAAAGAGCAAGCATGTGTCAAGAAAATAATTATTTTCTGCATTCAAAGGTGTTATTTTAATCTCCAGAAAAATTTGCGTATTGTGTACACAACAGAAAAACCGACTATATGAAGGAGCTTGCAACCTAAATATATTCTGTGGAATATATCTTTATAAGCTCTCCGAGGAACTTGTTGAAATATGGGTTTATCGTTCAGTAATTTCATTAACAAAAACTGTAGTGTCCTCTTCAAAACTAAAAAAAAATATTGAGATAAAACAAACGCTCGGCATTAGAAAGTGATGCAGCTTTAGTGAAACCAAATTTAATTATTAATCCCAATTAGGACTGATTCCTGAATAACTCCCGAATGGACAATTTACAAATAATAGCTCGGCATAATATTCATTTTTCAAGAGCACCGATATGCCGTGGTTTAGGAGATTATTAAAAATCAGCTGAGTCAATTTACGGCAATGTTAGTAGCAATTGAACCAATAATTTAATAGATGTAACCATTTACTCGTAAAAGTTAAGTGCAGCGAGAAAACGATTCCTCAATATAATTTAAATTGTATCCTGACTTCTCCAATTTTCCATGAACTAAGTCGGTTTAAAATTCATGGAAGAGTTTACAACTCATGATGCGCTATAAAATTACACGGGTCTATGTCGCGTGCTCTCCGGTGTAAGCCCGACGCATCGGGACCCCTGCTGGTCACTACGTTGGGTTGACATCGATAAATACGCGGCATGCATCCGAATGCTAGGATATCTAAATCTGTATAGATTATGCTCAAATCTGGCAGTGTAGCTCCGAAAAATAAGGTTTGTGGACCGACAGAATAACCAAAGAAGTCGAACAAGCCGGAAAGCAGGGATACTGAGTGAACATTTAGGGAAGTGGAAGAGACGAATTAAGTTCGCTCCTTTTCGGACATAATATCTTGAAAAACAATAATGGAAAGAATAACAAAAGGAAAGAATTTCTGAACACGAGCAAAGATAGAATGTAAGCATCTAGTAAACAAGGATTTAAAATTGAGGAGGTATGAAGTAATTTGGCGTTTAATTTGAAGGAGAATAGGATATCTATATCTGTATAGATTATGCTCAAATATGACTGTACAGATCCGAAAAATAAGATTAATGGACCAACAAAATCACCGAAGGACCCGTGCGAGTTGATAAGGAGAGATGCAGAGCGAAAAATTGGTGAAGTGGGAAAGACAAATTTATTGGGCTCCTTCTCGGTCATAATATCTTGAAAAGCACTAACTGTTAGAATAACGAAAAGGGAGAATTTCAGAACAGAAGATGGAATAAATGCGTCAAATTAACAAGGAATTAAAATTTATGGGGTGTTAAGCAATTGGGCATTCAAGTGAAAGGAGAATAGAGTGGGTGGTCGCAGCTCACCAATGATCCCTAATGCTAATGGAGACAAGTCAAAATTTCTTTGTTGAGCCAAGGTAGGAGAAAAATTATTGAAGGTATTACTGCTAACGACATATTGATGCACCAAATAATTTAAAAATTTTAAAACAAAATGGAAAACGCCCTTCAGAATAATAGAAATAACGAGAAAAACAAATTAAACCGAAGATGAGGACCCCCATTCAATGATGAATAATTTCCCTGCGCCTGACAAATGTAGCCAAGCGACCCTTTCAAAGGTCTTTGAATTGATTAGAGAAATGTATCCATCTCGGTAGAGACCAGTGTAGCGGAAAATTCCTCTGTGCGATTCGTTGGATAGGAGCCAACATCTAGTGGATTTTGAAACAGAGCAATTACTTCTTTTTTAATTCCTACGGCAAATCCGTCTCAAACTGATTCGACTTTATACGGACAAAAACTTAGAGAATACATTTAGCTGAAAATTATAAAAATTAAAATCCATATTTAACTATTACCGTCAAGGAATGGTAACTATGCCAAAACTTTACATTCACATAACAAGCACCGCAGTATCTTTTCGAACAAGTCAGCAATGCGTGAAAATTCAAGGTATACATAAAAAATATTTGTTATATTTTTAGTAAAAATGATAATTATATGATAAATCAAACATGAGATCAAGAAGATATATGAAAACACATACGAGCCCGAGTGAAAAGCTAAATTTTTTACGCGAGCACAAGCAGGAGATTTTCTTCCGCGTAGGTTGTGTTCACTTCGAGAGCACGTCTAGAAACCTGCCTTAGTCACAGATCCTCTAATCGAACAATCCACCAAATCCAGAATAACTTGGTGACATATCGGGACAAAAAAGTCAACATAGCTCTCTTTAGCTTATCGGTATTTTATCATTCACCATTAAAAAACTTCTTTGGACATCACAACGCGCTGCAAAGCTCAAAGGAGTCGATTCAAAAGTAAAACAATTGAAACTTAAATAATCACATATTCAATGCGCTATAAATCATTGAATCGTACTCATAAATGTTCATATTTCGTATAATAATTACTCAATCGCGTATTTTTGTTTTTTCGAAAAACGTAGAATGCCGAGAAAGATGATTAAACCAATCGTCAGCCATCAGTCAGTTTTTTTCGGAAACTTAACCCCAAAAATACGTCGAAATTATCGCAGTTTTCAGTCCCAAGGTACAAGCAAACAATGACGAAAGTGTCCACCGATAGCATTGGCCTAAAAAAACACGAGCCCATGAGGGCAAAGCAGAGGCGAATAAGTGATCATAAACGGGTATCCATGATCGAGGGCGTCGGTCATCGCCCCCGTCCGCCACGGCCGACTGCGGTTCCTTTTTAACGCCACACTGGCATGAGATGGGGCGGGGTCGGGAGAGGGAGTGGGATTTTCCAACACGGCTGGCGGGCTCGCCGCGAGAGTTGAACCTGGTCCTCACTTGTGGTGGCGCGGAGAGCCTCTCCATCAACTAAGCCCCATTCCATCATGTTGGTCAATACAGTAGCCGTGTGGTGTGCAAATGACTCGCTAGACGAGGTTCGAGTACCGTACTTGAACCTAATCCTTAGTAGAAGCACGGGAGATCGTTGCATTGCAATCCTTCACTTGGGTCATCCACTTTAGGCGATGATAACTGAACGAAAGCACGCGTCGTTAGTAATAGTCCTCCGGAATCACTTTAGATTTAATCCTCGCTGTGAAGGGCACAAATGTCCCCATTGATTCACGTCCTGCTGCATCAGGATAACCTCCGGGGTAACAGTGACCTCCAGCCGGCATTCAACAGGCCTCTGATGATTTGTGAGAAACGTTCGTGGTCCGAATCATCATGGTAGAGAATTTAAAAGAACAAAAAATCATGCAAGCGCCCAGTGAGGTATTTGAGAGCTCAGTTAGGTCCGAATGGTCGGTGACAGCTGCTCTACAATATGGACGAACACGAAAGAAACCCCGGATGGCTTTGATCTTTAAGCATGTCAAACTTTTCAAGCCTCCAGCTGGACGAGGGACGGTTGAAAAACGCATCAAAAGTTAATCGCATTCAGGCAGCGTTTGACTGAGCCTTTCTTTTTTGATGCTTCGGGTAAGCGTGTTAATTTTGACGGACGCAAACGCTTCGAAAAGGCGTCAAACGTCCATCGCGTTCAGCCAACATGTGAGTGAGCTCGTTTCAATTTGAGCAGGCGGGTTAGTTTTTCTCTCTTCGCCCTGTTTGATTTGCAGAAGCGGTATGGTAAAGCCAAGAGAGATTTGCAAGCTTGTGTGTGAGCGTTGGAGATTTTTTAGTTGCTGTTATGTGCATTAGAGCGAGAGCGCATTTTCGGGGCGGGCTTTAGCATGGGGCATCTGGTGACCCGCCCCAGGACCGTACGCAGAGCCAAACCGTCGGAGCAACACCCGGACTCACCTCTTCACTCCACTGGAAGATCTCCATCCCCATTGCGGACAGAACTGCAACTAGTAAGACTGCCGCCGGAGACGGAGCCTACCCGAAAAATCGCCCATCTTCTTCCCCCCCTTTCCCCAGACCCTCCCACGCCCTCCCCAAAACCCTAACTCTCCCCTCTTCTCAGCCTCCCGATCCTTCCCTGCCCCCCCCCCACTCAGCCCCCGGACCCCTGCCCCCCTCTAATCTCGCGCTCACTCGGTCCTCACACGAGTGAGTCCCCTCTTCCCCACCCCGCCCACCTCACCCCCTCAGTCACCCGTGAGCATATTTCAGTTTCCGCGGCAACCCAACAGCCTCTTCATCTCGAGTCTGGCTCCAGGCCCGGCCACTCCCACCGTCGACTCATCGGAAACCCGCCCCACCACGGCCCCCAAACCCTCCTCTTAAACATCACCCTCCCATCACACACCCCACCCTTACTCCCCTTAACTCTTGTCCAAACCCTTTCCTCGCAGACCCTTCAACCTACTACCCCCCACTCCTGCCATTTTCCACGATACTTTTCCCAGAAAGAAGCCCTTCTCTTCATCCCTGGCAAGCTCTTGTGTTCTGTTCTTCCCCCGCCACTCTCTCTCCTACCACCCCCTCACGCGAATATACCCTCCCCTTAACCCTTTCTGCTTTGTGGAGAAGAGGTGGGAGTGAGGCAGGCCTCCCGGCTGTCACAGACTGGATGGTCTTTGGTTCATGTCCGGATAGTTCCCGTCACCTAAATTGTCCGCTTTCCTCTGGCTTGGGCACAAATAGTCACTGCGCAACCTTCGCTATGTTACTTTTATGTTGAAAATGCATGAACAGCGATGAAGCCGGACGGGCGGAACGCACGACCCGGATGTTACTGGTCTCTAACTCTGGTTAAGTCGATTAAGTAAACAGCATTAGTAGTAAGCTTAAGTGTTTAGGTTCTCCAAGTGCTTAGTTGAGACAACACCGTTTGACTCAAGGTCTTATTTCCCCGAGGAAGACAAAATCCATGCCCAGTATGGAATTCGAAACAAGCAACCTTTGTTTAGCTTTACAGACACGTTTATAAAACAGATCATCCTCATTGATAAGCAAAATGTTGTTTTATTTACATCGTGAAAGTCTTCCACAAATTTAAGTTCTAAAGGGTATACAACGAGAGAGAAGATATTTTGGTTGGTTCTAATAACATTCAAGTGGCATTACTTCTGATAAAAACCCTAACAAGAAAACTATAGATGGCCCTGTGGCCTCGGGAATGGCATATGCTTCTAGTTCCTGAATATAAGGTGTAAACACACCACTGGTTTTAACACAAAGTAAGCTTTCCCCACTCCTTCCAGGTTATCTTTCCGTTTAATTAATCACTAATTTTGAGAGATTGTATTGATTGGTATACATTTTAATTCAGAACTCCATGTCACAAAGCTTCATTTTCTTGCATTGAATAATGCACATTATTAGGTATGATTCTGTAAGGTGTACAAAAACTACTAAGCTGACTTGAAACAACACCCCAAAAACTTCGACTGCTTTCGAACAAGGTCACAAACTTTACCCTTCCGCCATAATTTGCTTCCCCTTTCAACGGACCCCGCTTATCGAGGGGTTAAGTGGGGTTAACCCCGTCTCATTACTCCGGCACACCTTTTTCGGTCGCCTCCGCGCCGACCGCTCCATTAGCCGCGGTGTTCGCTGGTGGCGGAGTGAGACCATGATGCGGTCTATTTATTGGGCCAATGGCGCTCGAACCTCCTCTCTCTCTCGACCGGAGGGAGAGCTCTTCAGCCATTAGCTCGCGAGCCATTACTTCGGAGAGAAACTTAGAAGTGGCCCTTTCATCATCGCTCCAAAGAGAAAAATCATCTTCCCTCGCCTGCCCATGCCTCATTTCCTCCGTGCTTCCTTGTTGTTAATTAAAAAAGAACGACCAGCTGTTTAGGGATGTGTGCGAATATTAAAGAGTGGACTAATGATTTTTACGGCCTATTGTGATCAGCGGAGACCCTGCTCATTCACGTGTACATGCATTTTCTATCTAGTTCATACGTTCTAAAAACTCTTTTTTTAGTAATATAATTTGGCTTAACCACAAAATTAATATTAATTGTTGTGAACAGAAAGAACACACAGACAAATAAAAAATTTAAAAAATTATAAATTGAGGAAAATATGATAAAATAAATTGTGGAAATACCTATATTAAAAATATATAAAATATATAAAAAAGTGCGGTATGAACAAAATAATTCGTGGAAAAATACAAAGTGTTCTTTGCTTCATGATCAATGTCCTCGGAGTCACGTCTGAAGTCACCGAGTTTATTAATTGTTATGCTACTTTTTATTTTCTGGGGAGCTATCCTCTTAAACCTGAAAGTTACTTTCTAATAAAGGAATTCGCTCATATTTGATCTGAGAGATGTTAGCACCCCACCAAGCAACTACCTATTTTTCGAATTATGATGAATTCATGATCGACTGATATTCATTTTTCTCACTGCTAAATACTATTCACTTCACGTCCCAAATACACGACAAGTTGAGGCCGCACTACTGTTTCCTGGGTTCCTCTTCGCATGAGATGAATACAAGAGTTGAGATTGACACGGAAAAGACAGTCATGGCTAACGGCTTTAAAGATTTTGAAAGAATTAATTTTCACAAGAGCATGATTTTGATTAATTGCTGATGAGACCATTACTGAATCGAAAACTTAACGAATTGAAATAATTCAATACTTGAAAGGAATTTATTTGTAAATCTTTCCTTTACCGCGGAGGAAATTCATCAAGAAGAGAAGCTGGCATTATTTCAATGAAGATAAGAGAATTATTTGTTTCCTTTCAATGCACCAAGCCATTAACATAAATAAGCGTCCGTCGCCTCTCCAAGGACAAACCTGAAATGATTGCGTTTATTCCACACACGCCAGTTAATCACAAGAAAATCTTCTCATCACGTAAGCGAAAGATAGATTTAAGTTTTACTTTATTTTCGTATTTTAATGACAAGATCTATAGAGGGAGACTAAGAATGGCATGTCAATGCCAAGCAGGTAATAAGAATTGTGAAGGTCGAGACGTCCAGATAATTGAATGGCAATCAAAGAAGATAACGGAGAGAAGAGTCACCCATAACATCCTACGCGGAGAAGGCCATAATAATTTTACCGTTGATGGGCATTTTCATCGACGAATAATTTTTTGTCTCTTTCCTGACGCCAATCCCAGCATTAGCGTCATCAGGAATTTTACCCAATAGGGAAAAGGCCAAGCTTTTGTGGGAGAAGCCGATTCTCACTCTGTTTATATAACCATGGTCGAAGACGAAAGCAAGCTACATGGAGTAATGTAATGGAGGATTATTCACAGCAAAATTGTCACCAAATCATTCCTGCTATTGGGATAAAGTTAAATATTAGTTCCTCAATACGTATAGGAGTAAGGTTTTAACATTTAGAGCCAAAACAAATGGAGACTTTCTTCTTCATCTTCATTGTTTAAAGTGTACTTCTAACAGTGATGAGGTAGCTTAACTTGAGTTCGTATCCAGAACGAGGAGCGAAATGGGCCACTTTTTCTATTTAGTAAAGCATTTAGAATGCAAAAACTGCAGTTTTAGGACATGACTAAAGCAATATGATATATTAGCATCTTTATGCTGTCATCGCGTATTTTTCCCGGCAAAATTCCCTCCTTACATCCAAGTTTCTCGATATTGCCACAAGTGTACGGAGGGAAAATATTTTTCTCGAAAACACATTGAACAAAATGAAAGGTGGGGCAAAAGTACGATGTGTATCCAATGAGGAAATATTATTTTCTTTGCAATCATCCCAGTCTTCCCTTTTGACCCACATATTCTTAACTCATGAAAAAACACTGATGGGGGTGTGATAACGCTATCGATGAAATGAGGACACATTTCTCTTAAAGTAGTAAGGGTAGGACAAAATTACTTTAAATTTCTTCAACAATGGGGCCTGTCTAAGCCACTCCTCCATGCAGAAGGAAGCACCAGCAGCACGCATTATTATCCAGGATAATCACGGAGCAGCAAGATGATACCGCTCCGCGGTTCTCATTAAACTAATCTAAGTTTGCCCGAAGCGCACACGAGGGAGCATTAAGACAACCAATCCTCTCGAGTAACGCCGAAAATTGCCACTCGCGACCCTCACTCCGCGATCCCTTCCGACAAGCATAAGCGAGGGGTACGTGCGCCCTCTCAGGCGAGGCGACATTAACCGTCGCCGAAATAAAGTGACGCCATTTGACACTCGTGAACTTCCTCCCTTTATTGCGTCAGTAATTATGCTGAAGGGCGAGCAGGAAAGACGCAATCGCGCGCGTTCCCCAATTAGACGGGTTCTCCCCTCCCTGCCCCTCCCCCCAAATCTCACTCCCACGCCCCCCTCAGAGACGTCATAATGTTCAAAAGCTGCACCATTCATGAAATGCGGTGCATCAATGCGCTGGCGTTAACTCTTTTATGAGACAGACAACGACACCACGCCAACGGATATCTATGCCAGAACGTGAGTGTAGCGCATTTGTCCCATTTCCCTCGACGTTTTCCAAAAATGAAATGGGCTCCGGTATTTTTTTTCAAACAAGAAGCAATAAAGTCGTGATGCCTATGGATAAGCTTTGAACTTAAGTTTACTCTAAATAATGGCCATTCTTAAAATGCCAGATAAAATGTAAATTTGGCAGAGGTTAGCTGAGGTAACAAGTAATATCATTTATTTATTTTTATTTATTTTCACTGTCCCGAATACAGCACATTAGGCCATTTTACGTCGGGTGAACAACAGTAACAACGGACGAAACACAGACACCCATGTCCTGGGCAGATAATATTCTACCCACGCGGGACTCGAAGCCGCGACCCTCGAGTTAGCAGGCGAGGATTTTACCCCGCCGCCACCAGGGCCGACAATCTTTAATCTTGAAAACGGTATTACGCCACAGCAATTATGGATGTCACTCACGCTGGGCAGCTGTAAAAACGTACGTATAGTGTCCTATTAGAAATAAAAACAGTAAAATCACCTAAAAAGATCAATTAAAGAAATACATAATTAATATAATTATCTCCCACAGCAAAATGATTTTAACCTCACAATTCTGCCATACATATCACAGAATTGATGTAATATGTCTTACTTTCGGGTGGGAATTATTATTTCGGAAGGATAAACATAACGTGAGTTATACCTATTTACAACTTAAAACCGTATTGACTTAACTAAAACTTTTTATAAAAACTTCAACTTTAGAAGGAGATTTTTCGGGTTTACAACCGGGTAAGAAATTCCACAGGAGATCCGAAGTAAAAATAATAAGAAGAATTCATGGCACAGGTAAAGAAGGACAGATATAGAGAATCAGAATGAACTAGGAGATAAATGCAATAGTAGGAGGAGAAGATATAGTTTGGCTCACCAAGTCACCGCGGCTGCCATGGCTGGGTAGCATGGGAAGGATGGGTGAACACGTTATACACTAAGGATTGAAATTCACCATGAAAAAAAATCATTTGACATGACCGGGATTCGAACTCGGATCTCCCATTTGCCGTTCAGGTGTGTTTGCTGACCTGACCTAACACGCCTGGGGCCTTATTCAGTAAGAAATCGACGCGGCGAACCTCGGTAAATCCGTGGATATGACGTCGAATTCCCCGACAAGTCTCAACTTTCGAATTCTCCCCTTTGAATTTTATGTGGCTCTGACATAAAAATTTCGTCACTGTCAAGACTCAGAAATTCCGAGGATATACAGAATAGACCCCCAGACCATCATTTGGAAGATCCGGGTTCGAATCCCGGTCAAATCAAATGGTTTTTTCATGGAGACTTTCAAGCCTTGTCGTTTATGCACCCGTGCGAGTGACTTCGTACCACATCATTTGTCAATGCAATGATTGGAAAAATGAACACATTCGGCCGTATTCATAGATTCTTTAGTGAGCTACTATCGGCTTAGTAGCACACTAACTAGTCGCCAACTAACAAAATCGTATTCATTGACTGCTACTAAGCTCAGCAGCGCCAAGTGAGCCACTATATTAGTAGCTGTTTCTTAAACACTCTCTCGCCTTGTTTAGAGGCGCTACTATGACGGTCTGACACAAGTGGCTCACCTCGGATGATACCTCACCTGAAGACACCTGAAGCCACAACGGAGATTTTAGGCGAAAATACCAAAGATACTGGTGGAACTGCTTTTCTCAAGGCTGGCGGATGCGACGTGTAGTACCGTTGCTAGATCAAACTGAGCATTTTTATTATTTGTTCTTCGTCCACGACACCGTGTTCTGGTACTCCATAGTGCTTCATGAGTGTTTTATTTAACGAAAAAGGAAGAGTTAGTGAGATGATCACTGTGGTTTTGAGCGTCATAAGGTGGTTATCATCTCTGCTTCATCTCGTTTTGTCCGTGCTACGCCTCACAGCTGTATAAAGTGCATAAATCATTGTGTGTGTATTTACTGTTTTTGAGGGTAACAATTGCATTTTCAATTCTTCTGGCATTAGTACTGTTCATTTGTGGTTTTAGATGATTACTTTATGAGAATACAGCCTATTTTAAATAATGCGTCCAGGAGGAAGCCTCGTCAACAATTTACAAGTGCATATTAGTATTCCTGAACACTGCATCAAGTGAGGTGCCTCGGAGTAATTAACTCCCGCATATTACGGTTAAATTGTCGTAGAAATATATCTTACATTGATATAAAGACGTACAAGTGTTATCTTAATGAATTATATTGGTTTCGCACATGTAATAATTGTAATAGTGAGTCTGTTTACATCATAGCGCTGGTCTGTTTACATTCTGCCGTAAATTCTATTTCATTTCGTTTTTGTTTTGGTAGCAGAACGTTGTTATTGCTCACACGGTGATAGAAACTTCTTCTAGTGCTTCAGTAGTGTATCGCATCATATTTTATGATTTATCTTCTAAGTGGATAAGTGAAATCAGTTTCGTTTTATTTAATGCCCAGAAAGGATTCATGAAAGGACAAATAGGTATTCAGATTAAATAGTAACAATTTCCGCTGTACCGTGTGCATCTTCGTTTATCGTTTACAAAATGATGTTTACTGTGTGAATGTGAGTATTGTTACATTTTCCATGTAAATACCAGTTATTATCCATTAACTAAAGGCAAAAATTTCTATTTTCAGTGTTTTTATATTGATGGAATGGTGGATACCTCAAGAAAGTCCTGTGTTTGTTTGAATATAACTGATACCTTAATTTGTTGCGATTGGTAAACTTATTTCAAATTTGATGTAATGAAGCTCCAGTGTGTCCAAATGATTTTATGAACGATCTGTGCAAGTTTGTGGTGTATTACTACGTGTGGCAAAAAATAAAGTTTATGACAAGCATGTATTCCGGATTTTTCTATAGAATAACAAACAATGTTTATGCAAGATTTGTAGGAATTATGATGTTAATGCTAAAATATGGGGAATTAGAATATTTATCGATAGTGCCATTGTAGCAATATTGATGCATGACATACGAATCCACGTACAACGAAGCCAGAGGCAGTGTTGCCAAGCACTACTTCATTGTTTCTAGGGCAGTCGCTACCTACAATTATGTACTCCGCTACGATAGTGGCGATAGTAGCATACTAGGTTAGTAGCTCCTAGTATCTCACTGGAAAGGATCTATGAATGTCATTTTTTAGTATGCGACTAAGTGCTCTTAGTAGCTGACTAAGTTAGTCACCTACCAGCGCCGTTTAGCTGATATCTATGAATACGGGCGATTATGTCTAGACGACTGCTGTATACCGAGATGGACGGGGTCAGGAAAAGAGAGAGACCGTGGGAATTATGGCTGCAGGATGTTGAAGGAGATTTGAGGGCTATGAGAGTTGCAAGATGGAAGGAGAAGGCAAGAAGAAGATTGAAATGGAGGCAGACGAATATGACAGACGAAGCCAAGGCACACTCAGGGCTGTAGAGCTGATGACGATGCTGTAGAAGAGATACCATAGTTGCATATTAGTGGAAAAGTATAAGGATTATTTTTAATATGGATGCAAGTATAGTTTCAGACGTTTCGAGGTCCGACTCGTTCCTCGCGATCAGGGATAAAACCCGTCATCATATTCCTGATGGCCGGGATTAAGTTTTAAAACCTCGAAAGGACTGCTGCTACGGAATCTCTCAACCTGTATCAAACCCGTGAACAATTCATCCAGATACACCGGAAACGCCCCAGATACACCATATCCAACTCTCAGGCCTTGAACCTTAGCTAAGACGTGCGAAGTCTAAGAAATTAGAAAAATATAACGGGCGGAGAGTGTATGTTCCACGGACAAAAAAACCCACTCAACCTCAATCGGAACACGGAAACAAAGTGCGCACGATTGTCAGGAATATAAAAAAACGCATTTAGGAGTTAAATTAGAGAAATACGTTGGAACTATAGTTTTATATTTGATTTTATAAACGGTTGCCAAGATTTCAAAACACACGGAGCTCTCTGAGAGCAGATCAATTAATACTTATGTCTCTGGACGAAAACAAACACTGAATTCCGATTAGCGAACGCGGGGGAGGGAAAAACGCGAGCCAAACACACCAGGGCCTCAAGAGGGTGAGAGTTTTAAAGACGTATCTTTATGCGGGCAGGGGTGGGGGGAGGAGCTCAGCCCCACACCACACCCCCTTGCCTCGGACGTCACCTCCTCCCTCTGCCGCCACCCCCCTCCTCTCCATAGCTCACACACACACACCTCACTCCCTCTCATTCACCTTTCCCTGTCACCCAGCCCCCCTCCCGCCTTCGAAGTCCTCCAAGTCATCCTCCACGCCCTCCGCCACGCCCCCTCCTTCCGCCTCCTCGCCTCATCCTCCTCTCCGAAACGCCCACCCTCCCTCTCCCCACCTTACTCTACGCTGGACGTAAGTGAGGGGTGAAGCTGGAGAATTATCACAGAGTAAAAAAGAAGGTATTCATTCGTCCCAAGTGTGATATTCGCGTTAGATTTATATTTAATCGCTTTAATCCGACGTTCTGGAGTTCGTTTTATTCAATATTAAATTTCTTCCAGAAAATACTAGAAAAATTTCCTCAGAAAATTTATTATACCGACCAATGTTTCCGCAACTTCATATTAGACGTATAGAACATATTGCTGTGGGAGGCCCTAGTTGCTTACATGGTTGGTTGGGATTAGGTTTCGGCAAGTTGTGAGGCTAGCCTTGGTAGTCGCACAAGTTGGCTAAGCCTAGGTAGTTTAAAATATCTCCTATAGAAATTTACTAGTCTTATTCTCAGTTTTCACAAGTTGAGACCTAACGCTGAGACAATCGTTCTTCTCCCTCCTCTACCAAAGTTTTCTCCTTCCTCTACCAACCCAGGCACAGTTTACAGTATCCGCAATCCTAGAGCACAGCCTTTAAAATCCTTTTTCAACCAAGGGATCACAAGAGTGAAGAGATAGATGTCTTTATAAGTGTAATTCTGCCGGGCGAGGTGCAGCGGTTGACTTAAGAGCTACTGAATACCCAGAAATCGGCGATGTCACCAGGTTCCTTAAGCTACAATATTGTTAGTAATGAGCGCAGCCATTCCATATTACCCACAGACTGTGAACGACTATACCAGCTAAGGCCCAAGATTGAAACAAAAAAGTAAAAAATCATCAATCCGAAGGTCGTTGTGATCTTTGAGAGTGGAATTTTTTCAATATTTTTTGTTAAAATAAAACTAAGCACAAAAGAGGACGAAATTCAAGCTCTTGTTTCCACGACCGTGGTCTCCAAGAAAGATCTGTATCCGAGAAAATTCACGATTCGGATACAATTGGTACTTTGAAGTCTCAAACGGTTTCCAATTGGGGACCATCAGGGAGTAACTCAATGCTCAATCTATCGTACTACTACTCAATAAAACTAGAGATTTGAGCTGAGTTTGATTCACATTAAGAATCTCGGTACAGTTTCACAATAGCAGTCGAGTAATCTTCAGAATAGGATACTATGTGCAGTTTCCAAGAAACCTATCGCAGTTAACTAGCATTCTTCAAATGCATGCTTTTCGACTTTCAAGGGCGTTGTATTTTTTCTTTGTTGGAGGAAAAAAACACCCACGTTGACTGAGATTAGTTTATATAAGTTTATTTTGGTCGGCAATGGCGGTTGTTTAGCCAACACAGGGCTCAGGTAATCCAAACATATCCCAGGCTAAACCGTTTTTAGAGCTGTGATGAATGCAAGAACAAAGTTTTCACAAAAAATTGACTTGGTTTAACCTCTCTTTCCGAGAATATGCCAGTTCAGTTCGACCACCTCCAAGCTGGAACTTATTAACATGAACAGTTTACATCTTTGTGAATATGAACTCTTGATCCAAAAAAGACATTCAGGAAAGCGATGGAGAAAGAGGAAAATTCATACACACATCTATGCATGCTATCCCCGATTCCAAGGCTGTAGTTTCTGGATTGTCTTCCAAGGCTGTAGTTCTTGGATTGATTATTAAGAGCGATATCTGGTTTCAGGATTCTGGAAATTTCATTTTGAAGAAATCGAGGAGATGCCAATTTTTCATTAAAGCTATCAAAGATGCGCGTTGATAGTCTTCTAATCCAGAGTATGTGGAGCACTATTAACCTGAAGAAATGTACATGATACTACAGCTGCGGACACGTTGAATAGTAACGTAGAAAAATGTTTAGACGCAATCCAGGGAAATACAAGGGAAAAGCGATTCGGGAACACAGGGAACAAGAGATTCAGACGCTTAACAGTAACGCATCAAAATAGTCTACAAAGTAGACTGGTAGGTTTCACCAATACGTAGTCAAACTTTTGGTTTTTCCGTAGGCTCGTTTCAATGAAAATGTCCTCTTGCCTAAGTGCGTTGCTATTACCAATCAATCTGCTTGCACAGCATACTCAATGTGAATTCCTGGCATAAAATAATACATTGCTTCAATCCCTTGAGAAGGTCGTAAGTAAATTTTGGAGATGTAACTTTAAAGCTTTACTGACGGATCCACAAGATCATCTACATCTACATACTATCCTAAGAGCCGCCACATGAGCGTGTTGCAGGTGGTGATAGGACACTCGCCGTGTAAAGATTTAAGGTGGTGACATGGTGAAGGTGAAATAGTGACATGTATTATGGGAAAGCATTAAGTGGAACTCAGTTTTTATTGTGGTCGCTTATTGTATGCACGGACAAAACAAGTTTTTGAACCTATCTGTTCGGCAATATCTCTCTCTTTTTTATCGTTTCTGTCAGACATAGAATGTAGTGAGGCGTCATGATAATATTCTCTGTGTCGCTCTTAACCCTCTTAGTGCCACAGGCCGATATATCGGCTTTTGCTCCACAGGATCCACAGGCGAAAAGTGCCATGAGCCGACATATCGGCTAGAGCACAAATTATTTTTCAAACTAATTTTGTTGTAATAATTACATTTATCCTTTATGAAATGCATCAGAATATTATAAACAAAAATTAATTCATTTTTAGCAAAAAATAGAAAAAAATTACATTAATATCTAAAATAGTAACTTCATATTGTTTTTTTTCATAAGGTGCTACAAAACTCCCAAATTAATGCTGGCACTTTTTGCTGGTACCACCAAATTTCAGTGGCACTAAGAGGGTTAAACACAACAGTTCTGAATTCCTCAAGCAAGCTGAGTCTAGCGTGTAGCACTCCTAAGTTTCGAGAATCGTGGGGAGATAATGTGAGGGTATACAAATGGAAACTGATGTTTTATAGTCACAAGCTAAGGCAAGAAGAATAGATAAATATTCGTACATGACTTAGATTTTGGACAGTAGAACCTCAATAACTACGACACAGGAGATGGACTTCTCAGGTATGCATCAGCACGAGTGAGCAAATTTGTAGGCTTACAACTTCGAAGATTCCGTGTTTGGAGTTTTCTTGGGCATATCTGGGACGGAGATCCGAGAACTTGAAAATGAAAAAAAAGGAGCAGAAACTCCTTCGGTGATACATTATTCAGGTGAGGGCCTGAGCGGATGAGAGCGAGTTGACGTGATTGCCTGGAGACGCGATTTCTTTTGAGCGGCCGGGAACGCGCGTCTGGAATGGCAAGTGCTCGTCGCGAAGGGAAGAGACGCATGAAGGGAGAATCGAACGAGACGCACAAGGGGAAACTTCATAACTGAAAATGGCGTATGGGGGAGAGGAAGAGAGAGAGAGAGAGAGAGAGAGAGTGACAGACCGGCGAAGGAAGGGAGAAGATTTATAATGAACTCCGGGGTGAACGACTTCGCAGATTTTCTTCTCCGATCTTTTTCGCGAGAGAATACTGTTTTTTGACTCCCCAAAAAAATATGGTTACTTCCGGTGTATAGATCGACAGAACATGCCGTTTTTCAGGGGATCGGTGAAGCATATAAAGAGACCTAGAATATTCATTCCATATTTCCCGTGCGCGTTAGAAAATGGTGTTCAAAATACCAGCTCAGGCCCAAGATTTATTTAAAAAAATAAAAACATATCATCAATCCGAAGATCGTTGTGATATGCGCGGGTGGAAATATTGAAAAAAAAATTGTTTAAAAAATCAAAGCACAAATTAGTGCGAAATCCATGCACTTGTTTCCACAACCGTGGTGTTCAAGAAAGATCTGGATTCGAGAAAATACACGGTTCGGATGCGGTACTATGAAGTCTCAAACGGTTTCCAATTGGGGACTACCAGAGAGTAATTCAACTCTCAATCTACTGTACTACTACTCAATACAACCAGACATTAGTGCTGAATTTGATTCACATTAAGAATCTCGGTACAGTTTCGCAAGAGCAGTCGAGTAATCTTAAGCATAGGATACTATGTGCTGTTTCCAAGAAACCTATCGCAGTTAACTAGCATTCTTCAAATACATGCTTTTCGACTTTCAAGGGCTTTGTATTCTTTTCTTTGTTGGAGGAAATGAACACCCGCGAGGGCTGAAGTTAGTTTATTTAAGTTTATTTTAAGTGAAGTTTATAAAGAGACATAGAAGATTTATTCCATATTCCTCGTGCACGTAAGGAAATGCCCAGGTCGAAAGCCCCATCCCAACATAGCATCGCCTAATGATTCAATAAGATACTTTGCTGCCACAAATAATTAAAATATTCATTACGACAGCTTACGGTACATGGAACACTCAAACATTTGACCTACGACATATTGTTGACGATCAATCAAGCACGCATGAAATGGTGCAAAATTGAATTTAATAATATTCCTTTCAAATTTTGACGGCAACATGCTCTAGGATTTCACTGCATGTGTTGCTGATTGGCAAACACACTTTTTTAAAGATTTTTTAGCAGATTCATAAAGTTAAAGGTATCGAGTTTTTGGAGCTCCTATTCCAATCTTAGTTGGAACAGAGATAGGAGAGCCTGTAAAAAAAGAAGAAAATTCTTCCTTTGGCGATACAATATTCAGGGGAGGGTTTAGGTGGACGAGTGCAAGTTGATACGATTGCTTACAGACGCACTTTGACCTGAAGACGCCTGCTGGAACGCAGGCCAAGATGTTTTCTCCTGTCGGCAACCTACGCCACTTCCACTGGACATAACACAGAATCCGTCACACTTTCATCTTTCTTTTCAATACGCAAAAGGTAATATGAAAAACTAAATAGATATTGCCACCATCATTTAGGCCTAAGAACCACATGCATATCCCAATCAGCCCGATAGCAGCAACTATAGGCTTGATTATGTGTAGCAGCTATTTACAATAATATTTACACCAGTATTCTATGTTTGTTATTTTATTCAAATAGTTTTCGCCGCATAAATTAGATAAATATTACGAAACACTCAGCCCTAAATTCAATTTACTGCCGCGAAGGAAGATTTGAATTGAAATCCTGGGGGAAATAACATGAAGAATTTTCTACTTCAATCAAATTCGCAAGGTAATACAGTTCTTGACAGCCCCAAAAACAAAGGGCGGTCATTTCCTACACATTGCTTGACGGATCCTACAGTTTCGCCGGGGATCGATAAAATTCGTAACCAGACCAAATTTGGATACATTGCCTTAAGTAACATGTGTTTCCAACGACTGCTACCCTTGCGTCACTGGCAGACGCCCGTAAACGTCAAAGCTTGTCGGGTTCCACGTTCAAAACTTAGAGAAGAACGCTGTAGTTTATACGTCGGATGGGATGAGATTTCAAAGGTTGTACAAAAATATTCAAAAGGAAGTATGCTATCAGGTTATAAACCAAAAGAGAGAGACATATGTCCGAAAAATTGTTTCTTGGTCCCGAGAGGATTGATGAAGACAACTATGGCATAATGCATCGTGACGGATCCAAGATGGCCGACGGGCGCTCGAGGAGTCAGGTCTCATCAAAACAGCCTCGGGGGAGAATCTCGAGAGAAGTGAGGGGTGACTGCGAGGGTAGAAGGAAGGTCGAAAGGGATAAGGGAGAAGGACAGAAGGAAAGAAGGGCGAGAGAGGGAGAGAAACGGGGGGAGCTGAGTTCGCCTCCCACCGCCACGGCTGCAGCCGCGTATGTCCTGTCTGTTCGCCGGAAAGCCAACTCACAAGGTCCCTGACATTAGCTAAGCAAGAGGGAGGAAGGGGGTGTGTGGTTGGGAAGAAGGGGAGGGCGGCGGAAAGACGGTCGCCGTGGGGACGGGGGTGGATCGGGAGGGTTGTACGGGTGGGAATGCGAAGGGGGAGAAGTGAGAGGCTCGTGGTGCACGTGCCACGGAAACTAACTCTACCCCAGACGCCCCAATCCTCAACACACCTCCCCTTCCCCTCCTTACACGCACCCATTACGTGTAGCCCACCCCAACATCAACAACTCCCCCTTCCATGCCCGTAGCGAGCACTCATTCTCACCCCCCCCCTCCTCCCTCGTACGCACGGGCTGGTTCTTATGCCATTTCAACGTCCGGTCTTTCTTGCAATTTCCCCGCAATGAACCGCAAATCCATAACCCTCTACTCGTTGCGTGTCTGCCGCACGAAAACAAAAATGAAACGCCCGGGGTCGCCAGACTGGTCGGTAAGGCACCGACTTAGAGACTCAGTGTTTGCAAGTTCGAGTCCCTCTAAAGGCTTGGGTGTTGAATTAATCTAAGGATTAAAAATTATTGGCGAAGACCGTACGAATAACCTGAGTTATGTTATTGCCTAAAATCTAAGAAACCAATAACGGAAAGTTGCCATTGCCAAATGGTCGACTGCTTTATTTACAATTTTAATAAGTTTGGAAAAAATTAAACATTTCATCAGTATTTCATTACATATTTTGATGATATTTTCTGCTTTTTCTAAGGCTCTTGATTTGTAGGCATGGTTCCATGACAGCAAAACTCGTTTCAAGAAGCCAATAGGGGGAGCCCATTAAGGGAAAAACAGCCATAAAAAATATACCATCGACGGATACTGATAGAGCAAATTTTGTGTCAATGAGATGAAAAATACCAAATGAGCAACTTAGAAACGATTTCAAATGATAATGTGAATACATAACAGTGTAAACTAATATATAGCTTATTCTCATTGCAGCTTACCTAACGGTATGCGTCATTATTGAGAGTATACAGTTATAAAGGGTCACAATATAAACAGATACGGGATATCCGAGACAATAAAAATGTTCTAATTCCCAACCCATGATTATAGCACTGTTATCTCATGGCCAATGTATGCACAGAACAGATTGTATATATGTACCAAATATTATTCGAGCAATACACAGCTCCTCAAAAAGAAGAAAAGAAACTGTAATGCAAACCTATATGGGTACGTAAAAACTCTTTTTTAAAGGTCAATGGGTTTCTACTATTTAAAAATAAAGTAACAGATAATATGTAAAATGCAAGAGTAAAGGCGATTCAAAGAGACCTGCAACAAATTTGATAGTTCCTAACAAAAGGAGGATATTTATGGCCATTAGTGGTGACAGCATCACATAAATCATTTAGACTTCGGAATAATCTTCGGCAGTATGACATAATTCCATACCCAGTTCAATGAACGTGCGACTACGAGATTAGAATGAGAAGCAGAGAGTATGTAACGATTAATGTTACAATTTAATTTTACATTTAATTTAACAAATAAAATTTGTGAAGGCCTTGGCTGGGTTTTATCACTTAGGAGCGGTTGTTTATAATTGAGTGGTTTTTGGGAGTAATTTTCATATTTGTTCTCTCGAGACTTATTGTGATTCTTAGAGAATTTTGGAGAATGATAAGGTTAATGTGTGATCTTTACGTCGAGTTTAATTGTCTTTTTATCGTCCTTAGTGTTCTATGGACTTTGGAGGTCATTATTCCAAAATTAGTTTGCGCCCTGAAGTTTATTTGAAGATAATAAAGAAAGTTTAAGTGCCACCCATTGCTCTATCATCGAGGAACTTAGCTGGCTTGGGACGTTTTAGGCGTTTGGTTTTATAAGCATCAAGTCGTGTTATAAAGATACAATGCTGAAGGATACTGGGGAGAGGAAAGCTGAGATCTCTCGGCCTGACTTGGAGCACCCTCAAAGGGGTCTCCTGCAAAAGAAATAAAACGATAATCCTGTTATGAGTGAAAAGGAATCCGCGGGAGAGTTCTTCCACGAAAGTTTTTTAGTGCCGGACTCAAATTAACTTCGAGGAAAATCGTCGGTGACGCATGTGAACGCGACCTCACAAGCGTGACCGCTTCAAGCCAAGAGAGTCGCCCGTCTTCGTGGACCGCCAGACGCCGAAGGCGTGACACTTCCTCTCTCTTGGTTTCCACGGGCAACGGTGAGGAGGGCTAGCGTAGGGCTGGGCGGTTTTCCATCATATTGGTTCCGATATGAATATTTTTTTAATATTGGGATTCCATAATCACAATTTTGGAACCACCAATAATTATATCCTGTATTGGATATTGGTGGTCGGAAAAACCAATATTTGTAATTGGAATATTGTATATTGGAGAAACAATATTTGCAATTGGAATATTGAATATTGGATTACCAATTATAAAAATTCAAGTATTGAATATGGGAACCCGGCGAGGAGTGTGGTCGGAGAGCGCCCAAATCTTTGAAAACAGACGGCCAGCGTGGCACTCAGTGCAGCACTTCCATTTCCACCATTATTCATAGCAATAACTGGGGAAAAGAAGCTAACATTGGTTTTCTTGTTTTATTAACTGAATTTTACATAGAGGTTGATTCCTTCTTTCGAGTTTTCCGCCGCGTTGGTTCATGTTGAGGACAATATTTCGCCGGCTGTCCTGCTGGCTTCCTCAGGTCCATGTAACCAAAATGTTACATGGACCTGAGGAAGCCAGCAGGACAGCCGGCGAAATATTGTCCTCAACATGAACCAACGCGGCGGAAAACCCGAAAGAAGGAATCAACCTCTATCAAAGCCCCGCGGAAGCCTTCATCAGAACAGAATTTTACATAGTTCATAAAGTCCCTTTTTCTAAGTAACCCCAACCTCCCCTCCCCCTCGGTTCTAATACACCTCTTCCCCCGTTTTATGTTTTTAACCTGTTAATTTTACCTGTAAATCTTGCTATGCTCAATATTTTCCAATATACCAATATTTCATGCTTTCATTATTTCCAATATACCAATATTTTCCAATATTGAATACTCCAATACAGGTTATTGATATTGGGCCATTTTCAATATTTTAAGGCATTGGATATTGGATATTGTGATTCAAATACCGCCCAGCCCTAGGCTAGCGGATAACTGGTGGACCAAGAGTGGCTGCCGACGTAGCGGCGGCGGCAACTTGTACACACGTACTATACTAGCCCCCTATAGCAGCTCCCTCTCGCTTGATACCTTGGGATGAACACCATCGCAGGGGACTGGCGGGGGAGGAGGAAAGGGAGCGAAACAGGTTTCCTCCCTCACCGCCTTCAAAACCCATTCCCCCTTCCTTCGTCTTGTGTCTTTTCGAGGGCGGTTTCTGGTCGGGAGACTAGGCGAGGTAAAGAGGGCGCGAGGATGTGAGGAAAAAATTGGTGGGTGGAGCCGGGGGGGTTACTCGACGGCGAGTGTTGCCGTTCGGCCGCAGCATTACGTCGCGGTCTCGACCCTCATCGCGGTCCACCTACATTCCCCATGTGCCGAGAGCGGAAGGCTTCGAAAGAGGCTTTCATCCCTAGGCGTCAGCGAGGCTTAGGCTCGGGAGTCTTATCTGTTTGTACTGCACCGGAAATCTTTATCTCCGAAGAATTCTCCTCAAAATGATGAAACAGGCTTCGTCCTAAATCAACCCATTATCGCATCACCAATTTACAAAAAAAGTCTCCAGAGCAAAAAAATAAGAGAGTCGACTATCCCAAGTATGAGCATTTATGTGAAAAATTATGGGAAATTACATTCAATAATTTTAGCGCCATAAGCACGCGTGAACTTTCCTTTCCTCAGATAGGGATAATGAAATATACATTCTCGACCACTCAAATACATTTGGTCAAAAATGACATAACTTTCTTCTTTTATTTCTATCAATGAGTTAGCTATGTGTCTTCAGAAAAACATTCTGATGACTTCTTCATTCGATTTCGGCTCACAGTCTCTGCTGCTTTATTTTCCATTGGTAGAAAGCAATCGGTTATCTGCTCACTCAAGTTTGATTGAATGATGGGAAGATTACGATTACTTGAACAAACTTGATTATGTTGACACAAGTGGGTTGCCATATCTTGAGTACTTGGAGGTGTTTATCTCGTTTTTTTAGACAGAAGCCGATATATTCTTGCCGCTCCACGGTTCAGTTTTCTCATTTCCTCAGGCCAAGAGGCTCAAGGGTAAAATTTTCGGGATATAACATGAATATCCAATGGAAACTGAAGAATAAGAACCACGCCCAACGAATTTTCTCTTGCAACAGAATTTCCTTTCAATGCCGGTAGAAAAAAATTGGAAAGCTAAGGGCATTCCTTAATTCTAAGATATTTACATGATTCCTAAGAGTTGAAATAAGGTGTGGTCAGGTCACTTAAGTATTCGCAAATATTTTCGAAACATTCAAGGAAACAAACGTACTCGTACCAAACATTCTAATAAAAATAAAAACCTGAAGCAATCCATTAGCACAAAAGTGGTATAATATATTCTTCCGCTGAATTTGCCGTTTACATATGCTATTGCCCACGAATACAAAATAGACGCACTATACGCTCCATACATAAGATGGCGGCATTAATTCTACTATTTAAGTATGAGAAAAATTTAATCATATTTACGTTTTCCACTAGGACGATAGGTACGAAACAAAGAGAAATTATGCACGAGCAAGATAATAATTTATCAAACCAATCGCAAGTACATTCCCTGCTTAAATCAGCAAATACAAAAAAAAGCTGTTATAAAGATGAAATTTGCAAGAGGCATAAGGCTTAGATACATACATTTGATATCACCGGACGCCCATAGACTAGAGAATAATTTCCCGACTGCTATCGCTACTAGGCATATTTGTATTGCGGCATATAGAACTATGGAGCTCGAAGAACCCCCCCTCTCATTCCATTTTAATGCCTCTCCGAAATTTGAAACAAGACAATTAAATATTATCCCACAGTCCAAGATGAGCCTTTTTCACCTAGTTCTAGAGCGAAAAGAATTCTCACGCCTCGGGAATTAAGGCCGCTTTCCTCTTATTTCAATGAAGCGAAGCTCAAGAAAGTTCTTGTTCCCCAAAAACCACAAAGAATTATAGCTGAGCATGATATTCTCGCACACATGGACGAAAATCACTTCGTAAAATGTGCTCTCCACATGAGAGCCGAGTATAGCCCATGTTAAGAAGGTGTTCATGGGAAAAAGACAACTGCTGTGCTCAAAGACGATAGGACTACGAGCCAGGAAACAGCATTCGAAAAGATTCGTGTTGAGCGTGGTACTCAACGGATGGGAGGCATGGACCATTGAAAATGCTGACCAGATGAGACTAAAGCCCTTCGGAACCTGGTGCTGGAGGAGGATGCTGAAGATAAAATGGACGGACAAAATAAGAAATGATGAAGTGTTCAGTAGAGTAAGAGAGGAAAGGACCATACGGAACACCAAACAAATAAGTAGAACAAGATGGATTGGACACACCCTGAGACATAATGGGTTTGTGAAGAACATAATTGAAGGGAAAATAGAGGGAAAAGGCCCCAGAGAAAGACCCAGGAATAAGTGTATGGATCAAATAAAGAGGAAAGTACATAGGAAGAGACACCAGGAGTTAAGAGAACTAGCATTAGATAGGGAAGTGTGGAGGACTGCAGTCAACCAATCCTAGGATTGAACGACCAATGTTTGATGAGCGCCAACTGGTTTTCCACGCATCAGCACCAGTTAATTAAAATTTCGGACGTATGCAAGAGAGTTTTTCTCACCAATGGACCCAGAACTTGAACTTTCCTCTGCCCGCATGCATCATCATTCTCAGAGGAACACTGACCTTCTCTCTCGTTGTGTTGAAAACCAGTTGACGCTGCTGCATAGCACTCCCGAATTTTGAAGCCAAGTAAGTTCTCATTCCCGAAAAAAACCACGCGGATCTAAAGCCGAACATGAGATATTCGTGGACATCAACACGTTTTAAACGTGAAACATTGAGCTCAACATCAACACAGAATGGCTCGCCACTCATCAGTAGATTAAAATTCCAGACGTTAATAGTAAAGTTTTTTTACTAATGGACCCAGATCTTTTATTTTCCTCTGCCAGTACTTACATACTTCATCACTTTCGGAAGAAAACTGACCTTCCCTTTCGATCGTGACGTTGCTACAAATTGCTTCCACATGGCTTGCCATGCATCAGTGGATTAAAATTCCAGTCGTTAATAGTGACTTTTTTTTTACTAATGGACCCAGACCTTGGGTTGTCCACTACCACTACTTACATACTTCATCACTTTCGGAAGAAAACTGACCTTCTCTTTCGATCGTGACGTTGCTACAAATTATCATTGGTCGTTCAATCCTAGGATTGGTTGATTGCAGCCCTCCTTTACCTTTCTTTTCCCTGTATAATGCTAGTTCCTTTACCTTCTCTTCTCAATTCACCTTTACTTTTCCCTATCTAATGCTAGTTCCTTCACCACCTAGTGTCTCTTCCTATGTACTCTTCTCTTTATTTGATCCATGAACTTGTTCCTGGTTCTTTCTCTGGGATCTTTTCCCTGTATTTTGCCTTCAATTATGTTCTGCAAAAATCCATAATATCCCAGGGTATGCCCAATCCATCTTGTTATACTTTTCTCTATGGTGTTCCAAAAGGTCCTTTCCTCTTCTACTCTTCTGTACACTTCATCATTTCTTATTTTGTCCGTCCATTTTATCTTCAGCATCTTCCTCCAGCATCAGGTTTCGAAGGCTTCTAGTCTATACTGGTCAGCTTTTCCAATTGTCCATGCTTCCGAACCATGGAGTGCCACGCTCCATACGAAGGTTTTCACATACTGTTTTCTGGTTTGTAGTCCTATATTCTTTGAGCACAGCAGTTGTCATTTTCCCACGAATGCCTTCTTAGCCTGAGCTATTCCCCTCTTGATGTCCGTTTTACTTCTTCCGTCCCACGTGATGGTGCTTCCGAGATAGGTGAAGGAAAACAAAACGCTTACGAATACCGAAGCCGACTTCGCGATTACTGGTGGGTATGATACAAGGGGCATACCTATCGACTCGAGGAAGAGATATGGAGGGAGTTAGAGAGAAGTAAGAGGAATCGGACGGAGAGGTAGCAAGAAGGGGGGAAGGAAGGAGGATGGGAGAGAATGACAGGCCTGAGGTGAGAGGAAGGAGGATCATAGTGTCGCGGACGAGGGGACCGCAGGTGTCCGACCCAAGTCTCCCGTATCCGAAGAGCCTAAAGGTGCGAAATCCGAAGTGACGCATGCGTTTAAATAAAGATTCGACGACAAATGGTACGGTTTTGGAGACCAAATACTCACACGGGGGCACGTGTGGGAGGCGTAGGGTAACGGGAAGTCCCGGAAGGGCTTCCTCACAGAATTTATATGCGATATCAGTCAAAAAGATGCCGCCCCGAGATATTCGCTCTTCCTCATCTCTCGAATGATTAATTAAATCCGAAGGCGCGAACCCGAAATATATCTCATCTACCCCGAAGATCCGGGAGTTACGTTGCCATATTAATACCATTCGCGTTCGCAACACGTCCGAGAGGTCGTCTGCTCTGGTTACGAACGCAGGTACCATAGGAGACACATTTTGTACTGTCGAAAAGTCAAGTTTTCGCTCAGTTTTAGCGTCATTTTCCATTTCAAACTGGATATTTTCCAAATTACAAGAACCTTATTGCAACTTTGACCTGGGTGGTCAAAAGATGCTTTTTCAGAAAACCATCAAATTTCTTTTTTTGGATCAATTCAAAAGAATTCAGTGGCATAACTTCAGCGGTAATAACCCTCTGATGAGACATACAGGGTTGCGGCATTGATAGGGAATAACACATTTGGAATGCTTGGAATGGGATTCAAACCCGGATACTAAGCCTGGATCTCATGCAAATAAAGCACCCAGTTGATCTTGGTGAATATCACTGAGGACAACTAAATTAAATTAACGCCATTTTAAACAATTTAGCTGTTTCTCTGCGACCAAATGTAGAATGAGAAAGAGATGAATAAAATCATCACAGTACCTTACGATGCATAAACCACAGCCAGTTCGCTTACCTGTAAAAAAATAACAGAAATATTTTATTCCACTTACAGAATAATGCACATATATTTCATTTATCAACCATAAAAGTAAAGTTAGATACCCATGAAGAAGCATTTGGGTATTCATTTATTATTTAAGATTCATTTGGCAAATTTTTTAACAACATACAGATATAAATATTGCCATTTTCAGCACCAAAGATTGTTCAGTGTAGCATAGTTAGAAAATACATTGATTTTTTGAATTTTACAATAAATTTATACATAGTAACGATCATGGTTGATGAATTGGTAAATATAATGAATAAAAGCATTTTGGTACATACATAAGTTATCAAAGACATGTTGAGTGGTACGTACTTCATCATCGAAGAATATTTCCCATGCCTATTTTCGAAAATAACTATTTTTTAAGCGACCAATGAAATCGGCCTCACATTGTTCATGGGATATACCATTAGGGAAGGGACAAATTATTTTAGTGCAATATATAGGCGTGTATTTTATGAGATTCAACGTTATGCCTAGGAACTCTAATTTTTGGGCTTTTTTCAACATTGTTTATCAAAGGAATTGTTTACTACTTTGATCCCCTCCACTGTAAAATACTCGGAATGCCTTTTGTTCAAATATATGTCTGAAAGGTAAAATACTTAGCAAAGACAATGATTAGAAGGTTTCCGTACTCACGGCTCGAGGAATTGTGCTAATAATTTTATTTAGGATTAATTGTAATGGCTGAGTATTCGGGAGGTACTTGCCCTCCCCAAGGAGTCATTTCGTTTTCAAATATTTCGTTCACCAGGATAACATGTGATATCGACAACGCAAGGAAAGCAAAGCTATTTATTGCGCAGGAGAAGGAAGAGAAGAATATTAACGTTTGAAAAAACAAACGATAACCAAACAAAGTGGGCGGAATGAGAAGCATTTCCAATCAAAATGAAAAGACGGTTGATCCGAGTTTTCTTGCCGCTGCAAGTTCAAAATAGCCACTATTATATCACACTAAAGTAAACAAGCCGTAGGCAAGTGAACTGCCGAAGTCTCGCCGTGAATTCCCATGTAGACCATTACTCAACGCTCAGCAGCGATGCCATCACGCGATATTTTAAGACATGAATGATGGTCCCTTTATTCTTATTTTCTGGTAAGAAATACGAAGATTTTTGGCACTCCTCTCTTGATTTGACTTCCATACTTCTGCCTTAATCTCACTGATATTGGCGTTAACCTCGACGGAGCGAAGGAAATATGCCGCATGATATTAGACATTTAAAGAATTCATTAGTATAAACACATCCCGTAGTTACCACATGATTATCTGTAGTCTTCACAAAAGCCTTCAACAGGACCAGAGTCGGACAGATAATATCAGAAAAAATATGTCATCAACGCAGTTTCTTTTCATAAGTTTAGGGAAAACCTTAAGCTGTAGCACGCGCTTAAAACCATGGCAGATTTATGTACCATTCATACTTCATTTCAACATCGAAGAATACATCAGAAATGGAACCGTCTCTTAAAAGTGGCCAATTTTTGTACTATTTTTTTAAATTACGACAATGCACCGATTAGTCTTTCACCAAAAACGACGTAAACGTATCAAATAATAGTAATATTTAACAATTGATTAAATTTAAAGAAAACGGTAAGTTATAAAATGATATTTGACGTGTTTTCCGACAGCTCTTTCTCATTTAAAAGTAAAACAATTCACGAGCTAATTCAAAATGCAAGACTTGACGAACTTCATGCCACGTAGACCTATTTCTAGAGCAGCATTTCTTTAGATTCTCTGGGCTGTTTTTTTTTTCTATTTTGTCAGCCGCACCTTTGGCCTTCTTGCGCAAGAAATATTTCGAGGAATTAGGACTTCATTCCTGTGCAAGCGGCTTACCACCCAGGGACTTAATTTCGCCGCGTTTGTTTTGAGCACATGTATTATCTAAGCCACACCCGAAGGTCACAGCACTCTCACTTTTCAGCGGCGATGGGATGCTGGGTGACCACAACGGATTTGATCACGTATTATTTGACCCCGGTGACCCAAAAAAGAATTTTTTTCCCTTTCACAGCGTATCGAATGATGCCATCGCGGCAGTAGCCACTCGACGGTTCTTTTTAAATATGTATGGTTTCATCTCTTGAAAATTACGTACCGTGAGTACACACTGCTGTGCTTGTTTACAGCCTGAGATGGCTGACTGGAAAATTTTCACGATGGACATCAAGAGTGACGTAAATTAAATCAAATGTTAATGCCCCCCTTCGTTAAATACAAAAAATGTAAGGTAAGCCCACCTCTTATTCCAGATTATGTCGATTCCTCGAGGTAATGCATGGGGAAAGGGGGTAACTGCGTGATATGGATTGCGCATGAAGTATTTAGCTGAAGGGGCAAAACCCAAGCAAAAGGTAAGATAGATTACCTGTATTTAAAGCCAAAGCAGGGGCTACCACATAGGCAGCTTTCCAACAAAGCAGAATAGAATGGGGTTGTAACCGATCCCTCACAGACTCTTGCCATTGGATGATCAAGTTTTATTCACAATTCTAACATAAGTGTTGAGCGGACAAAACCGTCAAGGGTGAATTGACGTGCCTAGTTTACTATTGTTCAGGACGCGAGATAAAGGAAGGCTGTGATCTCCAAGTCTGGATTTCCTATGGCCGGCTACAAGACGTTTAGTTACGGAATTAATAGTTTTGAGATCCATGAAGTTAAGGGCCTCATAAAAATATTCAGGTTCAGGAACACATATACTAGCTTCATAACTTTTCAACCAATGTTTAATTGCTTATAATGTTTGATCTAATCTCCCTCCGCCGGGTAATATTTATGGTGATTATTTTATGTATAGTTGTCAATACACTAAATAACTATTTAGTCAAAGTAAAAAAACAGGCCATATTTCTCAAAACAACTATTTAATCAAATAATTAAAACTCTAAGCGCTTCATCGCGCATCCGCCATCTTGACTTCTTGTGGAGCTCATAGCTTCATACCATAAGTTATGAATCCATTCATGACACCAATAAATTCATTGAATGCTTCTGCAACGCTCACTGGATGTTTGACTCCTCGTTGTTAAGTGATATGCGTACAAAGAAAAGTTAAAGCTCACGAAATCATTTTTATTCATGAAGGCTGGAGGGATTAATTTTGAAAGTGAAAGCCTCTCTTAGCACTTTCCTCCCCTTACAGTTAGACACGCTCGCGTGCGTACACATGAGGTTTGCGCGTCGCAGGCACCGTGGGCACACTCCGCGTCATTTGACTCGCACGCCCCAATGCAACCCAGTAAAAGAGAAACTAGTTTATCCCGCTGGTCTCCTCTCCCTCTCGTACAACTGCGAGAGTTAGCAACGGTTTATTTTAGAAATGACTTGATACAAAAACATCTCCCCCAGTTCCTCTCGGAAGAGACGGCAAGACACCTTATGCTTGCTCACCTACTAATGCGATACGCGGGAGAGGAAAGGGGTGGGGGACGGCGGTAGGGGTGAGTGGGGGGGTGGTGGGGATTGAAGGCAAGACGTGTGTGTGCTAAGAGGCTTGACGCACCCACAGACAAGACGCCGAGCGTGGCTCGCGCTGAAGAGAGGAGAGAAATTTTCGCGATCGCGCCCAAGGCCCAGTTTCACGCCTTAAGGTTCGCCACCGAGCCGCACCGCCCGCAGGGCGAGCAAGCTGACGCGATGGCCGGGCCCAACGGCGCGGCGGAGACGCGGCGGGGAACGGCGAAGGTCGCGAGCCGCACGATCTCGCATATCGCACCGGTGAAAGGGACGCTCGCTTGCTTTGCTATCACTATCAGTTCCAAGCGCGCGCTTTCGCCTTCGCTAAACTGCCCCGCCTCAACGCACAGCGACGTGGCGACTCCACCCAAAACTCACCAAACCCCCCAAATCCAATCTAGGAGTTCCTTATGTCCACCGCAACACTCAGTCGCACGGAAAAGGACGTCTTTTTCATACGGTCAACGATACTTCCCAGAAAAGTCAAGGCTCCCAGCGCCTATATCGATAACAGACTTCATAACATATTTTGCATCACCCGCAATATTATCAGGAGCTAGAAAAATTTGCTAAGTTCATAATTAAGATAGGTAAACATTCTTTCTCAAATAGGTCAAAAACTTGAACATCAAAACTGAATACATTTTGGTTTAACTACACTGATTAGTATTATTTCAGCTTATCTAAAGGTCTGACCTACCGCACCTCCATCTTAGTACTTCATTCATTCATTGGTCAATTCATTGGCGGCGGCTCGTGGGGTAGTATGTAGATATAGATAGATAGATAGGTATAGACTCATCTGCATCATAAGACTTAGACCCAGATCAAAGCCGAAAACTCACACTTACAAAATATTCGGGCCACTTAGTTTTATTCTTCATTCATTGGTTGTCCAATCCAAAGAATGGTTGACTGCAGCCCTCCACTCTTCCCGATCAAATGCTACGTCCCTTACTTTCTGGTAGGTAGCTCATTCTGTGTACTTTCCTCTTTATTTGGTCCATGAACTTATTCCTGGGACTTCCTCTATTCTATTCTACCATTAATTATGTTCTTCACCAACCCATTGTATCTCAGGGGGTGACCAATCCATCTGGTTCCTCTTAATTGTAGGGTGTTCCATAAGGTCCTTTCGTCTTCTACTCTTCTGTAAACTTCGTCATTTCTTATTTTGTCCGTCCATTTTATCTCCAGCATCCTCTTTCAGCGCTAGGTTTCGAAGGCTTCTATTTCTTTATGGTCAGCTTTTCCAATTGTCCATGCTTCCGATCCATGGAGTACTACGCTCCACATGAATGTTTTTACATATAGTTTAATGGTTTGTGGTCCTATCCTCTTTGAGCACGGCAGTTGACTTTTTACCATGAATGCCTTCTTAGCTGAGGCTATCTTAGTGCTAATCATGATTCATTTCCCAAATTAATGATTAGTTTGGGGCTGGAGTGGTCAAAAATCAAAATATTTTTCTGTTAAAATTACCATCTGTGGTAACGGAAGTAGATTTTGATTTCATTACTGTCTGCGGCTAAGATTAATTCCCGCGATCTAATCCAAGAGTTTGATCCAAGCACAAACGATTCCCCAAAAATAAGTACAAGAAACGGCTCCCTTGGAATATCAAGGTCGACGTATTAGCAACAAGTGGGAGAGCAACCGCTATGGTCTTGAAACTATGGGTGTTTGCTCCTTTTAAAGTTCAAACAATTAGTATTCACGCAATGAATTCGAGGACAGATAAAATCGATGTAACTTTAACTGACATTTTTAATATCGCGGGTTACTTCCGCACGTTTCAATCAAAGCCCCTTTTTACTGTTAGTATAGCCTAATATCAACACCCATATATTATATGATATTCCATCTCGAGTGGGGGTGGCATTCATCAAACACGTCCGACGCTCCATGCTACACATGGACCAGGTCTTAATCCATGTGAAACTTTAACGCGCTAAAAAATCACCCCCGCATATAAGAATCCATCGCTTTGGCAACTCACAGTTAGGGCCATACAAACGAAAAGGTCGTCAGGGAGATCATAATTCTCGGCCAGATCCTGGCCATGGTATCCATTTCGTCGCCTTGGAGGCAACGAGAGCGAAACAAGATGCGCCAACGTTTGCGTGAGCACACACAAGGAGCGCCCGAGACGTGGTGACTCTTCATAGAAGAAGCTCGCCCAGCACGATGATCGCGAGCATCAAAGAGATAAGAGAGAGGTGCGAATCGGCCAAGAACGAGAGTCCATCTCGATTTTGAATCGATGGCGATAGTGACAATCGAGCGAGCGCAATTAGCAGCGCCCTGCGGCAGAAAAGGGAATCTGATTTAGGAAGCGAAAGTTTGGCCCCAAGCACGCACTTGTGGCGAACAGCGGAGAAGGAGCGAGGGAGAGTGAAAATCACGGACGTGACCGTGAGGGGACGCATTCCAAACGAAGACCAATGGCCGCGCCACATCGCCTTCATGATTTCGCAACAAATTTTGCGTGTATCAATGTCAAAATCTAATAATGGACGCACAATTGAAATTTGACATTTCTCATCGAAGTGATCCGGAGTTTCAAAATGCTTGGACAAAGGCCAATGGCCACTCCATAACGCCATCATGATTTAATCACTAATGTTGCATGTATCAACGTCAAAATCAAATAATGGACACACAATTGAAATTTAACATTTCTCATCGTGGTGATTCGGGGTTTCAAAGTGCTATGATGGTTAAAGTCTTTTCTGCTCCATACAGCTATAACTGTAGAAAATGTCTTGGATATCAAAATAAACGCCGTTTAAGAGCCGATATACAAATATACGAACCGAACTGACGCTTTTTGAGCTATATGAGGATGGCATAGGTCTTTTCCACTCTCTTCCATAAGAACCGTAGAAAATCTCTTGTATCCATATTTAGATAATACCAGTGATGCTCGGTAATCGAGTAAAAGTAATCCAATTACCGGTAACAATTACTTTTTGGGTATTTTTTACTTGAAATCGTTACTTTTAAAAGAAAAGTAATTATACTTGTAATCTACTCCTTAACTACTTTGAGTAATCGTTACATTTAAATAATCGTTACTAATATCTACAGTGAACTGTTTGTTCGTTCGAGATCCCGCCGTCATGACGTCTATTCGTGTGCCTTTTCGCTGTGGCGATGTGCCCAATTGGTGTACTGGTTCAGCGATATGTCGATGTACGTCGAGGTATCGCTGATATGGTTAACTTCCGGTAATTTCGAAAGATTTCACGTGGTTACCATTTTCGCGACTGTCACCATCGTCACCACTAATATTCTTCTCTGGCACCTCGCGGAAGGAAATTGCTGATTTTGCTGCCGTCTTGAGTTGGTACTGCTAGTTCGTCGAAAATTGCAAACTACGACAGGAAGACAAATTCAACCATGGATAGCGATATTAGGGAATTTCCGTTTCCTTATTTAAGAAATTTCTTCGAGTTAGAGGAGAATTGTTCGGATTTAAATATGACCGTTCGCTGCAAACTGTGCGTTGACAAAAATTCTATAGTCGGCGTGGAGCACATCATCCAACTCACGAAAACATATAACGGTAAGTAGAGAGAAAACCCGAGTAATTTTTTCTATAAATTTTAATTTATGCATGCATTTTCGGAGCACGAGGTGCTCGTGGTCTTTGTGAGCGCGCGTTGTAGATTTAAATTTTTTCTCAGCCATTGCGTAGTTTCGAAGCGAGTTTGATCGTTATAGTTAATCGTTTATTTCAGCATCTTAATGAATTTCTTTCCATATAATCCGAAATTTATCTTCTCCTAAAATTGTTTCTACGCGTACTCGGGTCAGCGTTGGTTCGTGTACATTTACAATTCGCGAAATTCAGATTCAGCTTCATGCTAATAAGAGGGAATTATGGAAAATAAAATGAGTGGTGAAGAGTATACCTCCAGTTTACGATAGGTTCACTTAAAATGGGTTCACATCTCGATCTGCTAGCTAGGAATGATCAAGGGCGCTGATTTGCAAGCGAAGGTTTCTGCGTAAAGTAAATTATAAGTGCATATAATATAATTAATAATTACATAATTATAAGTGGAATTTCATAATTGTATGTCGGTGTTCACGTGTTAGCTTGGTAGTAAGTGTGGTAGGACCTAAAATATTTAACTGGAAACATTGCATTTTAATCAAAACTCTCCCAATGCCTTACACCCTAGAAATGGCAAGCGGGATATCATGTATGTTCATGGAGATGGTGACAACTTGAATCCTTCATTCTTCTTGAATATTCATTCAATATATTAACTCTTTCAACTGATACTTTTTTTAGCGAGTCCATCCTGGTCATGTAAAAGAGATGGATGTCTCTTTAAGGACCACAAAAAGGAAAGCAGCCGATGGAGATCAACACTCACAGAAAAGGCAGTCCACACTCTCTTTTGCAAATGACAGCATTTGTCAGGCAACTGTGGACAGGCTAGTCCTTGATTTCATTTGTGGTTCTGGGCAGTCGTTTTCCGTAGTTGAAATGACTAGAGGAAAATAGATGTGAGGGGGGACGTGTGCCCCATAGCTGGATCTGTCCCGGCTAACAATTTCAAGTGTCAACTATTATTTTCATCGAAGACCGTTTATTTTTCTATTAACTTTAACTAAAAAGCATATCAAGAGAAATCTCATACACATGGTGTTTATGCATTAAGGTACTATGATATGCATGCCAACTAAATTCCAATATCCTAGTTATTTGAGACTTCTAATCCATTTATATTTCAGGAAATTAGTGGGTAGATAGCGTTAGTGTACATTGTTGTCAGGGAACTCAGAAGGAGCTTATGCTGAAGTGTTACCTCAATGAAGTTACCTCTGTTTTATTTAGCGACATTAACAATGAAAAAAGTGACTTCAATCACAGGATATCATGCAATCATGGTCGCCGGATGAAAAATTATTATGAAAGCAAATTTATCCCTCAAGTTTAGCGATTTGAATGGACATGAAACTATAGAGAATAGCTACTAAAATTATTTAATTTTAGTATTTAATTTAATTTAATTTAATTATTAGAGAATTTAAATTTCAGGAAAAATAGACATTGAAATACTTAGTATTTCTATGAGAAGTTCGCGGTGAATTTCAAAAGTAATCTAAATGTGATCTACTTGTAATCAATTACTTTTCTGAAAAGTAATTGATACTTGTAACCAATTACATTTTGGCTAAAGTAATTGTAATCGAGCCCAATTACTTTTTTCAGTAATCACTGTTTCAGTTTCATCACTGGATAATACAATTTCGTACTTTTCCACAGAATTGTATTTTGTGTGGTACGACGCATTTCACCGACGTGTTTCATCATCAGTTACCTGACGATGCCGCAAGTCGGTGAAACGCGTCGTACCACACAAAATAAAATTCTGGGGAAAAGTACAAAATTGTACTCTCTAAATATGGATACAATTAACTTCCACGAAGTGAAGCCTGAAACTGTAGATTGTAATCTCTTGGATGTCTAAAAAGATGCCAAATCAGAGGCGATATATTAACCTACGACTCGACTTGACAGCTGAGGGTGGCTTATTGATTTCATTAAGTCATTATTGAGTAAGATTTTACAATAATCATTTAAGTTCATAGGTACGATCATCATCGGAATACCCGAAACTACCATCCTACGGTTAAATAATCCTTTCTAGAGCTAGAGAGACAAGAAAGAAACAACAGACTTTGTTTAGGTGGTTTCCAATTTATTGATAGCCTTTTACAGAGACTATCTGCGTAGAGCAGGAGTAACCTAAAATTGTTTAACCATCGAATCCTTACAGAATTTCTTATCTACATCTACATACTACCCAGTGAGCTGCCGTTTGGGCGTGTGGCAAGGGGTGTTAGGTCACCAGCCGTGTAAAAATGTAAGGTTTTGGAAGGTGAAATTGTGTCGTGTATTATGGGAGTGTATTAAGTGGAGCTGTTTTTATTGCGGTCACTTATTGTGCGCGGAGATAACGAGTTTTTGTACCTATTTCTTCGGAAATGTATCTATCTCATTTCATCGCTTCTGTCAGACCTAGAGATGTAGTGAGGCGTCATGATAATATTATGTGTCACTCTAAAACATTACATGTTGTTGACTAATTAAAATTTTACGTTATTAAAATAGCGCAACCAAATAAGATGCTTTTACTTACTCTGCAGGGTATATTATTACTTGTCGAAAACTGTCTTCTACGTCGTATTCTACTATGAAAGAAAATGAGTTCATTTTTGTTTTGACCTTCGTTGAAAATAATGATAAAATGTGTTATTTAGTCAAATGATCAAACAATTTAATACATGATACGGAGAAATGTATGGTATAATGCTGCATATATTGAATTTGTAATTCCTTTATTTTCCATCGCCCCCCAATCGACCATTCCGCCCGCATCGACCCCTCACAATGTCACAGCGATCCCTGGAGGTCTATATTCGCCACTTTGGCGAAGAGAGTGTTAGACTGCTAAAACAATGGATTTACCCTTGGAACTCACAAATAATTCACATAATTATGAAGTCTGCAAAGAGTCGAGAGGAGTGCTGATGACAGAGGTTACTGAAATTACAAAATTTAGCACATTTGAACCCGAACTTCACAAAAAAACATTTTCCCGGAAAAATCCATTAACGCTTCGCGGATGCTCCTCTTCAGCGTTTAATTGGCCCCGACGAGACGTGGGCGCGTCGAAATTGTGCACAGGAAGAGAAGAACATCAGCGACTTTTAAGGGAAGACGAGGCGAACCGCGGCTTGCGCACATAAAACTCTTTTGCCTTGACAACAACCGCTTCGGAAGCCAAGAAAGACTAATTTAAGAATGGTGTAGCTTTGAAAACACTTTGGCTGCGATGGGAGAATAAAGGGATATTTTTTCTCTACTGAGGAGATGGAAGAGGCGAGTGTGAGTGAGAATGATAGAGGGCAGACGTGCTATTGGACGGTTGGTCGTATTCCCGCAAGTTGGCCGCAAGGGCAGCTGGAAGGACACAGGAACGCTCTCCTGCCGCCTAACCCGAAGCGGATCGTGCGGAAAAGGGAAGCAGAAAGAAAGATACAAGCGAGTCCAACCCGCTTACGAAATATGACGAATGGCTGATGAAATGTAAAATCACTGATTGAGTATTAAAGATGCTTCATACGGTGGAGTTTCATGATGATGATGCTCGAAGAACAGGACTTGGATTGCATATTTGGGGAGGCGACTGACAGCCAAGGTCATTTACGCCGTAGTGGATAGGTAAGGGAGGAAGGGTGAGGGGAAACCCGGCGTCGGCATTAGCCTGCTCTTAACGAAAGGCACCATGGGGACCACGGTTTAACCTCTCATCCGACTGACAGAGTACTGCGCTTGAGGTGCCCTCCACATGACACTCAAGTTGGGATCGGGTTTCGTCTGAAAAACATCCTTCACTGCAGGGATTTGAACACTGGGCGCCCGTATGGTTAGCCAGTAGGTACTCTACCCACCACGCCAACCCGATCCCCTCGAAGAACAGGGTTCCTCTAGGATAATTTAATTTTACTATTTTAAATAATTTACATTGTTTTCAAGCCGGAAAACCTAAAATCAAAGTTGACAGTTATGTACAAACATACAATCTAGCTGTAAAATTAAAAAAAGTGGAAAACTGCCAATGCTCAGTCATAAAAACGTGAAATAGTTTGAATTTAAAATATGCTATTCTCGAGCTGCTTCTAGAATAACCTTTGCCTGATATTGCCAACAAAATCGTACCCATCCACATCAATTTTCATGAGGTTACAAGGATTTAAATGGAAGAATAAGCGCAGATGTGGGAATGAATGGCTCATTTTCGACCAAATGCAAATGAAATTTCCGTTTAGACCTGGTACATATAGTAAATATTTCCAGAAAACTAATTTGTAACAAAATGAAGAGGCCAAAACATATGCTCTTGAGTTAAAAGAAAATGAATGCAACTAATTGAAGTCAGTGAGGATTATTTAAAAACGTCTCCGTAGTCGTCTCCTTCGTAAAAAGCAAATAGAAAACACTAGTATAATTATTCGTCCACTACAAAAAGAGCGAGTCCACTACAAAGAGATAAGACTTGATTTGGTGGAAAGAATTCATCATAAAGAATGAGAGTAAGGACGATATTTCACTTAGATAAATTTAATTTTAAAATGTAATAAATAAAATTATATTCATCTAAGAGGAAAATTGCCTTCACTGTCATCCTTTACTGGTCAAATAATCTGCACAATCACTCGATAACTTTCCTTTTCCGGTGTCTTAACGCAAGTCGAGAGTGAACAAAGCATAACTGAAGTGCGGAAAGCGTAGCAACTGTATTCACCATTAGTTTTTGGTGAAAAGAAGTCGCGATTGAACCTCCTTCCGAGGAGAGCTCCGAGGAGTCTGTGGATGCAAGGGCGATTATCTCATCGCGAGAGCGCCCGCCTTCTTCGCCCCCACTGAGCGAGGACTGGTTTCATTGCGGCGGTCGGGTGACGTCACCGCCCTACAAAGCGAAGCGAAAGCATCCTCTCCCCCTCGAGTATGTGGTACAAGCACACAATGAAACTCCTCTCCGCGTCCTCAGAAAGCATCAACAGACGGAGTCTTACGGGGCACTTTTTTCCGGCGTGGTGACTAGCGTACCTCCTTAGCATCTATTCTGCGTCCCTCCGCGTTGAAACCCCGCGTTTATTCATGGTACAACCGGTGCGATTCTGCTTTCGGAGAAGCGTGTTCATTTTTATTTTATTTATTTATTTAATTTTATCTTTGCTACCCAGAATACAGCCCATTTGGCTGATTTATATTGGGTGAATAATATTAACAACAGACGAAACACAAATATCCATGCCCTGAGTGGTGATATTTCCACCCAGGTGGGAATGGAACCCGCGACCCTCGGTGTAGCAGGCGAGAACGTTACTGCATTGGGGCCAGCACATATCAAGAGTCCATCTTCTTCTTGCGCGATTTGGGAGTTCCTGACTCAATATGGCGTGTTTACGAAAATTTATATCATGCGTGCATATCAATCACGCCACTCTCTTTTGGGACAAGGTCAGTGAGAGTTAAAATCTCGACGCCAGAGCTAGAAAACTGCTCCAATTAAACAATTTTCTTCTACACTGCCCTATCCTTGCAAACCTCAGTCTCTCCTCCCACATTCATACATTGCTTTATGCGCGGTCTTATTTTCTTAACACTTCCAATGTTCCTACTCTCTTTCCAAAACAGTCACCCATGGCTTCTCTATCTATCCCATTATGCCATACTATTCGCTCTTTTGTCATCAATCTATTCCACGGATCCACTATCATTTACTCTATCATCATTGACAAGGCAACAAAAAACGATCCTTTCATGATCCTCAATTATCGGGACATTAAGTCCAGATTCTTTCATCAGTCACTCATTTTTTTACCCAATCCCGCCTCTTTTTAACATAACCACTTTCCAGGTAACTCATACCCACTGTGTTTAACCCACACTTACGACAGTTCAGTCATAGACCATGATTAACATTTCAATGTATGTCTCATATCTCTGGTCAAATGTGACCTAAGAGTGAAAACCGATACGAATCCCATCGATAACGACTGCAAGTATCATGTAATTAACAAAATATATACTTTCAGTTAACACCAGGTTAATGTAAAGGCAACACCATCTCAAGGTTTGCGTTAGCCAGACATTATAAAATCGGGCCTTCGAGCTTTATAGCTACGAGGATTGAAATATCAGGAATATCTATAGCTACTTGCAGTCTCACAAGTCGAATAAAAGTATTAATGCTAAATCTTGAAGACAACTGTGAAGAAGAGCTAACTTTATTAGTTTAGTTACTGGCACAAGAGAACAGGAAGGGCATTTCGCGGTTCACACGGGGTATTACGCAGAGCGAACCAAGTAGGTACAACGCCTGGATGATCGCTTGGAATATCGCGGAAACATAACGTGTCGAGAGAGCTTTAGTGGCCAAGACACAGTAGAAGGAGTACGGAGAAATGTCTCCGCTCTGTGCGCGTGCGGTAGCAGCCAGAATCCATTACTGGGGCATGTCTTTGTCAACCCGTCGAAGAAAGAAATGACACTCTCTTTTCAAGCCATTGCATCCGGTGCGTGCAGAGTGATGGGACGATTGTAAGGTCTTAACTCAATGAGCGTCGTCTCTCTCCGTGCTCATCCAACTCAATAAGTGCTCTCATTGTTCGTGGCCAAGAAAATCGGGGATCTATGTCACTGTCAAGCATTGAAAAAAATGAAGTATTTTCAATGCGATCTGAAACGTCCTCCAAGAGAAGTTCAGCCAAAGGTCTTCTGTCGTTCCTGTCGATTGGATATGCTTTTCTTCTTTTTTCTGAAACAGCGCCAACGAAATAAGCCCGGGTCTTTGAGACCGAGTTGGGAAATCCACGAATCTTAAATCAGGTCGGCGGACATTTCCTAGGGATCTTATTAATATTCATTGCACAATATGATGCCGGAAATGCACATCCTAAACAGTTTTTGAAAAGCTTCAGAGTGATATACAGAGTACACAGACTAACATTATCCTCAGATTTTTATTGAAAATTTTAACCTAAATGATAAAAGTTTGAGATTGAAAATTTGAATATCTACCTAAAAGAATGGAATGATTAAACAGAGAATACGTATCGTTTTGCCAAACATTGGTTAAATAGTTCGGCTTCTTCACTAACAGCAAAATACAGATATTAGATAAGCAGTCAACCATTGATTGATGTACATCAGAGCACACCCCTTGAATATTCCCACTACTCTGATGCTCGAGCACATCATGATTAGCATTGTTGAATCAAATGATGCTCAATTTCGTTGGGCTTTAAACAGCAGCAAAAACTGTTCCTTCGAAATACAACAAATCCTTGATCGCAACATGTGGAGGACTCAGTGGGCCAATTCCATTTCTTAGGAAACAACTGTTTAGGAAGTTTGGATTACAAGGTATATTTTCCTTGCGAGTGAGAACCATATCCAAAGTTCGAATATTTACATCTTTATGACTGCGCATCTCTAGGTCGCTGAGAAGAACTGATTTACGGGAGGAATAGGCGGAGCTTTAAACACGTTGTACAACAAATTCTCATCGAAGGACTTGGCCCACATGGACACAGAGACATCCTCGTGGCTCTTACGCTACCAGATAGGAATTGCAAACAATACTAGAGTTCGAAAGTAAAACTAACACCAGCGAAGTTTCAGTTCAAGACGAAAAGACCTGCCTTCTGTCAACGCTTTAGTTCACGCGCGGCTCATCTGAAGAATTTGAGTCGATTGACCGACATCGACGCGAGCCCGTGGAAAAAACCCGAAAATCAATCGCAAGAGCAAACCTTTGGCGCACTTGCGGGCGACAATTCACGGCTAGCGGATTGAATGTCAAAGCGAAGCCGCGAAACTAATTGCGCTCGAATGGCATCTCAAAAATCGGTTACAAGGCTAGGCAAGAGGAATGCGGATCTGGAATGGGCGACAGTGGGATCAGGACTCTTCGAGAGGATGCGCGGGGGAGGGAAAAGGACTAAATAATTGAGCACCTTTCCAAACCTGGGATGTCCTGTGGTGACAGGAACAAAACATGATTTTAATATCTATTTAGAGGGGCGGAGTTTGATCAATGAGTCGCCATTATACATGAGTTCAACTACCGCGGACGATATAGAGTAAGTCCTCGATTTACGTCGGAGATGCGTGTTGAAGAGGAGCGACGTAAGTTGAAACGACGTAAAACTGATCCAGATATTCATGACCGTTTATATCCCGCGATAAATCAAGGCATTAATTTCAAATTTCGTTTTTTTTTGCCATTATCCAGGAAAAATGGCTATCTCAGATAGGTTTATTATGTCTTAACCATAAAAAAACGCAATCATATGCACATACGGTCTATTTTATTAAAATGAAAAGGGGAAAAATTTTCCGACGACCCTTGTCAGCATGGACGAAACATCGAATCAGACGTAAATCGAAACGACGCACACCGAGGACTTACTGATACAGTGAAATCCCCCTTAACGACCACTTCCTATCAAGTGACCACCCCTCTCTACGGCCATAATTCAGCGGAACCGTCGGTGGTCGCTTATTTCACGTTTCACTGTATGTGTACATCAAATTAATATGCATTGAATTTTCCCAGGAGCAACTAAATTATGAGGAAATAAACGCCATCTGTTTAGGTTTTAACAAAACCGTCGCTTCATGAATTTTTCCATTTTTTTTTAAATCAGCCGTTCGTTCATTTGTATAATATGTAGGAGTTCATGACATGCATCTTGAACAAAAATAACCTCCAATTTTGAAAAAAAAACACGGTTTCCAAAGGGGGAGCGCTGAAGTTGGAAGGGATGCAGTAATTGCAATAATTACTAGCACATGATCTAAACATATTATTTCATAATCAATGAAGCTGTTAGAACATAACGCGCACACTGCTAACATTTCCTTTTTTATTAATTACACGCTCCAAAGAAAAATCAGGGACTAGGCTATCGTCACAATGTACCACAGGAGCATACAGAAAGTATAATTTTCATGTCTCGCTCATCCGCCAAAGACGACCCGGATCATGATAAATACCCGGGACTAATCAGTAAATCATGTGGTAGTTCTCGGACGCTTTTGCTAGAAAATTACAATGGTTGTGCCCATCGTCTAGCTGAGTTTTGCTATCAGAGACGGATCAGACGGATACAGAAGTTTGGTCCACAGTGTCCTACCTTGGCACGGAGCCATCGCATGTTTGGCAGTCCGGATAAACAGATCGGCCTTCGGCCTCTGTCACGCATTAAAATACACCAAAGCCTACGGCATTGAACGCTTCCAGCCATTAATTGAATCCTCTCCCTCCTTCGGGTATGATTCGAGGACAACTCATCGCTTACTTTCTAAGACGCAGTCGTTGGTGATTTATCGCAACATTTTAGAAAATGAATCAGCGAAATACGAGGCAGAATTCATTTTAAAGAAACTCGATACAATCGAATTTTGAGAATTTTTCAGGCTAAAAGCAAATGACCAAAACACTAGCATATATTTAATGGATACTAACACGTTGAGTGACTAAACATTTCTATGAAAGGTCCAAGTGTAAATTATGCAGGAAATTTGCGCTCCACCTGAGGCTTGGATGAGTAAGTAAAAAACCAATTATACACACTTTTGATAAAATTTAGAGTCAATTTAAGGTGAATCTATGGACCTAAAATTTTACTTTCAAAGCTTAAAATATGGTTGGAAAAACCCGACAAGGTATCGAATTTTACAGTATAATTAATTGTCACTCATTATTTCTGTACGGTTTCCAAATATTATCTTCATTCCGAGGGCCAGAAACACATATTGTAAGTCTTTAGAAACCACTTATGTGTAAATGACTCGGCAACTTGTGGACAACTGAAAATAACAATCAGCTTGAGGATAAGTACCATGAATTTTTACACAAGTATATTTCGCATAAAACATTTTGGACGGAACATCTCTCTTAAAACTTGCATGTTCACTTTACGGATCATGGATGAGAGTCGAATAACAAAACAGATTTATAAGAGTGAAATGAATGGTGCGAGAGGTAGAGGTAAGCTGAGAAAGTTGTGGTTGAATGTGGTTGAGGAAATTCTTAGGAGGAGGAATATTAGGAGTCTTAAAAACAGGAGGGCGTGTATAAGGCAGTGTATGGGGGTAAATGAGGCAAAAGAGGTTTTATTGATGCAGAGTTAGGTGTACAAATATGTATTTATGAGTTAAACTTTGTAACTGTGCCTACCCCGGAAGGGAACGGAGTGATTGGTATGTATGTATATTTTTGTTTAATACAACTCACCAAGGCATGCATTCTTCATCAGGGTTACTGTCTTCAACTGGTATCTAAGTGCATTGAAATGAAACGTGTAAGACGTGGGAAAAGAATAGACTGTTTGACAGTAAATAGTAGCCGTTTAAGTGATTGGATGTCTGAAAACACTAGAAAACTTCTTCTAGGAAGATAAATTAATTAAATTATTACGCGGAGTTTTTTTATTGAGACGGAGATCCACTGGAGATTTAAATCTTACTTATAATAGGTAAGATTTTTCCCTCCTGTTATAAGTTCACAATTATAATTCTAACATCACCAAATAAACCTTTGCAGCATTCGCCAAACCGAAGGTAAATTTATGTTGGCGCAAGGACTACTGATAAAAATAGTTACAGAGTTGGTAAACACAGGGAAAAATCATTTTGTCGGCTGCGTTGAAATGTTGAGTAATACTTCCATTGTATGAATCCCCTGAATATCTCGGGTTTCAGCTAAAAGTACCATGGTATTTTTATTTTCAATCCTAGCATTGCAATTATTCAAAAAGTAACTTCTGAGGCAGTAGAGTTCATTTCAAAAACTTTTTTCTACTACTTGGTATGGAACCAGAAAACGCGAGAAAAACTGTCCAAGAACTACGAAAACTTGATCATCAAACGGACGTAAATACTCAGAAGTTAGCGGCAAGAATTGGTGTATTGCGGAAACTAAAGAACGGGCGTAGACCTTCCGACGAGGAGTCATCTGAGAAGTGAAAATAAATGCCACCGTACGTCTTGACCCAACAACTATAGGAACGCGATATCCAAGTTTGCGTATCCGTTGCCGACGCTCGAATGTGACCGCGCATAAAAGGATGGGGAAGGAGTGGACCAAACGCGTTGTGAAACTACAAGACATTGATAAAGCTTTGCGTCGGAGGAGGAGACGGGGGTGGCGTGGAGCGGCGAAGATGATGATGCTGCTCGCCGGGGACGGTGGCCGCTCGTGGAACTCTCCCAATCGCTCAAAACAGTCGAGAATGAGAGACGGGTGCCCGTCTGTCCGCTCTTGTTCGTATACGAGAGGGCGATGGGAGGGGGGATGGACGGTTGTAATGGAGAGAGGAGAGAAGGAAGTGGTGGGGAGGGGGGGGAGGAAAGGGTTACTGGGGCATTGGCCATCTGTCCTCCATCTTGACTCGAGCGGAAAATAATCCGAAAGATGCAGCAAAAACGGGAGACGTCTCCCTCCCGGGGTTCCTCCAGGAATCTTTCTCGCTCCGATCCCCTTCGCACCGCCCGCACCCAGTCGCCCGCCTCGACTCCCACACACTCATCCCATCCCATTTCCGCTCCCATCGGGGCACATCCATCCCTCACTCCACACTCTTCCACCCCCGTGATTTCCTCGGACTCTCTCGTCACCGGGCGCGTTTCCCCAGACTGTATAGTAGCCCAGTCTTGTTACTACTTGCAAAATTGAGGGCGCGGAAAAAGAATTGCTTCGCCGTTTTTGTGCGCTGATTAAGCTAACGACGACAGGACCATGAATGAGATTTCATGGCGAAGTGTAAAAGAAAATTAAAGAGCCTGATTCAGGTGAAGATAGGATGATTTCCTTCCACAATGCCGAGGGAATTTTCATTAAAAGAAGAAAGCAGTAGCCTCTATGCTCGATTACCCCCTCCAGTTTATTTATTGATGCAGGTTTGAGGAATAATACTCGACTTTGAGAGGACTTCAACTCAACTACTAGGGTGCACTGATTCCACGGTATCAAACTCACAAGGTAAATTATTACCTATAAAAAATATAAATTTAAGTATCCCCAAGCTTATTCTTTTCTTTCACTGAATTGTTCAAATCCATCGGCGCTCAATCTCACATGTAAGGGTAATAAATGGATTTGAGACATTTTATTCTACATGAGTTACCGTTCATGTTTGAGATTACTCAAATAACCACACTTTTACTCGTCAGGGTTATAACAGGAGACCACTTGTACAGTGCACACGCAGCAAATACGCTCAGGGTAAAGAGTGGTTATCAGGGGACATAAAAATAGCAATTCTTAAAATGACACACGATTGACATCCTAACACAAAGTTTTAACTTCCCAGCAGACCGGTGGTTAGTGATAACCTTTAAATATTCAAAATTACTGACAGTTTTGCCCTCAATCATACACTGCAAAACCTAGAAATTTTCAGTTCATACAAAACTTGCTGAAATTCAGCAAGTTCTCGGAATTAAACTTTCCAAACTTTTTCAATAAAAAATACCTGAATTTAAGCTAGTCTTAGGTATCAGCAAACCTATAAATTATTTGTCTCTCAAAATATGGATGAAATGATATTATGATACCCTTCCACTACGTCTCGCTAGAAACAGTTACCTGAATTTAATAACCATATCTGTCCGTTCATTCACTCCTCCATATTAAAAATTATTGAATCTTTGAGTAAATGTGTATATACTTGGTCATTATTATTTTACCACTCTCAAACCTAAGTAAAAGATAATTATTTTTTTTTACATGTAATTAAACCAGCATTCTTTTACTTTTGCTTTTAAACTTATAACTAAAATGAATGGCGTACATTTTTAACTTTTCAATGAATACTGTTCGAAGTTATGTTGCAGCCTTTTTATTTTGAGAAATACTCTATCCGAAATTTAGGTCAATAATTGTCAGTCAATATTTTCAGTCTTAAAATTTTCGGGAAAGTTTTCTGAATTTCGGCAAGTTTTCCTCACTTAAAACTTCAAGCTTTCCTCCAGATGTGCTTAACTTCTTCAAAACAACTTCAGTTAAGGAATCCTCGCTGAATTTCAGCAAACTTGGGAAAAATATTTTACAGCATAAATTATCTAGTCGATTGTCCACATGCACCATTTCCCCTAACACATCCCCTATTACCAAACCAAATCCCTTTGGTCTTCTCATAAAACCTCACTACATGTCCTGATTTTCACTTTCTACGACTGACAAGCTGAACGCAACCCATCAAATGCCTTTCCTCGTAATCTTCACCCGCCACCCCCGCAGTGTCGCAAGATCGAGTCTTCATCCCATTGACGACCGCTCCATAAAAACCACTCTCGCCTCAAAATGCAGCCGAGGAATGTCTTAAACTCGCAGCGGTGGTCGCTCATCCTTTTCGGGCTTGTTATCCGGATGGCGAAACACTGGGTCAACGGTTGCCTTCAAAAATAAACATCCTACGCAAATGTGTGAGCTCCAACCAATGCATCTATATCCATTCCGGAATTTTCATAGCGAATAGAAAAGGGGTCAACCGCTAAAAAGAGCCGAGACATCTCGCAGATCCACGCTAATGTACGTCAGAGAGCAAAGACAGCGCTAAGACGGCGATTTCAGAGCAAGTCCGGTTCGGAAATTGGCAATTGCACTCCAACTTATTTCATTCTAAGTTTGAAACCAAAGAGGAAAGTAAGGATATAATACATTCCTTATTAATTGACTCTTTCAAGTAATGTGTCCGTATGACTAGCGAAGCAATCACGATCAAAATATGATCAAAACCATCCATTAACTAAAGTTGACGCTCATGTAAATTTGAGGTAATAAATACAAATAATGATTAAACTAGCGAGAGATAAAATTATGAGCGGATGAATATACCAATCTTTGTATCTCGTTGAGACAAGCGGGAAATTTTCCTTCCAAGGAAAGGGACGAATGTGTCCCAGTCTAAATATTGAAAAATAGCAAAAATAATCGTTGCAAATGGTTGGTGTGCAAAATAGGAACGCATAATCACAGAAAATATTCGTTATCACAAAAGTGCAAACATAAATAAAAGCCTTGAAAGAAGAAAATGAGCCTTTGCAGTGTACGCAGCATCAAATAGGCAACAAGACTTAACCACATTCAAATAATCTGGCAAACTAAAACAAAATGTAGATTCTTGAGAAAAGGAAAAATATTTCACGTATCCTGAAACTAAAACCCGAGAAAGCTATATAGCTTAACCCATATTACCAACCAAATGAGTAAGTGAAACCATATAATGGATGATTTTATTGATTTTCGCGAACACATGCGAAGATCAGACTAAGAGAAACCAGATATTGCATGTATTTCTTTCTCATAACCTTCCCTTATCGGTACATTACTAAAACAATCATCTTGATATCGCTATTTCCTCGATTATGGCAAAATCGTAATCAATATAAGTTATCCACATCACTAGTGTCGATTCAAATGATTGACAAGTCCTCTTTCTCCTCGCTACACTGCAGGATATTTCAAATTTTCCGACAGTAGGAAAAAGCGACTCGCGCGAGCAAATGCAATATTCGACTCGGCGCTGCACCGCTCGCTGCTGAAGGAGCACCGTGCTCTCCAAAAGCATATCAGCCGAGAAGACAGAATCAAACAAGTAAGGGGGAGAGAGGCGATGACGCGGAATTTCGATTAAGCAGTCTGTTCGCATCCGCCAGCTGTGAAAAGCCCCGAAGCTCCAATTTCTGTCTTTTTCGCCACCTGTTGCGATTCGTCTCGCCGAACAGTTGAACCTGAACCATCGGACTCCTCTTCTTTTAATTTATTTTTGGCAGAATTTTCACGGCCTTATTAATGATTTCAAGTCTTCTCGCTTTTGGCTCCACCATTCAGTAGAATCAGAGGCGTAAGCAAGGGGCAGGGAGAGGAGGGTTCCCCTTCCCAAATTCACTCGGATTTTTCAAGGATATAAACGAAACAATTGAGCGTGTTCTCTAAAAAAAGATCTAAATATATGGCTATAAAAAAACGATCGATAATTTAAAACTTTTTGAAAAATAAAGAAAGTTAATGTTTAGAAGTCTAAGCACGCCATGAATGAAGGAACAAGAAGAAATGTCCACAGATATTTGGATAAAATAATTTAATTACTTTACCATAAATGAGACAATCTAACGCATGAAAATTACGCCCTAAACTGTCTACCACCAGTTTCTCTGAACATGGTAAAATTCAACGCGTAGCAATAGGCATAAACATATATAGTGATAGGTAAGTATATACACTAGACTATCTTTCTCAGATGAACAAGGTGATGAGGCCTCTGACAAATATCAAAGAAATTATTTATAAACTGAATAAATTTATAAATTACTCGGTACTTTTACTCAGTTTTTTATTATCAGTCGACCGTTTTCGTTGCATAGGCGACATCATCAGGAAGAAAACTAAGAATAAAACACTGTGAAAGATAACCAAATAATTTTGAAATTTATTTAGAATGGATTTTCGCAAAGTAAAGCCTGTCACCATCGAGTTTTTATTTATAAAATATTCTCCGTATCTTTCCTACGACTTCTATATACACGCTACAAGTTGTAATAGTGATTTTAAAAATAGATTGAGCCCTGCGAAGGAGCACTAACCCACTACTTATCGGGAAACCTCCTCGTGAATAGAGACCTATTTTCTAACAAAATGCATAACTTCATCGCTGTCGAGTCGAGCATTGAATGATAGAAACCCCACGTCAGGTAACATTTCCTTTTGATCCATTGGGAAGGGCATGGTGCAGTTTCTAGGGTTAAATGAATGGGAATCCTTCGCGTCGTTTTTTATTCGAGGGGTACGATTACTCCAACTCATTTTCTCGCTTTGAACTAGAAGGCCATCAACCCCTCTCAGACCTTGCCCGCCACTGGTCTCCTGTAAAAGCGCCCTAACTTCCTCTTCTCCTGTACGGAGCGAAATACTGGAGCCGATTATTCATCGCCATCAAATGAAACCACAACATCTCCGCCAGCGGCCTCAGAGGAGGGCGCTCCTGTTTCACGAACATTTGGACATTCGCGGGATGGCTGGCAGAGGCGAAGCAAAAAAGAAGAGACAATCCTTCAGATGTATTTCGCGTATTTCTCATTGTCGCCGTGCTAAAGAAACAGTTTGGTCCCGGGAGACGAGCCGTGTATCTCTCCATTTCGGAACTCGATTGAAATAAACAAACGAAGCTCTTTGCCCGCACCTCGACGAGATCCTTCTCCATATGTCTCCTCCCACCGCCCCTCGCCCAAAGTCGGCCAATCCCCTCAGCCTCCCGCTGCCCCCCACTTCCCCACTCCCATCCCCCCAAAAACTCCCTCCTCCCACTTTTATTCATACCCTCGTCATTCAGCTACTGCCAAGGCGTCAGCGCGTCCCATACTCGCGGTTCCCCGCGTCAAAGGCACTCTCCCTCATCCCTCCGATCCAACACATCACAGTTCCCCGATGTATCACCTTGCCGAAAGTGATGGTTTCAGGCGTAACTATGTTGAAAAAATTCATGATTATAGATAGAAACACTTTGTAATATCCGCATGAGAATTTTATATTAACGACCTGATGATTTCGCACAGCGACGAACCTAGGTCGCTAAAATAAAATTCTCATTTGGAAGTGTTTACAAAGTGTTTCAACCTATAACTATCTGTTTCCGTTTGTTCTCCACTCCCCTTTCTGGTTCAAAGAGGAGACACTTTATTGGATGGGTGAATTCGGGGGTGAATGAGAGATTAGTTCAAAGTATGGGTATCGAAGTGAAAAACACCGACCACGGCCATCATTACGAAGTTTCCGGGGTGCAAGTACTCCATTAAAGTCCACGAAAAGAAGTACACACCAACTTCCACCAAGTTAAACGAGGAAGTGTCTTCTATATCAGAGGAGGAAAGGAGAAAGTTTGCGATAAAGTTTCGGCACAGGTAAGAAGAGTGGCTGGAAGACATTACGGAAGGCAACAGCATGCTAAAGAGTGTAAGAGAAGCACTTTTGGAAGGCGCGGAAGAGAATGAAAGGGAACAGGAATGTCTGACGTAGAATGGAGGGCAGATTACATTACGAGCACATGGTTTCGCGAAGAGTTCATAGATGGCCCCCATAAGCTCCACACGCCACCAAATAGCGCTCCCAAAACCTACTGATCAAATAGTGGAGTAATATGGAGACGATGAAGAATAATTTTCCACAGAGACAGGAAATCTTTCATGACGGAAAAATCAATGGCTCTCCATTGTTGTCATGATGAATCGTTTCCACCTAGCAACGGCCAAATCCATTAAAAATATTATAAAATGCTACCACATATTACTGCATGAAAGTTGAAATTTACCCGACGAATATTTCCCACAAATGTCTTAGGAGAAATACAAATGTAGGTATAGCTATTTTTGGGAAAAATATTGTTATCTCCTATTGATATATGCACATAAATTATGTGAATCACAACACGAGAATTATTATCATTAATTAAGATCACAACAAGAGAATTATTTGAAACAAGAAGAGCAATTTTTCCCATGAGACCAAATAAAATGACTTTGTAAACTCCATTTGAGGTTAACTAGCACGAGCCAGGTTTCGGCACTTCGAATCATCTTCAGATGCAACCTCAGGTGCAACCAAAAAATCTCAGGTGGAGTTAACAAAGTCATTTTATTCGGTCCATAATGGATCACTTCCATAAAGTAAAGCCTGCACACCATTTCCCTTGTGTTCTCCTCATGAAATTTCCCGCGTCATTATTCTAAAATACCAATCAAAATGATTACACTTATTAACTATGATGAGATTTTCGGCAAAGAAGAGGAACGTTTGTAATTTAGAATCAATACGCCGGAGATACCAGAAGAAGATAAATATCCTTCATGGATAATCGCCGCGAATGTTTTGATTAAACTTTAGAGCACGACTCAAACATGGTAATGAGAGATACTGCCCTCTATGGACGTTACTATCATTCAGCATTGATTTCGAGCTCGCATATCTTGCGATGTAATACAGATATCAGTTCTAGGTCCTCGGATGAAAAAGCAAAACAAGATGCTACTTCGCTCTGGTTAGACCACATGTAGAATACTCCGCGAGCAATTGGGACCCTGGTTATAAAGTTTAAACCAAAAAAATTAATAAAATACAATGAAAAGCAGCACACTTCGTTATAAGCTGATGCAAGCGAACATTTAGTGTCTCACAACTTTGAGGGGGGCTTAAGGTGGGAGCCCCTAGAGACTCGGAGGCTACACGATAGGCTTAGCTTACTCGAGAAATTCAGAACTGGTGTGTTTCTGAGCGATACAGAGAATATTATCGTGACGCCTCACTACATCTCTTAGTCTGACAGAAGCGATAAAATTAGAGAGATACATTGCCAAACAGGTACAAGAACTCGTTCTTTCCGCACACAATAAGCGGTCACAATAAAAACTGAGCTCCACTAAATACACTCCCATAATACACGTCACCATTTCACCTTCCAAAACCTTAATTCTTTACATGGCTGGTGACCTAACACCCCCTGCCGTACGCCCATGCGGTGGCTCGCAGGGTAGTATGTAGATGTAGATGTATACTCAGAAAAATACGGTACGCGTGTGGTAACGGGGTTTGGTGGTCGACGACTGAATCGGAATCACGCGGAAAATATAAAAGAGAACGGATTGTCACACGGAGCAGAGTGGAAGAAACAATCGAGGTCTGGGGGGGAGTGTGGAGTAGCAGACCGGGACAAAAGGCGAGACTCGCCCGATGCGTGACGGAGCATGCCCGGGGCGACATCGGAAGACGCACGTGTACGCTCGAATGTGACGCTCCTTCTTCTCGAAGCGGGGAAGGAAGAGGAGGCGGAGAGCGTGCTGAGAACGATCGGAGAGGACACTGAATCTTGTGGCGTGCGCCCTATGGAACACTGCGTGGACGTTGGCAGAAAAAATGTCCCGAGAAGGAAATCATGAATTCGGAGATGGGCACAAGAAGCGGTATAAATAATTGCAGGAAGCGATTGAAGAATGAGAACGGCTGGACTGGAGGCAGTGTGACCGAGAAACGATGGCGAATGCTGCACCCGGTAAAATGGACCATTGTTGAGTCGGCAGTTGGTCTATGAACTAGGTAAAACCTGACAACATTGCACTGAGGGGCCATTAAAGTATTACGTGAGACCTTTTTGGGGGTAGAGGGGTTTACATTTTCTTATGAAGAGGGGGGTCAGGGGTTCTGAAACCAATTTACGTAAGATTATTGTCCGTCTTGAAACATTGTATCGTTTCCAAATATCCTGTGTTATTCTCCAAATGTCCTGTGATTGTTTGCTTCAATCAACTTCATCAGCTGTGGTACAGTTTCGCTCTTAATGTTAATGAATGTGGCACTCCAACACTGCATAATTATACAATATCCAGTGCTCAAAGCTGTACGATGGCCTCTATGGAAAGATGAAACAGCAAAACGCGAGCATGTAACGAAAAGTAGATACAAATATCTAACGTCTTACGTAATAATGAGAGGGTGGGAGTTGGGAAAAGTCTTAGATTGTCTTACATAGGGGGAAGATGGGAGGTCAAAAATGGCAGAAATCGTCTTACGTAATTCTTGAACGGCCACAAACGGGTCGTGCATAAACTGCGTTACCAATTTAGGGATGGTGGGGGTCACCTAAAAACCTATGACGGGTAACTTGGAAGAAGGAGGGTTCACTCAAAGTAACATAGTTGTTACAATGCGCTTGTTTACGTTTCTCACTCGTCAGCATCGCGTCGACAATACTACAGAGTTTAACATGAGAAAGGGAGCGTCTTATTTCAACCTTTATTTGTCATATTTCAACCTATCCCTAAAAATAAACTCAATAATTGAGAAAATATTTTTGAATTGAAAGTTTCATTTGTAGAGGAAACGTTACATGTAGGGGGAGGTTGGTAAAAATACTGCAGTTGTCAACGAAGTGGGGGGAGGGGACAAAAACAATCACCGAAAACGGTAACGTAGTTTATGCACGACCCATAAGGCACAATGGAGAACATAAGTGGTAGAGATTTTTTAATCTCTAAAACGATTTGTTCTAAAGTTCGAATCTCACTATTACCCCCAAGGTGCTGTTTTCCCTCAGGACAACATTAACCGATAGATGTGAGCGCACCTAGCGAGAGGCATGGGAGAGCTGCTTCTCTCACTCCAGAAACGCTCAAAAATGTTAATAAAAAGATTCTGGGTACGCAATTTCCTAAAAATGTCATCTGTAAAAGACTATTAATATACCGTCTGCATCTTATGCGTCGTTATGTAATTGATTTGAGATAACTGTAAGGATTCATCCGAAAGACAGAGAGAGTAATTGCGTAAATGCGAGAAATCCTAGCGTTCATTTAAAAATCTTTGACGCCAATGCGTTGGAAGGACTGCGTATGAAATATAGAACAAGGACTGTCGAGAATGGGGCTAAAGAGCGCCATTCTTTGGCATGGGGCGCTAAGTACGGGCTAATTCGGGCACCGGGTTTCTCCTTCCTTTTCTATTTATCCTTGCACTTCTGTCCAATGGTCATTAACTAACTAGCTGAATTCTCTGACGCTTCTCGGAACTTCTACCTTCGAGCCCACGCCTGGCTACAAGTCGCTGTCTAATTTTCCTTTCAAAAAATTTTTTCTTAATAACGGTGATGACGTCTGTTTATGCGTCCGAAAATTGTAAAATTTTCAGATCATGAAAGAATTCATTGCAAAATACAAATGAAGATTTTGGGAAAGAAGTACATTACAATACATAGAATTACAATAAAACTCGCAAGCATAAATGATGCCATCTAAACCCATTCAGTGGCGAATCAATTAGGATTAGCTTTAGTATCACCCGAATCGACGTAAGTATCATCGCAAAATATGACTTTTGTTGCAAAACGTTTGTCATTTCCCCACTATGACCGTTTGTCTCAAGAACATCGTAATATTTTTACAATGGATGAAGAAACCGTTCAGAATCATGAAAAATATCGTTCTTGAGTCACCATAGTCATCGTCTGAATGAATGATAATGAAGGAGAGCTCGAAAGAAGTGATAAACTTAAACGAAGAGGGAATAAAAAAACAATAGCGTTCTGCAGGCATCTTTCCGCTTTCGTGATTAGTGCTCAAAAATTATAAAAAATGGTAGCCATCTATGAAATGGGGGATAAACGTAATGGAAAATATGATTTTTAAAAAATATCAAAGATCTAAATTCGATTGATGAAACCATCGCAAAGTCCCGTTCCAACTCATCTACGTATGGGCAATGTCCCCATCGAAGAGTCAAAAAGTTTTCACCAAACTGCACCACGCAATATTTATATCCTGGGTTATTTCCCCTGACACGGCCAAAGGCGATATTTGAGCAAACCGAAAATCCTTAGTGGTACCGTCGTGCTTTGGGCGCAGTACCATTAACGAGCGCTTCAACGCCCCCCAAGGGACCAAAATACATCGGGCCGCCGACTGGAAATAGGGAGGGAGGGAGTTAGTAAGGGATGAGGAGGGAGAGAGAGATGGGTAGTGGGTAGATGTGTTTGGGAGGAGTGGTGTGGGGAGAACATGGGAAGTAGCAGGACGTAAGGGTTGGGGGGACTCAAAGAGGGGGGAGAAGGCTGGGATGAGAGGCGGAGATGGAGACGACGAGTGGGGCGAGGATGCAAGGGAGAGAGGGGGCAGGGAAAAAAGAAGTGAAAAAAATGGTCCAGTGAAGAAAATTGGGATGTGCGCCGCCAAACTCCAATGTCTGGAGGTGTGTGTAGCAGTAGAGAGAGTTATCTGAGTGATGAGGGGGAAAGAGGGTAGAAGGAGTGAGGAAGGACTTTGTAAAAGGGTACCTACGTGGGTAGGGGGTGGAGGGAGAGAAGGAAGGGAACTCTAAAGGGTTCCGAGAGAGGGGGAGGGTGGTGGCGGGTGCCTTTTGGAGGGGAGATAATGGCGGGGAGGGGATGAGAGACGCAGACTGACGTGCAGACAAACCGTGATGAGCGCTCGCTTCCTGTCACTTGTTTTCCCTTAACGCCACATTAAGCGCCGCCCCCTACGCGCAAAACACAAAAACCGATCCGACCAATCTTGAGACGGGAGAGCCCTTTATTCGGCTGCAGGCGGGGAACGGAGCACGTGGCTCGTGGGAAGAAGCTCGATGGCTTTAATTATTATGTGTGTCAACGGGACGGCCGGCGGGAGTCAGTGACCTCCGGCCAAAACAGACGGAGGTGCGCTCCTGCTCCTGGGCGGGATGGCCGGACGCCGAGGGGATCTCTCGCACACACCGTGGGGAGCCTGTTTGGGGATTTCAAACAGTGGACCAATGCAAACAGAGGATCAAGGAATCCGGAAATGGTGTCCCAAATCAACATGTACGCTGAGTCGCACGCACACTAACATTGTGGTTTGACGAGCAGCATTCACGTGCAAACTCAAAGGCAAACATTACCGCAATTGATATTTTCTATCAGCAGCAGGTTATCTATTGATGGCCGTTGAGTGCCTCAACATCAATCTAAAATGGTATCGACAAAAGGAATACAGCAGTCCTACAAAAAATATACTTTCAGCAGCAAATGATGAAACCCACAGTCGACATCACAGGCTTGTATGAGATAGTATTAGGTTGCAATTGCAATATATCTTTTATCATTATCATGAAGGACAATCAGTCAGAGATTAGTAGTCACTAATACCAAGATTATTCCTGCTTTTTTCCATTATATATATTGGATGCTCCGTTTTGCCGAGAGTAATACCTTCCTCAACTCTTCATACCTTACATTGAACTTATTTCTCATGAATTTCCATTTACTTTCCAACTTCATTCCAAGCTAATCCAAAATTTTACCCAAATTTACCACCTTGGACAACCAACAACGACCACTAGTCATTCATTTTGTCTCAATTTTTCCTAAAAAGCAACATCCTACCGAGCAGCACAGTCCTCTGTCTTTTCACAGTTCCTCTGTTCGCCCAAATTTTTCCTCTAGTCTTTCGCATTCTCCCTCATCCATTGCTACGTCTCAAAATTCTCTATTCTCCGCTCATCCTCATTCCTTTACCAACGAAATGGGTAAATACGGCGATCCGAAGACCAAGCGATTTCATTTGTGTGCTCGGAAAAATAGCCCGAGAGCAACGAACGCTACGGTACGAAGAACGACCACAAACATGACCGATGGCCTCTTGCAAAGAGAAAAATAGACCTGGGGATAAAACTACCATTTGGTTAAAGAGAGATCGCATCCTCAGATTAAACACTCCCCTCCCTTTCGGAAAGAACCGCAAAGACAAACGGCCGATGGCTTTCCTCCCACAAATAACCAATAGGTCGGGCCGGAGTCGGAAGCCAAAGAACACCGTGTATCCAAGACGTTAAAAGAAACTGGTAGGTAGAACACACATGGAGCAATTGGGAGAGGGCTTAGGGGGTTAACAGAATAGAAAGGAGGGAGGATGTCCGGGGAAGAAGATGGAGAAGGAACAAGCTGCCCCATCACTGCATTCACATCCACGCCCAACCCCTAAATCCTTCCGCGGGTTATATTTTCGTCTCTTATATCGTCGCTTCAAAACGATAGCTTATTTTTCCGCCGCGCTTTTTATCGCTAGAAATAAAACACGGACCCCTGCGGAAGGGAAGAGGAGGAGAAGGAAGTAGCTGGAGTAGGACCGAGGGGAAAAAGAGAGAGGCGTGTGGGTGTTCTTGAAGTGGGAGAGGGCAGCCTCCAGCGGGGTTGGCGAGGGGGAGGACATGTGGAAGGCCGGGGAAAAGGAGCAGGACCAACCCCACCGCGAACAGTGCGCGAGGTCGCGCTTATTAGGAGCTGGCAACGTGCGGGGAGATCCCGCCCCCTTCTCGGCGGGCGACCGCCGATTCCTCCAGCTCTCTGGAAACCGCAAAAACCTGGAGGCGAACACCGGAGGGAGATGGCCAACTCACGCACGCATCACCTTGCGGGCGGCTGCCGGACACCCAGGAAAAAGACACAAGAGCGGACGGAGGAGGGAGAGTCGGCCTGGACCGTGGGAAGAGCTGAGTGGACAACAGGTTTTTTTTTTTAAAAAGAGAAGAAAGACCACTGGCGAGGAAGGACACGTTGCTGACCAGGCGGATCGTGTGAACTGTAAGAACACTCTTCTCCCGACTGACTCCGTTGCACTTCCTCCCTCCTTAAACTCTCAAATATGAAGCCTTTCGGCGGGGAACGGAGGCATTTCCTTATTAGCAAAGCGAGGATAATCCTCTTTTAAGAAAATACTTCAGACTTAAACTCATAACAATAAATTTTGTAACCGCATAATGCTTTAAGTCTCTTGGGCATGGATGCGTCCGAAAAGAAGTTTATGAATGAGTTTCATGCGTAAATTTGTGGAAATATTGTGTATCCATATTGGTAAGAATAAATTAAGAATAGAAATTTCCACTCTGTTTTAACGAAAACCGACCATCTTCTCGATGCTTTATGTCGGAAATTGTTATTTTCTACATTACGTGTCGAAACTTGTCGAAAGTGACTTTATTTCGACACTATGTCGCACCTTGATAATGACATCAAGTGTCAAAACTATGGTCGTTTTCATTTAAACAGTGTGTAAATTACAGTTATTATTTTATTCTTACCAATATGGATCTACAAGGAGTTGATGGGTTTCCGAAAATTAAACCCTTAAGCCTTCAGAAAGTAAATGGAATCTAATATTTTACTTTATATTGGTCGATCGTTTATGAACACGAAAGCTTGCGAACAACGAGAATCTTCGTTTTCAGAATATTCCACCTGGAACGCACAGATTTCAACCTAACGCTAAGTATACGCTTCCTCTCAATCGTCGGAATTAGAATCAGTCTTGTCTCTTTTATAAACAAGCATCTTAAGCAAATTTTTACAAATATAACTAAAAGATGCATTTCTACATTCACATTTTCACTAGTATAAATTGGATTATTTAACAACATGTCTAATTTAAGATACTCTTGTTTCAGCATAACTTTTTTTTCATATCTTTTTCACATAAGTTTCAGCATATTAAAAAAACGACGTAAGCGATAACAACGAAACCTTTGGGCTCGCCAGGAATTCAAGTGGGACAGAGGAAAGACGGTAACTTGCGGCTACGAAACACGAGTTGAAAGGATTTTGAAACAATGCCTTCTCCCAGAAATTTGTAAGCAAGGCACTCCCGTGCACCAGGATTTTCCCGATCTCTTTATAAAACCAAGAAAAAACAACCAAACCCCTACAACCCCAATCAACTTCCCAGCTTCTCGACTTGGAGCTGGGAGGGAGGAGTAGAAGGGGAAGGGTAACTTTTGGAACCCTTTTGTCTAATTCCACCCATTCCTCTCGTTCAAAACTGCGCATATCATGCGTTGGTGTGGCTCCTTTTCCTCCTCTCCTCTCTCTCCCGTCTCCCCGCCTCATCCGTCGCAGCTTCCCGCCTCGGTTCCCCCGGGCGTCGCGGACATTAAGGAGCGCCTCTCACCCGGCATGCGGCGGATCCTACCCTCGGCTCCCGCCTTTGGAACTCCGTCAACTGGCCCCCGCCGAGTCCCACGCCTGCCTTCTCGCCTCGCCCCCGATCGCTCGCTTCGTCGCTTCCAAGCCGTCCCATTCGCTAGCGACCCGAACAGACATGTACACACCACCCCCCAAACCACTGCAAAGTCGTGTGGCAGGGGGTGTCCTAACACCAGCCGTTGAAGGGAAGAGAAAATAGGACAAGGGAAGCGGAAGAGGAGAGATGTGAACTGGGAATGAGGTCTATGTTAACATTATGTCTTATCAATACTCCTACTGTTGACATCAGTTATTAAATAATAATATTTGGTTCATTTTTAAAGTTTAGGTCAAATTTAAAACGGTAGTTCTCCTTTGCCGACGTTGTTATTGTAATTCGATCGTACGCGTATGAATAGTGCTGTATGCGTGAAATGGTGACATATTTATTGAGTGAGGACACAAATATATGTGTCCTTAGGGATTAATTTTGTAAATTTCTATTTCCGAGCCCTGAAGAAGGAATAAAGGTTATTCCGAAACGCCGGCAAAGATTAACGTTTAAAGTTTGACCTAAACTCTCGAAATGTATCTCATTCATTCATTGGTTGTTCAATCCTAAGATTGGTTGACTGCACCCCTCCACCCTTCCCTATCTAATGCTATTTCCCTTACCTCCTGGTATTTCTTCCTATGTACTCTCCATTTTATTTGGTCTATGAATTTATTCCTGGGTCTTCCTCTTGGAACCTCTCCCACTATTTTGCGTTCAAATCTGTTCTTTACAAACCCATTAATGCAGTCCAACAAAATGAACTAGTAATTGTTATTATGTCTAATGTTAGTTTCACGCTGTTTTTGTCACATTTCTTCAAGATGCGTGGGAAGGAGGAATTTTGGCCAACATATCAGCTCGGAAGTGTATATATCTTATTCTGTCGCATTCGTCAGTTCTAGAGAATAAGTGCGGATTCATATTAGTATCATTTGTATCGTACTGAAACTCACTTGATCTGAATTTTCAAGTCCTCTAATCCTAGCGTGTTTAGCCTACGAGTCTCTAACGGCTCCCAACCTAGTCCTTGAATTATCTGGGTGACACTTTCTGTTCGCCTCCCCCTCAAAGCCTCGAGACACTCCTCCTCCTCTTCTCGCTGCACTTTCTAGCGAGTTTTAGCGTTCCCACGTCCCTTACCCTTAATCCCTTAAGGCGATAATCATGGAAAGAGTTATGGTACGATCTGGCAAAGAGAATGGGCCTTGATCCCCAGGTTACTCCTTCAAGTCCCCTTCTCTCTTCTTGCTAAGCTTGCAAGTTGGATTCGGGAGGCTATTTTGTGCCTACAAGTTTTGGCATTGGTGTCCTCATCCACCCCTGTCCACGCCGTATCTCCTCCCTTAATAGGTTCCTTTTTTGGTCTTTATTGTTTTGTTCTCCCGCCCTCCGTTTAGAGGGCGTGAAGCAACAATAGCAATAAGGTGCGGGTAAATGACCCACGGGGACGTTTCCGAAATAAACTTCTCGCACACTTGCGCCAAAATGAGGGTCTTCTCGTACTGAAGTTTCAGTAGAGTTCGCCATCAAGGATTGCCCCAAAGCAATTTAAACGATGAGTTGAAGTGCCCTTATGTCGAGCCGTAAGTGCAAGTTACGTGCTCCCCGAGGATTATAAACGGTCACGCGATGAAACTCCGAGTAAAAAAACTACAAAAAAAGCGAAAGCATGATTTTGAATTCAACCCAGGTGCGTACTATGGTTTTTAACGTTCAGTTTTCGTAGGCGTTCATGTGTACCAGTTTAAACAAAACAATTTCACCCATCTTTGAAATTAATTGGTGATTTTATTTTGCATCATCATCCAACTGAGCACCGCGCGATGTCAGCCATAAATGTTCACAAAAATGCCGTGAATTATCGTTACTAGACCCATTTTCATCGTGAAATATTTACATCAATTTTATCGTCTCAGTTCCTGCGTGACCTGGAATTTTCAGGGACTGAATAATTGACTAAGGGACACAAGTGAAAAAGGGAAAATACATTATATTCCAAGATTTCACAGTTTCTGCGATAACGTGAACTTAAGTTAAAATTGCACATGCAAGGACAGCTGACAATGATTGATAAAAACTGTCCAAAAAAAATTTCTCCTCATCAAGTTTTCTCATAAAATGTTCACTCACTCGTACAACTCACATATCGCAGGGTAATTAGATTGGTTTCAACTTGCGTAATACGTTTAATTTTAACTCTCTCAATTAAAATTAAAATGTTAGAAGTACTGACAATGAACCCATTTACTCGATACCCCATCCAGGCTGAATTTGCATTTTTATCAAAATGCCATAAATTATTTCCATACAGAAACTCACATCAGCCGATTGATGCGTAATTGTTAAGACGGCTGACATTACACGAACTTCTGTAATAGTGGCGAGAGAAATCAAATGTAATGACACGCCAATGTATTTTATTTGGGAACTCGAGTACCAAGAGCACCATCTTCCATTCATTTTCCTTACAATAATAGATGAGATCACGAGGAAAAAGACTTAAGGCAGGGACACAATCAACGTGTACGTGTGACGCGAGACGTTAACGGGACAACGGGAGACTGGGAACGCAAGTCAGCGGACACAATCGACGTTAACGCGGCCCGGAGTAACAATTGACTAACGCAGGCGCAGCTAAGAGATCAGGTGTAAACAAGTGTGAAAGTAAATGAGTTGTCTTCGCCAAGAGCTATCTTCAGCAGTTGGATGAATCTGCCGACAGATGGCTCCCATTCCCGGATTCCCAGGACTATTCTGATTGGTTTTCCGTGTACGGGACACGGGGAGAGATGAAAGTTGCCCATCTCTCGCGTACACGTACTCCCCGTACACGTTGATTGTGTCCGTTCGCTATACTTTCCCGTCAGCCATCTTTTCGCGTATTCCCGTTAACGGCTCACGTTACACGTACACGTTGATTGTGTCCCAGCCTTTAGTTACAGAATGGAATCAATTATTTCCAGGAACATCTCACACTGAGTATTGTAGGAGCAATTAACAGACTGGAATACGATACTAGAAAACTAGGAAAATTGACGGTAGGAAACTAACGCGATCGACACCCGACCGACCGTCCATCCAATCGCCCACGATGGAAGTACAAGGAAGGATGCGACACATTCGCGAAGGAGGGGGATTAGGGTCCAGGACGTTAATTCCGATGTTTTGACAACCGGAGATTGCCTTGGATTTCTGCCCTTGCTGGCCTTCTGACTCCCTCCACCCCCTCCACACAATCGCCGCCCCTTCCCATCCGACTTCCCTCCCCTCTACCCCCTCCCCACCCGCCCCCCCCCCCAATTTCACTTGCAGTACAGTCTCCAGTATCCGATTTACCGAGGCTCCGCATCAGCCGAGGAACACATTTAGTTAGCTCAACAAATTATTAATTCATATGTTTATGTGCTGTAATTAAACTTCTTCGTTTGGTCGCTTTACCAGAATTTCTAACGCTTAATTTATTTTTATTACTACGTCGATTAGAATTAGTGCGCAGTACGTGGATTGCTTCTCTCCAGATATTTTGCATCTGAGTTGCCTCGAGATAATTGGGAAAAAAGGTGAGAACTGCATTAGGATGATTGACTATCACATGGACGAAAAGAGAAATATTTTTTTAAAAGGAGTTGTTTCTTCAAACTGATATTTCTATACATGGGACATAAAATATTCAATTCCTCGCCAAAAAAATTAAAAATATGCAAATCTGGTCTAAAATTTTTTAAAATGGTCAAAGAATGGCTACTGTCTTACGTTCAATCATTTTTCTGATTCTTTACTGTTTAAGAAAAAGTTTTATATCACTGCTAACCCAATGCAAATTAAAATTTTGAGAAATGTTCAAAGAAAGTTTCTGTCGAATGAAACTGTTGGTTTTTTCATATGTTCAAATGTTTTTTGTTTTTATTCTACTGTGAAGGAAACATGTTAAACATTTGCAGTGGCTCGATTCAGGTCTTGACCTTGGAGCTCACCTACAACTTCCGTTGATAGGTTTAATTATTTTTGGAATTTAATATTCTGCAGATGGATGTAAATAAAATTCAATTCTATTCTATTTTAAACTTAAATATAATCCACACTATGGTAAGGCAAGGAATGCCATCCCTATAGATATTTTGCTGCTGAAATGTCTAAAATATGTCTAATAACCCAAGAAAAGACGTCCAAAAATATGGCCAATTGTATGGCCAGTCCATACTGGCCAAAAATATGGCCATATTGCATATATTTTATGGAGGATTGGCATTGGCATTGGCATATATTTTATGGAGGAAACACAATAATTGGTTGAAATAATCTATTAATTCAAAGTGATTTTTTTAAAAATGTCTCACCGCAGGAAGGCATGAAAATGGTCTGATTATTTTATAACATACGCCAAATGTACAAATCGCGCCAGATACGGCATACAGTAAAGTACAGATACTGCAAAGAAGTATGGTACAGATACTGAAATATCCGAATTTTCGATTTTCCCTGATGGCCTCAGTCCGAATTAACTCGGATAATCGAGACTCGACTTTTTTCTCTTTTGATCTCCCTTCCATTCGTCCATCCCCATCTATCCTTCTCCCCACTACATCCCCTCCTAAGCTTTTCGCTTCCTCATTCCACACCCTCCCCTTACATCCCACCCCTGCCGCGCCATACAGTTTTATGTTTATCTTTTTTTACTTTAAGATCATCGTCGGATCTCGTGTCCCTGCCTCCGGGGGAAGGACAGCCTCCCACTCACTCGCCCAAGTCTATGAGGAGACTTCCCCTCGAGCGGAATCTGCGTGGCCTTCTTCCAATAAACGAGCGAGCGGTGGGCTCATCCAGGACTTCGGGATATCCATTGTTCGGCAGCCGCCGCGTCGATGAGAAACGGGAGAAGAATGTGAGCCTCGGGGGCTCGCCGTGGATAGCATTCATGTGACTTCCGTTCTTCAGTTTCAAATGTACTCCGGGGGTGACTAAATTCACGCCTGCTTTGAGAATTATTTAGTGGGTTTGGTGCGAAAATTTCACAGAGGAGCAAAATTATTCGCCTTGAACGAGCCACGAACTTGGATCTCTCGATATCGCGCCGAGTGCTTCAGCCAGTTAAGACTCTGGAGTCCTCTGAAATTTGTTTGTGAATCCACGATGCAAAAAGATGCCTCGGTATCATGAGGTAGTTTGAGCGAAATATCACTTTATGTAGAAATCAATGAATATGGTATCATTTTAAAGAAAAATATCTCACCCTTCCAATGGCACCAAAATACCTACCCCTTACTACATTAATTTCCAAGATATTTTCCGAAAAATACTAGCCCTTTTACATGGGAAATGGTACGTGTAGCATTCACTCCAGGGAGAGATTTATTAAAAATGGGGAATTTCTAACACTTAATTCTCATTAAAACAATTAAGTGTGGAGTTTGTATGTTTCTCAACTCTTTTTGAAAAAAATCGTATTGAAACCGCAGTAATTCTTTCAGGATCACGAAAAAACTTTCGTTGTGAGGGAGTTTTAAACGTACCGCGCGAAAACAATTAGTAAAGTAAAATACTTATAGAGATAACATTATTCAATTACTTAGAATTTCAGTCGTACAAAAGTATACTCTTGCATCATTAATTGCGCAATTGTGCAAATTGTGCTTCCAACAGCTCCTGAAATCAAAAGGTAAAATTCAAATATGGTCGCCATTACGACTAGGGAACTTTCTCGCTCAAACTACCATAGTTGGCTAAAGAACTTGGCGCGAGGTTTGACTTTCAGTCGAATTGAATGAATTTTCCTCCCTAAAATTTATGTGCCCTCATTTCCTCTGTAGAACTTTCGCATTTATGTGCACAGGCGGGTGACCCCGTAAAGTTAATTATAAGACTAGCCCAATATCTTCATAATTTGTCAATTATTTGGTGAGTGAGGGAGGGGACCGACTGCTGAGGTCATTTACGTCATTAAGGTAAGGTGGATATGTAGGTGAGGGTAGAATGTTTGGGGAATGGAATATAGGTGGAGAGATAACCCGGCGACCGGCATTAGCCAGCTCTTAGCGGCAGGCGCATACCGAACCACAGTTTAGCAATCCATCCGACGGACGGAGTATAACTCTTTAAGTTGCCTCCAGAATACATCCCAATAAGGATCGGGATTCCGCTGAAACATCTCCACTATCGTCTTATGAATAATTTGTCTTACAATCAGAATGTGATGAAATTTACCTGAACACCAGCATAGACTTACTTGTGATATAAATCTACTGAGTTAACAAATTTCAATTTTGCCGGCTCAACATTGACGTCAGGCTTCGGTGAAAAAACCTATAACCAAATATAACTTTTCAGGAATGTTAAATCATGTTCCGAAGCAACCCCTATGAACTTTTTTACTTAGGCTCTTTATTCCGATTGATTTCAACGTCTACGCGTCATTACAAAGAAGATATTGACCAATCACGCAGGAAAAGACACCAACGCATATAAGTAAAAATAGATCCACATAAAGATACTTGAAAGAATAGTGCCTATCGATTTCTGTTCACCAATAATAAATACCAGAATGGACCATGTACTTTTAACACGATGCTTAACTTAGACTGTGGCTTTACTGTCAAAACATGCTTTTTACATATATATACGGTTTTATCAAGCATAGTTTAACTATTTTGGCGGAATAAAACTCCCAAGACAGCTTTTTTCTTGTCATAAAAACTCCTGTGAGCTAACCTCAGAGTCTGAAGCACTCATAAAATCCAAACAAGCTGTAACGTTGACATAGCTAGGCGATGTTGGCTCTCTCAATGTCATTCTTAAGATCGAATAATGAAATGGACGATCGCGACGTTGGGTGAAATCTACAATGAGTGCAAAGCATACATTTTAAATTTGGATGGGGATCCGGTTGGTGTGGTGGCTAAAGTACTGATTAGTCAAACGGACGGCCAGGGTTCAAATCCCTGCAGAGGATATTTTTCAGAGGAAACCCGTCCCTACTTGATTATCTTGCGGAGGGCACTTAAAGTACAATAATCCCTCAGGCCTTTAAAAAATAAAATAAAATCATCTGACGTTAAACCGTGATCCCCTTGGCGCCTTTCGTTAAGAGGAGGCAAATGAAAACGCCGGGTTTCTATTCACCCTGCCTCCCTTACCTGTCCTCTATGGCGCTAATGATCTTAGTTGTCGGTCGCCTCCCCAAAATCCAATCCATTTCAATTTTGATGCGAAATGAAGCTGTCTCACAGTAGCACCAACCTAAATAGATTGCACGAAATTACTCTAAGTAAAACCAAAGAGGAGAAACGTAGGTGGAGACAACTGCTGAAAAAAGTAGCAGAGAAGTGGTAAAAGGCGATCGATATTGTATTTAACGTATTTACACGACGCGTTCCCTTCAGTAAAAACAAGACCATGAATATCGAGAGGGACTAAGGGGTTATGAGGGGACGATAGAAAGAGAGAGAAGCCACGGAAGTCGAGAGTCCAATGGCTCCAAATGGCTGTCCAAATCCATCGTCAGGAGCGAAGCCAATGACAATGAAAAGGCGACCTCCGCGGACGCTTATGGCAAAAGGAGATGAGCTGAAGCGAATTTGATTGTTTAAAGCGAAGAGAAAGGGAGAGAAACAAGAGCGGGAGATCAAGACGATTGAGTGGGTGGACGGTTGGACGTGTTCTAGCGAAAGGGAACAGGGATGTCCATTGTTCCACGTCTATTTTTACGCCCGTGGTCAGCGATTCCCATAGGGGTTGGCTCGCTTTTTAATCCGCTTTACGACCAGTAGCAGTGGCGAGAGAGAAAGAGCGCGTGCCGAAGCCTCCTCTCCCGCCACCACCCAAAAACTCACGCAATGCGCAGGGCTATGTCGTTAACTATCTACATTTCATCCTAGAAATAAAGAGGAGTTGTCATGCGCAACTTATGGGGAACTCACATATACGCCACTCAATGAATTAGCTCTTTGTATGTTCCACTTCCATTTCACTCCCGACCACGGTTTATTCCACGGAGTCAAGTAGAGAGAGTACATGGCGTCTTGCTGTACTAAAGTGACGATTTTTTTTAGAAAAATGATCCACCTAGCGTGGATATTCCGCGAATTTTCAGCTCCATTTATCTCCCAAGTAATTCAGTGCTTTTTTGGGAATCACTTTTCACATCGTACATTTGTCGAAAAATCCATATGGTACCGCTATAATACCGCTTCTAATACGTATACTTTCTGCGTTTTAAAATCCACAGCAGATACATTTAATATTGCTGATGTGCAAGGCTATGTCGATAGCTATCTACATTTCTTCCTAGAAACAAAGACGAGTGGCCGGACTCAACTTGTAAGAGACTCATATATACGCCACTCAATGAATAAGCACTTTGCATATTCCATTTCTATTTCATTCCCGATCATGGTTTATTCCACAGAGTGAAGTAGAGAGAGTAGTACATGGCGTCTTGTTGCACGAAAGTGGCGATTTGTTAAAGTAAAATTCTCCGTGTAACGTTGATACCCCGCGCACTTTTAAATCCATAACTTATCGGAGAGTTTCCTTAACTTCATATATATGCCGCTCAATTTATGAGCACTATGTATTCTCCATCTTTTAACTTCCGACAATGGTTTACTCCAAGGAGTAAATAGCGTCTTAATACTACGAGGGACAATTCATTTTTCGGAAAATGATCCGCCTAACGTGGATATTCCGCGCACTTTTGGCTCCATAAATCTCCCGAGTAATTCAGTGTAATTTTGGCCATCACTTTTCACATGGTAGATTTGTCGAGGAAAATCCATATGGTGCCACAATGATACTGCTTCAAATACGTATACTTTCTGCGTTTTTAATTCCACAGCTGATACATTTAACATAACTAATTGCGCACTTAAATAGCTACGAAATTCCCTCATGCTATCGCACTGAACAGTCTCATTTGTTCTCTTCTTGAATCATTGATATCCACAGTAACTGATTTATCAAGATGTTAACAGTGATTATCAAAGTGATAATGGTAATCAATATGGAAGCCAAAGTCGGAAAAGAACGTGTGTGACAAAGACACAAAGCGGTTATTTATTGAGTGACGTCTTTCTGGGAATATGCGAGGGGAATTGAAAACCATGGCATATTCAACTCAATTCTTAGTTGGCGTATACTGGTAACATTCCCATCCAATTCGATAAATTAACGCTTTTCTAATGGAATTGTTCAGGCATAAGCTTAATACGTTAAAATCCATCGTATTTACTCATTGCATATAATGCACAGGCGATTTGATGACATTTTTCGGTACATCGATGCTATTCAGCCGCAATCTCTACATGGCGGACATCGATACGTTGAATAATCGATGATTATACCGAGCTGGACGATGAAAACAATCGTCAATAATATATCACACTTTTTAGTTTTTATTTTGGTAGAACCAGCATATAAAGCTACATTATTACGGGAAAGTTTGTGGTAGTAAATATATCACCTGATACCTCCAAAAGTAGTAGTTTTAAGAATAAAAGTTAAAATCAAGACTCTTATGTTAGTTCTTCCACAATATAAATTCATTTTCCTGAAAACTGGAAAAGATATTCACGATGAAATTCCATGTGAAGAGCGCTGCTCACCAAATTTTCTCATAAACATCGATGTTCCCGTCACATCGAATCCGCTTTAAAATTTGAATCTCGGAAACATCTTAATCAAGCTGGAGCATTGCAATGAAAAACATAACGATACCTTGTACCGCCATTTTTCTAACCGAGTTCGTGGGGTCTTACTCAGGAATGGTTCTAATTTGTTTAGCCTCGATGACGACAAAATATTTTGAGACACACCCACGAACAAAATCCGCTTTTATTAAAAACTAGGGGTGTGTAAGGTTTCTGACAACACGCCTTCGATATATTCGAGTTACCTACGTTTCTTCCACGTTTATATTCGGGTTCCGTGACGCATCGGACTAGTAACTAAGAGGCCGCGGGTTAAAATTCCACCTCGGCCGCCATTGTAGTGTTTTTCTGATAATTTAGGAATTAATGTCGAAAAGGGACGATTTCACTTGGTGGAAGGATGCCATAGTGATCAAGATAACTGTAAATGATCGGTAACTTTTAAAAACCGATTGGTTTTGGCTGTCAAGCCATATTCAGGTCTGGAAATGAACGTGTGTGACAAAGACACTAAGCGGTTATTTACTGAAAGACGTCTCTCTAGGAATATGAAATGGGAAACTTTTAAAAACCGATCGGATTTGGCTGTCAAGTCATCTTCAGGTCTGTTCGGACGTCAGCCACCTTACCGGTCGGTAACTTTCAAACAAATAGGGGAAGTCACAAACTTTATCTTGATCATTGAGGAATTACTTTGGACTATTCAGTGCGAAACATGGAATTCGATACACCTTAAACCCGATCACAACAATTACGATGCGTCATAAGATTCGAATCAGTCGATGCCTCTCAACACCACAAAGGTCCACCTCATCCCTTTCCCACACCTCCGCGCAAATCGAGCATTAGGAGCAAGGTATATACCACCACACGTAGGGCTGGGCGGTTTTCCAATATATTGGTTCCAATATCAATATTTTTTAATATTGGGATTCCATAATCACAATTTTGGAACGATCAATACCGGTATCCTGTATTGGATATTGGTGGTCGGAAAAACTAAAAGTTATAATTGAAATATTTAATATTGGATTACCAAAGTTAATAATTCAAGTATTGAATATTGGAACTCGGTGAGGAGGGTGGTCTGAGAGCGCCCTAATATTTGAAAACAGACGGCGCGTGTGGCACTCAGTGCAGAGCTACCTTTTCCACCATTAATCATAGCAATAACTGGGGAAAAGAAGCTTACGTTGGTTTTCTTGTTTTATTAACAGTCTTTTACATAGTTAATAAAGTCCCTTTTTCGAAGTATTTTTCGAATTTTCGAAGTCCCCCCCCCCTCGGTTCTAATACACTTCTGCCACCGTTTTTCGTTCTTTACCTGTTAATATTGTTAATTTTTCATTAGTTCCAATATTAAAATATAAAACCACACGCATCCATCCCTCCGCTATTCTCTGTCGCCTCTACCCGCCCCGCGAACACTCATACGAGAGCGCCCGTCCTCACACTTGCGCTCTCCTCCCACGGCTACGCGACACAGTCGCACACACGCCCCCCCCCCCCCCCCCCCCCCCGCCTCCCCCTCCTGCCTCCGCCGAACCTTTCCAACTGGAGTGAGGCCGCATCGGGAGGAGGACGCGAGGACTGGAGGGGGAGGAGGAGGCAGAGCAGAATCCTCCGACGCGTAACCGCTTGAACAATCGCCTCATTCACCTCACGAGCGTCCTCTCTCGCCGGTCGCCGCCACCTCATCCCATCCCTTCCTCCCTCTCTCTCTTCCTCCCTTCCTCCCGCCGCCAGTCCTCGTCCTCCTTCCGCACCCCTCCCCCTCTCCTTCTACTCCTCCATGCACCCACCCTCCTCCCCGATCTAATCCTGAAAAGTCACACCGATCGGGATGCAGCACCGCCGTCTCGTGCCTAGTCTTTTTAAGTACGCTAATTACGCGATCTCCTAGGCATCAGCGTACTCCCGGTGCAGCAAGTTGTCATGACGCCGAAATAATGAACACCGATGGTGACGGGGCATTAGCTCACGTATAATTATTTCTACCGTCATATTAATAGTGGTGTGCACACGGGCTACTTGAGTCGGTGATCAAGTGAAGTTTAAGAGAAGGAAAATGATTTACAATGAAGGGTGTACTGGCGTCTTAAGTAATTTAGCCATCCAAATTTCAATTTATATGAAGTTCTAAAAATAATGAAAGTTATTTTTTTAATTGTAATTTTCAAAACATGAGGTCGGGTCACATGAGTGAATCATAGTATTAGACCTTTGTTACTGTTATTGTTACTAGCTATGAAATTCTGAGTCATTTGAGTCGGTGATCAAGTGCAGTGTAAGAAGGCCGTTTTACACGGGGCACGAAATTGCACAACTCAACACTGCATTAATTCCGCAATCTGCCGTGCAATAATTATTGCGAAAACGAATGCGTGACTGCTTTACACGGTGGTCGTAAGCATGCATTCATTCGTGAATTCCAGTCGTCTGATAAGTACGCTAAGAGCGAGTGTTTTGTTCAAACAGGAGAGAAACGATATTCTGTACGCGACGTTGTTGTGAAAAACGTGTTGTGTGTTGTGATGATTGTGGGATTCTGCGATATTGACATATAGTCACTCTCTATCTGTGAGAAAAATAATGGATCAGGAGGAGGCTGCATTGATTGCTGCAGAGCTAGCAGTAGTGGGAATTATGATCGGGGCCGCAGAGCTCATAGAAAGTCGTAACTGTAGGAGAATAGCCAGAAGAGCACTTTGGATGCAGGAGTGGCTTAGAAGGGAAAGGATTAACAATCAAAGTGTGCATTGTTTCATGTGAGTGAATTCGCCTCCGAAGTAAATTTATGGGCAATTTTGCACTCTTGCGTCTTAAGTCATTTAGCAATTTCAAGATTCAATTTATATGAAGTTCTAAAAATGATGAAAGTTATTTTTTAAAAACTATCGGTTCAATTGCAAAATGGAATAGTAATGTTTTCATCAGCCTGGGGATACATAAAAAATATCGTCGTGAGTATCCCCAGCAAGTATTTTGTAGTATCAGCCACGACACTGAACGAGAACGAAATAACTTGGTAGTTTCTATCTAATAATATAATGGAAAGCTTCCTTATTTAAAAAGAAAAGGATATGACATTTTTCCCGCTTTAAAATTTTTTCACACGTTGCATTTAGCCTCACAGAGCCATCGTCAGTGAATACGTTCAACACGGTCACCTGATGACAGCATAGAGGCGCAATAAGCGTCATTTTGAAGCGGAGAAGTGCTCTTTCCTTTTTTGTTTCATGTGAGTGAATTCGCCTCCGAAGTAAATTTATGGGCAATTTTGCACTCTTTTTAGATTTGTGGGGTATTTTGTGTTACGTTCCAATATATTTAGGGGTTACATTAAGGATTTCATACGCTTGGATAGTATTAACCGATGATAGCTAATTTCTACCTCCCTACACATCTGTAATGTTGACTGGTTCAGCATCTTTCTTCAACCTCAATAATACGCATAAGGCATCGGAATGATGACAATCACATTTTGATAGAATATTAACTCACTGCATGACTGGCCAAAGCTCTGAACTCTCAATGAATAAATGGATCAAAGTTTCTCAATTACATTTGATTTTGATGATAACTCTTTCCCTCAAGCAACAGAAGCATCTAAACAACTGCCAGAGATTCAATTGATTTACGTCTTGAGTAATAAGATTTAAAAAACCGATTTATCAACTCCGAAATAATCAAAGCATGTTGTAGGTGGAAGGCCGTATGATCTCATCGGCGATTAAGAGAAAACACTCGACTGAGATTGAGATACTCTTAGTTATAATTGAGTCACAATCCACTGTGTGTTAAAAATATGCTATTTCACGAGAATCAATTGATTGACGTTGAATCACAGGGGTGTAGTAATTGTCACCGAGGATTAAAATGGCCAGTTGATTGATAATTTTTTCAATCCTTCCCGCTCTGGGCATACTTGAATGCTAAAGTAGCTAAATTTGAGACAAGAGAGAAGTTGGTGTCACCCGTCAAATTAGTCAAAACTAATTCTCATTCAATTTCGAAAATGCTTAGGTTTCCAACTCCCCAACAACAGAATAGTTTTGCGGTCGTGCTGCTCCGCCTAGAGTTTCCTGCGGTAGTCGATAGTATAAATTACGACGAAAATTCACGCTTTCAGTTACCTCGAAGGTTACCAAGAGAAGGAGTCGGTATCCAGCACGGACAGTGAGTCCAATGTTGTGGCTCGCCACCCTGATCACCAATTAAGACAAATGCACAATCGTTCACAATGTGAACGTAGAATGTGTTTTATCTTTCTGCAACGGTTGATGCTAAGATGAAAAACTTTCTTCGAGTATGGTTCGCGTTTTAGTAATAAATTAATCATAGAGGTTTTATAGGTGAATAAGTAAGCAATTCTCACATGATCAATTTTTTGTTTTTATTGAGCTTAGTAAATAGCGTTCCAATATTTTATTTCAGTGTATTCGATATCTTTCTGCAGCCCTCATTTTCGTTCTGCGACAATGTCGCGCCATCGCTCGATGTTCTGCTTTGGGGGTTCACATAATACCGTGCCGCCAACTAATTGGATAGCAATAAAAATACAAAACTAAAAACAAAATTGGATTACATTTCTGAGTATAAAAACCAAAGATTCTGGCGAGATCGAGTGGAAATTGTACATAGTGCAGAAATAAAACGCGCGATTTTTTACAACAATAAAATATTTTCTTCCGACCCGGGTTTCGACCTGATGTTGATGTATTTACGTCGATACCCGTCTGACCCAGAAGTGAATATTTTACTTTTGTAGAAAATTCTACGTTTTTTTCGTTTCTGTTCACATTTATGAAGTAAGTCGCGAAACTGTAAAGGCCGCTTTACACGGTTTATTTTGTTTTACAAACGAATGCATTAACTTTTTCACGAGGAAAATTGTACCGTGTAAAGCGGAAAATTGTATGATTATCTGAATGACAGAACGGGAAGTAGAACCAACTCTAATTCCATTAATTTTCTTGTACAGTTTATGATACTCTCGTCTGTACAATAAAATGTACCGTTTTAAGCGGCTTCGACGATCACGGGTATCAATTGCAGTAGATACCATAAGAGATTCGTTCGGGAGATATTATGTTAATAAAACTGTGCGATAACCTGCTGACGCATAATTAATCACAAAATATCCACTTTTGAGGTATTTGTATGTCTCCAGAATGATAAATAACGAACAATTGCCTTGAGCAGTATCACCGTCGTCATATTGGGCAGAGTAAGCCAATAAACGATCGGTATCGTCGGTGTTAGACGTCCTAACACCACTTCGTTTCGTACCCTACGAAACTCACCTCTAATCAGTGGATTCGATGAGCGATCCCGCCCCTCCCACCGTCCCCCCACCTCTCCTTTGCCACCGTAGGCTGGAACTCTCTCGGGCAAACCCGTACCGAGCTTGAACAGAGTATTGTTTACTCGCATCTGGTTCAAGTGCCCGGAAAAAAATAGTCGTCAATGACCCCGTTTCGAGCTCACCTCTGCCAGATAACTTCAATTCAGAGGGTAAAGAGAGTTGCACACCCCAGTGCGTGAAAGCTCAAGACCACGCCACCGGATTTCAAAGCCAGTTCATTCACTTCTCGACTAATTTGAAACGCCACGGGCGCTTCAGAAACTCCATAAAGAATAAAAGAAATGTAGAGAGTTTTGGATACAATACTCTTTATCCATTAATCAATGTCTTACCAAATGCTTAATTTTCATTCACTAAGTATTTTTGAAATATGAGAAAAAATAGTAAATGTCATTCAAAATGAGATGAAAATTATTTTAAAATTTTAAAATAATTTATACTTCATAGTATTTACTTTGAATCAACTGTATGGATCTTAAATAATGGAATTTGTTCTCCAAAGTATATATTTCTCAAGCCAATATGTCGATGATTTGCCAAATTTTCTTCAGAAATAAATTATCAACTGCTTCAGAACAAAATGATGACACGAAGGCATATTTCATTCGTCCAAAGACAAAAAGTTCCCGATATATTTCCGGGGCAAAAATTTTACAATCTTCAACATAGCTTACACTCCGGGTATTGTGAAAATGATAACAAGTGCATTCCTACCATTTAACGTCATCAATAGAGGAAAACAGAAAAGGCCCATTCTTTTGAGCTATCGTGTTTGCTTTGATCTTCATGTCTACTGCGGTAAAATGTGTTTAATCTCGCTCAAAAAATTTCGTTAGCCGCATTTTTTTTCGATGATATTTTATGAAGTCCTTCAGCCATTTTCAAAAGAGCTCTTCACCTTTCGTTCGCCCAACGCGGAAGATAAATGAAAGTTCACGGGTCTATATTCGATCAAGATCATGGGTGTTTTGCTGTCGTTTCTTGTTAGCCGACAAGGAGATGAGATGAGAGATTACCCTCAAAGCGTCAGCTCCAGCAAAACTACCGTCTATTCCCTTAAAAACCAGACGTACTCGCATAGCTACTTTCATGCCACACGGTAAGTGATTCCATGCCATTTCCCATGAAAATTGATTCCTTCCTTGCCTATAGTAAACAGAAAAGGTGATCAGATCACATTACAAAGAGTAAACAATGAATATATGCTGGTATTCCATGCATGGCCATAGTTGGGAGACTGTCGCAGCGAATTTGCCCAGAAGACAAAAATCCAAGCATTTTAAAATTAGACAAGTCTAGGAAAGCTGTAATTTTCATTTTGAAGCATGAAATTTTCGACGTCATGTTTAAGTTCGCTAATTCCATAGTATATGGAAAGTAGCACTTATTAGTCAGCCGAGACCTGCCAACGAGTGAAATTCAGGTCTTCTACGCTGCAATTCTGCTTGTAAACAAAAAGTTCATGGTTACGGGACTACAGAGGAAGGTCAAGCGCCAAAAAAAGATAAAAAAAAGGCTGAAAATAAGATCAATATAATTTGGGCAGGGAAATATGAGAGAGTGAAGGGCTAGGGATAACCCAAGAAGCATCAGTAATTAACATGTTTGAATAATTCATTTTTAATAGTTTCATATGAAAAAACAGCTGAATAAATACCACCTCGGAGAAAAAAATCGCCTTTAAATGTCACTTTGAATGAAAAGCGGATGCGATAACGGGGTAGTATGAAAAGTGTTCGAAAATAAACTGAGAGGATGCTCAGGGCAACACCTGCTTTGCATTTATAACTCCCATTACTCGGAGCTTCATATTAACAAGGTCATCAGAAACTGAATTTCAACACGCACTTTTTTCCTAACCTCCAAAAAGAGCTGATGAAAGGCGAACGTGATCTCTTGAGATATTCCTGTCGACTAAGAGGGAAATTCTCACAAGATCATTGCCGGCAAATGTGCTGAATTAGTAAATAAAGATGAAGCAACGCCCTCGATTAATTTCCTGAGAACGCTTCCGCATAAAATCATTCGGAGGCGATGTAATCCATTAGATTTTGAACGCGAGCGCCTTCATGCCTATTGGAAACCGAGTTGAATGTATTCCCACGAGCACATCGTTTTGATTACTTACAGAAATATAATTATGGTTTAACGTATTGCATTTAATTTGGCATCACTGCATACATCGCAACAATTTTGCGCTATTTGTGTTGATATTCATATAGTTGTATTGTGTGTATAGATAAATATTCGGTTTTTAATATTCTGCGACGCTATCCGATGCCCAACTACCATTGCTCTCTATTCATCCACAGGCCTTCTGGCAACTGATTTTCTCTTATTACCTTATCCATGCCTTCTCCCTAACAAATTCTGAGCCTTCCTTTTTATCCACCTTGTGGATCCCACATTAGAATTTGCTTAGGAAATCTCCTGTTCGTCATACGTTGTATGTGACCATTCCACAAAGCGGTTTTATTTATTTGTAAAACTGCCATTGACTATTGTGTGTGTGACTCCCATTATATTTCTCATTCTCTCATTCGTGATTCTTTCCCGTCTGGATATACCCGAGGATCGTCTCCAGTATTCCATCTCCGTAACAAATAGCATTTATTTTGTTTTCTCCTTCATCTGTCATATCTCACTCCCATGTGTGGTAATGCTTCTTACAATTGAATTATATATTCTATTTTTTATTAGCTTTTGATATACTTTGGTACCATAAAATGCAATTCAACATGGATATTGCCCTTTTCCCTTGCAAATTTCTTCCTTGTATTCCTTACTCCTTAGAACTTATGACTTTCACTTCCTTGTTCCGTTTTCTTATTATTTGTTTAATATTTACATTTAATTTTTAATAATTTTTCTACATTTGCTATTACTGTTACACTGATTTCATGCATGGTTAAATATTGGCATGCGTAGGAATGACCAGCCTGTACTTTGAAGACCAAGGGTCCTGAGATTATTTTGGTTCGCGGCACACAACTTCGCGGAGAGGAATAGAGCGGTACATCTCTAATGGAAAAGCAACAATGCCTGCTTTAGAGGAATTTCGTACGCTGCGGAGCATCCCGAAAGATTCCTAAAGAGACCGAAAGAGCCTTATGCGAAGGGTACACGAGCAACCAGAATGCTCGAGAAACACGTCGATCGTATTGCGAGCATTTTCAGTTCCCTGTAATTAGTACGTAAGACATCGGAAATATTTAGAACAAGAACCTGTTTTTGCGCGTTCATGTTTTCCCAATACTTTCTTCCGTGGCGCAGTCCAGTAATTACGTGACACACTGATATGGCGAGTTACTTTCTCATAGAACCCCTTCTGTAGACCATGCCTCAGTTCCTGACGTATCTGGCAAGTATTAAATCTTTCTCACCGTTTTACATGTGAAGAAAGATATAAGGCTTTACCGGCGTATGATGTTGTTAAAGGTTACTCGGGTAGGGCGGGATGATTTAAAGATGCCCTGATGACGATGGACGACTCGTTCATCGAAACTTCGGCCAAGATGGAGAGTTTGACCCGGTGGAAAGCCTGAGTAACCATTAACAACGTTTTACATGTTTCTTCAATTGTTAAGAAACAGTCCCTTCTCTGCTTACTTAATACATAGGGAGTGGCTGAACCCATTATATTACTGTTTTTCACCCATATACCGTTCAACGAAGTGACACGTAAAACCAAACAAAAAAAAATAAAACAAAAAATTATTCATCAGCAAAATATTTCTAAAGCTCAAGGCATTCAGGCCTGCCGCGAATACGGCGGTGAGACACGTTGAAGTTGCCATGAGAGAAAATCGGTATCGAACCACGGACCTTTGGCTTGTCGGACCAATCCGCAGAACACTATTTCTAACGTGTTTCGTCAAAATGGAATTCAACATTTTAGGACTAAAAACAGCGAGTTTGCCAGTAATCAGCGAGCTGCGAGCACGTCACTTGGCACGAATCCGTGGAATGCTGCATTCAAACTCTACAGGATGTAAAGCATAAGGAGAGGAGACGTTTCGGTTCACTTTTGCCAAAGAATGTCGAGCTAAACGATCTTGGCCGCAGTTTTATTTTGCTTTGGACTATAAACAGCTGTAAGATTTCGCAAGTCTTGGCTTGATTTGTGACATATATCCTTGCCTAGGGAATCCAAAGGGGAAACAAGAGACGGAGACGGACGTCGAAGCGGGCACCGCCCAGTCCCGGTCAATGTTTTGTTTGACGCCTCAACGTTGGCTGCATCACAATTGCGCGCATTACAAGGAGGAACCAAGCAAGATCCAAAAACCAATCGACTCAATAGTCACACTCACACGTAGATAGAGGCTCGCGCTATTGACGTCAGTCCACCCGTGGTTACAAAACAGACGCATCTGGATCTATTTCCATCATTTTTTTCCGCGATATGACGAACAGGAAGCGAAGGAGAGCCGCCGTTGAAGCGGTCTCGTAAGTCGATGGGTGTCCGGTGGTGGATCCTCAACGAATTTCCACAATCACTCGTCTTCTATTACGGGAGCTTTTGATTCGAGGTCTCGATGCATGCGGAGATCGAAACACTTCAGTTCACATCAGCAACGATAAACGGAACGATGTGCACTGGCGAAACGTGATAATTTGTTCGACAAGCAACCGGTCTATATCATTCTCTAAAGACACATTTCTCACAACCGAATGTTGTTAAGCAGGGTAGCTTAAAGCCGCATGCTGAAAAAAGGAAACATTTTACCAAAGAATAATAAAATCCACAATATTATCGATATTTGAAGCCTTGCTCGTTTATAACCATACATTTAAACAAAAATCTCAGTTCTCAGAGCTCACCAATGTTGAAAATCAGCACAACTATACTAGAAAAACTGTTGACGACGAAACCTAGAGGAATCGACTGGTCACTTATCACAGGGATAAAGAAATGATCTACAATTTTACATTCTTTTTTTTTTAACTAGACGTTTTCCATCCCTTGAGGATGCTCCAGTTGAGACCTTTTAGGATGATATGAAAAGCATCGAGGCCGATCAGTTAAAAAAGAGTGGAATATCACACAGTATTTCTTTATCCTTTTGCAAACGAAAATAGTAGGCAGAATTCGAATATAGAACTACTTTTGATTTTCTAGCGCTGTGATTACCTACAGTGCGCATCAACTCTCCTCCCGATCTGATTTGATGTGCGAAAAAGTGTTTATGATCTGAAAGCAGTAGATAACAAATGCGTAGCCGTGTTTCAACGCGAATAGAGCACTATAGCGTATGGAAATCGCCACAACACTCCCTCTGCAACTACCTCATCGACTCACAAATCGCCTACCGAGCGATAATCCCCCATCGCCCCTCCCAGCATCCGAATCCTCTCTAGCTCGTCCCTCCACAACATTATCACTCCAGCGACGCACGCGTAAGCAACGACCCTTGGCTCGTCCGCGTCGCTGGTCCATTGAAAGCGTCAACCCTGAGGAAGGGGATTCTTGGATGCTCATTCTGTCCGACGCGGGAGGGAGGGAGCCGGGGGGGGGAGGGGAAAGGGAAAGAGGGTGTTGGGGGATGGACGCCGATGTCCTTCGCACAATCGCAATTTTGAGCCTCGCTCGGATTTTGAAACCTGCTTACGCCATCCAAATAAGAGAAAGAACGAAAATAAATCCGGGGCCATTGGGGGCGTATCCGAGATTCAAGGGTTCGACGTGGTTTTCCCAGCACTGCGCATGGGAAAACATCTCTCCCCCTTTAATTCATCCGCTTTCTAACGAAAAATGAAAATGAAAACAAATGATACCATCAATTTTATTTACATTAGCGACACGTGTTTCGGCATGTTACAAAGCCATCATCAGATAGAGTGTCCCAAATGTTAATGTAAGTAAACTGGACATCACCGTATCTATTTATTTTCATTTTTGGTGAATTTCTGTTCCACCACATCATGTCAGGCACAGTTAACTTTCTAGTGATCCCAAAATCAAAGTTTAGAAGCTTTCAGTGATTACATTTTTCACTTCTGTCCGAGGAAATTCTGTTAAAGAATAAAACGAATGACTATAAAACCTAAAACCTCTTGCAAATTGCTCTATTCCACGGTTATTCAGCGTGTCTAATACATAGACAGCGTGTATTATAAATAGACAGCGTGTCTAATTAAACATGGGAAAATAAAGAATTAAATTTTTCCCGTGCGCAGTGCTACATGCAACTCAAAAACGGGCGGGGTTGGGACTTTGGAGATTGTCAGAGAAGAGGGGGCAAAAAGGGATGGAATCTCGGATAACTGAAAGATAGAGTAGGAATACACTAAAAAATGAGCCAGAGGAGGAAATATGTCGCCCGAGACATATACTGAAAGTCTTAACGACACGTGCATTCAGGACAAGGCGAAGCAAAAAGATCTTTGGCATTGGTAATGTGACCACATACATTTACCGCAGTTAATTTCGCGAAATACCGGAGTGACCGCGCTAAATTGCGAGTCGCTCTGGAGCGGCAAGCAAACGCTAAAGTAGACTAGGATAATTAATCATACGGGGCTCATTTACAGTTTCAAGTTCCGCGCCAGCAGCATCGGCCGGGTACGGGCGAATGCCAGCACCTAACTTTAACTCTTTAGGGTAAATCTTGCAGGTCAGAAATAATCAAACGCATGCAACACTGGTTGCCGATTTTCTCGAATACTCATGGGTCAAACTCATCGCAACAAATTCTCTAATAAATGGTACGAGGGGCAAACTTTTCACTCTACACCTATTTCCTTTCATTGATCATGTAGTTACTCTATAAGCAAGTTCTTCTTTCTTGAACTTCCTGCCGGTACTGGCGATTTGTAGAACCATTAGGAACGCTTTCAGTAAACGCCTGTCACCATATTCTTTGTTCGTCCGACGCTACTCAGCGTTCAAAAGTGACACGATGAGAAACATCAATTTTCTCAACGGACAAGTCGTTCACTCGGCCCAACAGTGGGCGGCGTTCCCTAAATTACAGAATGAATATCGTACCACTCGTGGAGATAAATGTTGAACAAGTAAAACTAAACATTTAACGACGTTTGAATAGATTTGAAGTATGATTGGATGCCTCGACGGCGAAAAAAATGGTCTCGTAAAGCAAGTATTCTAAGAGTCAATGTCGCACGTGAAACCTTATAAAGGCCATTGAGAATGGAAGCCTACACTTGACATTCAGGAGTCAGCCCGGTAGACGCTTGAAAGAAGAAGCCGACTGGTGAAAGAAATATTACAACGACATACAAGCAAGCCAATCCAATGATTTGACACCCACAAATTATTCTATTTTTCACGCAGTTACACCATTCCATCGAATGTCAGGGTAGGTCAAGGGTAGGAGCAGGTATAATTCGGTAGCGCACCTTCCTATTTCCTTTAGCGACAATTTTGAAACTTTAAATATTACAACGAAATGAGGTACAAGTGATTAAAATATATCATGGTCAAAATTCAAAAAACATTTTCACCATTTCTTATTATAATGTAAGATTTCAAAATTCTTTCAAACACAACATCTGAATAACTTTTCAGCGGGCGTGTATTCTGTAAAGCGCACGCGGTAGGACTCAGTGTGAGCTTTTTATATGACGATTTTGCTCGAATAACGTAAATAACTTTGAATACAAATTTAAACGCACGCACACTGAAACAAAACTTCAGCAATATTTTTACAAAACGCTGACGGGGATAATTCATTTCTGAGGTAATTGCCACTTATTAGTTGCACTATTAGAAATAACTGTTAGAAACGCAAAAAAAACACCATGGGAATCATTTTTCTCACTCGTAAAGTGTATCAATTTGAAATTTCCGAGAAATAATTTTCGGAATTTCTTGCCCGCTAGTTGCTCAAGAAGGAGCTCGAAAGGAGTCTAAATTTAGTCCTACCGAGAGAGGCTGATTCTGTCAATGGAGATCGCCGATATAAGTTGAAATGGATAAAATATTTCTCTTACCTCCTCAATCTTGTAAGTTGTTCTGGTAACTTTCCGCCTAATCTCCCCATCGTAACTTTCTTCAACTGTCTCCATGGTTGAATCGCCGGACTACGAAATTAGATAGCGCGGTTCACCGTACGCCGGCGTGCCCGTTAATCCCAAGACGTGCGACCGCGGCGCAACTCGAGTTTCTTCTGTCCCTCAGACTGCTTGAGAAGAACGGCGCTGGCGTCGAAATGGGGCGGGTAAATCTCGTAAATAGACACGGAAATAAACCAATTTAATCAACGCATTATCGTGGAAGCTCTTCAGCAAGCAGAAGGAATTTATTGCCAGGAATGATTTCAACAGCTTAAAAGGCCTCCACGATGTTTTCTGGGAAAGTTCAGCATCAATGATACTTTGATTTCGCTGGTCTGCATGTCTCAGGACTGGAGCCTCTCTATTCATAACTGCGTTGGGGTATCGTCTACGTAGGAAGTGGAGTACCTATTTCACAATTTAGATTTAGAAGTGTCTACACTTTTACTTTGCTTGCCTGGCCAAATGTCTTTAAAATACGAAGTGTTACATCGAAGTGTTGAAGGGCTTGTGGTTATGCTCCCTCTTTGAATAAGGTAACTTGAATTATTGGATGTAAAGCTTTTGGAATGGAGAAACATCTTTAAAATGCAACAATAGTATAAATCTGTGTCAATAATATACGTATCATTTTTAATCTATCTTACTTATCATGTATGTCAACATTAGTATTATTATCGCTAGATTTGAAATAGTTTCTTAGGAATGGTAGGCTTTAGTGTGGCTAGGCATTAAGGTTAAAGCCGTTTTTACGCGATGCATGTTCTCGCGTGAGAATGCTTGAACTCATTTATCATTTAAATTGATTCGTGTAAGCTCGAAAAAAATTGTAAATGCATGAACGTATCCCCAGAAAAATAACTGGTTCTAATTCGGATAATTCGTTCACGTAACTGCCCAGACACGTACTTTGTTAGTGTGATAGGGTCTATTTCATCAAGTTCTCATCACCAACTGCTGGCCTAAGAAAAGATGGGCGGTACATTACATCATATTACCCAATTAATTCACTGTGCCACTATGACTATGTTTCCGTCATGTTAACAAAACGCGAGTGTGATAAGCCCTTGAAGCCCCTTGCCTGATCAATAACAAACGATGGAGTTATTGTTAACGGGTTTTGGTTCAATCATTTCGAATTCATCTCGTTTGGTTGTGTTATTTCCTGCATTAATGCTAATTGAAATTTATATGAAGAAAGCCATATAATTCATTTGCTTTAGTTTTAACCTCCTCATATTATTCAGCGAAAAGATAGAAACTTTCAGTAAAAGCTCCTATTTTTATTATTTGGTATTTATAATTTTGTAATTGAAATGGAAATATTTGATAATCGTTTGAATTATCAAAGCTGTCGGGATTCAGTTAATGAGTATTTTATGAATAAGCTCAGTTAATGTCACCCAATAATCTTTTACTGTTTTCTATTGTGGCTCCCAATGTTGTATTAATGGGTGGTATTATTTCTGTGTAATTATGACGTATTCGCATAATTACATTTAAGACTAATGTTACACTTCCATTAGAAGGCAGATACGATTTCACATTTTGTTCATAGTTTTTTAAGTAGTGTCTTGTTAAGATCCACCTGTTGCTTGGTTGGGATAGCATTATTCCACAGCTGTTTTTTTATGTATTTAGCTGTAGGAAAAGTAGAAATATACAAATGTTACATCCCAGTAACTCAGAAATAATGCTTCTGTAATAGCTATGTCTTCTCTCTTGATAAAACTTATACCTTGCTTCTGTTATTTTCTTCTTCTCTTTCATTATCTTTATCCCTTCCCTCTTTCAACCTCCCCATTTAGAGAATGTGTAGCTGTATTTTATCACCATGATGGTGGGTTCTATGAATAGTATTCGATGTTATAAACTCAATGCTTTATAATCTGAGAATTTTTGTATGCCTTGAAATTATCTCCGTTTTGTTCTAATTCATTTAACTTAACTGTGAGATGATCCCAATATTATGCACCAATTGAGAAAATAGAATATATGTCATGTGTTTAAGCGATTAGCTTGAAAAATATATATGTACTCAAAATGCTAAAACACTTCCCAACTCAAGCCAAGTGAAAGTCATCATAAAAACCAATTATTACTCACAAAGCTGCTGTTTAATAAAGCCATTAATGCATGAAGTGAAACTAAAAAAACAAACAACCCTGAATCACTAAGTTATGCATAATATCCTGCCGCAACTGTGAAGGTGTATTTCTGTGCATTTTTTATGGTTTTATTGATGGTTATTACTTGGAAAGAAACAGTAATCTTTCATTTACAACTTGTAAATGAATTTTCAGTGCCTCCTTTGAAAACAAATCACAGGGTACTCTAATAAGTCCATCATTGGGCTACTGACCTGAGGTCCTGGTTTAAGTCCGAAGGGAGCTTACTAGGTCACATCTAGATCAATCTGACTTATCTGGATTCTGGTTTATGCGTAAAATGATAATACCGTGTAATTTATCTCCAAGCACACATTTAAAAATGCTTAGTCTTCTATATGTAGTGGGGTTGCCAGGATTTTGCTACTGGGTGAGTGGGGTGTCTAAAGAAATTGACCCTACCATATCAAGTTGTGAATGCAGGCAATTTCCTTCTATCTTTTTTCCTTTGTCATCAAAAACATGGGATCCACTGGTTGTGGAGCTGGATAGTGAGGTTTCCATTTAATTTTGCTCTTCAAGGAGAAATTTGTTCCAATTAAGAGTCATTTGATGCCTGAGATTTTCTGTTTCAGGATTAAAATCGTTCATTAGCCTGGTTAGTCATTTAGTATACTGTTGATACAACTTATGATATAATTTATATATAACTCTCCTCCAACTATCATGCTAACATTTCTGCCACAAGTAAGGATCATTTTATGTGAGAGAAAGAATTATTACATTGAAAAGGATAGCCATTTTCAAATGTATAAGAGCATTTCAGGCGTTATTATGTGGAAATATTCTATATCCATGATGGTACAAAGTATAGAAATCTGGGACAAATTTGACTTTTTTAGCAATAAAAACTAACCATGGTTTCAATATGCTGTGTCTTTATCGAAGTTAAAACCTGTGTGTGTGTGGAAATCAATTCAGATTTATTTTATTCACTCCATCATGGAGACATTCACTTTTTTCGATGACTGAAAATTTTGGCATGCTGTGGTAGTCTGTTTTGAAATCTCAGTATTTTGTTCAGTGTGTCAAGATTCATTTCATCATCAGATCTTTAGCTTTCCGGCATTTCATTTTTAGCCAATCATCACTTCAAAATACTCTTTTTAAAGTTTTGAAGTAGTTGTATAATTACTCTTGATTTAAATCTTTACTTTTCTTCAAAATGTACATAGAACTCATGAACTGTCAACTTTTGTGGTTTCACTTGCTTTGGATGTTACAATTAGGAGGGTGTCATCCATTCTCCTCATGGTATGATCAACAATGTCCACACTTCATATATAAAAGTGCAAAAATCAGTTTAATTACAGAGATAAATAACAAATTTTAGAATTTTCCATTGAATGCCTTTTTAATATGTACTTAGGTATGAATCAAGCCAAGATTCAATAATAGGAAGGTTTCTCTCACTCCATTTGGCCTCGGATTTTATCTTCTTCAAAGATTGGATAATTATCACTTCCGCACTTCCAAATTCTCCCTTGTGCTTTTTGTAAAAATCGTATACCTGTCAAAGATATTGTGCAAGGTTTTAATTCAGTTTAAATATTAATTTGGGTTATTCTTAAGAAATTCGTATATTCATTGACTGATATGTTGCTTACCAAGTCATGACCATGCTGTGTTTTGAAAGCCCCTGTTGCAAAGCTGATCATGCTGTTCCACATCTGAGTCTTCTTTTCAAATCTGAAAAAATTTCAATAGACAAGTCATATGGTTGTATTCAGTCACTGCAGTGTGTACATAGTGGATTGGTATGAATAGTTGAATTTAGTATTACAAATATCTTGGTACATCTTTGTAATGTGGTAGAAAACAATGACTGGATTAGCCTACGGGAAATTTATCATGGGTAAGGAGATGGGCAGCAAAGAGCACAAGGATCCATATTTACTGATAGTTGTTTCATGCACTTTGCGTTATCAAGGTTAAGGTAGTTTGAGCAAAATATCAGTTCACCTAGATATCAATGGAGTTTGTCTCATTTTAAGAAATACACATCACCCTTCCATTGATGTCAAAATGTCAACCCCTACTGCTCTACTTTCCAAGATATTTGACGAATAATACCAGCCCTTTTACATGGAAAATAGTACATGTATGTGCTGCAGAGTGACATTTGACAAATGAGGAATTTCTAATGCTTAGATTTTGTTAAAAAACTTGTGTGTGCAATTTGTATATTTCGTAAACTATTTTTGAAAATAAATCATATTGTCACTGCCGTAACTTTTTCAGGATCATGGGAAACTTTCTGTCATGAAGGAGTTTCAAATGTAGAGGGTAAAAAAAATTGTCAAGTTGAAAACTTATGTGGTTATTTTTATTTAATTACTTACAATTGAAGTTGTATCAGTATATTATTATGCCATTATTAATTCAATATTTTATTCATGCTTCCTACTGGCGCAGAAATTAAAATGTATAATTATAATATGGTATCCATTATGATTGTGGTTCTATCTCACTCAAAATACCTCAAGTATCATTTCATTTGGGATGCTTTTAATTTGGTAGTTGTGAAAATGAAAGTGACTGACTAGGGAATATTTTTGAATTTTTGGGTTATAATTCTCCTAGTATTACATTTATGGTTCTTCATGAAAAGTTTACTAATGGACCAATACCTATGCCTTGGATCACACTTGGCTAAAATAATGTAACTATTTGCTTCATATTTTTGAGAATTTTCTCTTTAACATTTATCCAGTACAACCATAATGCTAAAATAATGATGATTATCTGGTGCCAGATTTTTTAAGCCTGCGTTCATGGATGACATTTCAAATTTGTATGACAAAGGGATGTATTTTAGTGTTTGCATTCCCTTTGGAAAAGTTTATATCAATATACTTGCTTACAAAATAAATAAAGGCTGAACCAAGATAAAACCCAGATCATGGTATTTGGGAATAAAGACCAATGTAATGAGAATCTTCACTTAACACATTATGGTCATATTTACTTGCCACTTAATAACCTAAAATTCTTAGGTATTTCTATTGATCTGCAGTTAAGTTGGAATAATCATGTAGATCACTTATGTAAAAAACTTTATTTAGTTTCTTATCTTTTTGTGTTTTTAAAATTCTCTGTCAGTCACAAAGTACTGCTTGCCAAGTTCTTTGGCCACTTTTATTCCAGGGTCTCCTATAGAATCATTTTGTGGGTTTCCTCTTCCAGATTGACTGAATTGTTCAGTATACAAAAAAATTGTGAGGTGGTTGGAAATGTCCGTTTTAGGCAAACATGTTAGCCACTTTTCAAAAAAATGAAAATCCTTACTTTACATTGCATTTATCTATGCCACATACTAACATTTTTAAAAGTAATATCATAATTTTTTACTAAATGACTCCCATCATACCCATGATACTAGAAGAAAGAGAGATTTACATGTAGAGAGATCTCTCATTAACTCCCATTCCAAGGGACCGAAGACAATGGCCATACACTTCTATAACAGGTTACCCAAAAGAATTGAAGATATTACCAGTGTAAATAAATTTAAAAAGGAAACTTATAAGTACCATTTTGATAAATGCTTTTACTCTGTCTTTGGTTTTCTGGATGAATAATGTGATTTTGTATTTAAATCTTTGTCTTGCTTGACTTATCTTTTACATGCATTGTATATCTCTGGATGAATAGAAATTATTATTATTAATAGTGGATACCTGGATTTCAGGCTGTCCCAGTTGTCTCTAAAGTACTTGAATAGTGTGTGGTGTCCATTATATGTACTGGTCATCATGGAAAGTATCAACCTCAGCTCTTCATCAGTAAAAACATTTTGATCTTGTAATCCTGCTTTCAGTAATCTGGAAAAGAAGAATGATTTCTGTTGTCTTAACCTCAACTCGGGGAACTCAGAACCACTTCTGATTGCATTTTTGAAACTAGGTATTTCAGAAAATTATGGAGTTATGTATTATGCATTGCAAAAGAATTCCTCTCCAAATAGTAGAAATATGAACCAAAGAAACATTTTGGTGTAAACATGTTTTGATTTACTGGGCAATTTTCACATCTTATTTCCTAAGCAGAGGAATTCAGTTGTGCCCACACAAGGGGTCATGATGCAAGGTGCTTCATAAGAACAATTTTTTTGGGAAGGGAGAAACCAGGGATTTTAGTCAAGGATATGAGACAGTTTCCGGCTTCACCTGGTGAAAATTTATGATGTCACTCATAATAGAAGGTATTTAGTATTATTCCTCACTATTTAATACAGCTCAACTCGACCATGGTTTCGACACCACGTGTCATCGTCAGGGTGACATGCGGTGTCGAAACCATGGTCGAGTTGATTGGTATTAAATAGTGTGGAATAAAACGAAGTACCTTTTATCATGAGTGACATTTTAGTCAAGGAGTTAAGAAAAGAATAGAAGGTGACATTCCTCTTGATTATTGGAGCCAAACCTGCCACTGCAATAGAAAGCTTTGGTCTTGCTTTCTTTTCTGTTGGTAACATTTAACTTTAGTCAGTTTCTATGTTAAAGCTCCACAGGCAATGCATAGTTTAGTGATTGGTGGGCCATGCCTTTTTAACCATGAGTCATTCCTAAACACCCCAGTTCTGATATCACATTAAATGCTCACAACCATGTGTCCTCCATTTCTTTGTAACCTTGATTTCAGCATATTTTGGCAGTGGAAATTGAATAAAAAATTATCTCAATGAGGAGATGAGCCATTGAGCCTAAGAGAGTGGAAATGGGTAAATTACCGTATTTCTCATTTGAGATAAATTACCATGGTAAATTGTGGTAATTTTTGAAAATTACCATAAATTTCGAGTAATTTTTAACTTTGTGCAATTAATAGCTATTAGAAGATTAATTAGGAAAGCCAATTGCTAGGAATTTAACCCATTGTTATTGCTACATCAATGCATTAGAAATAAAGAAAATTTAAAAACAAATACGGCAGTCTACATGCAATTCAATGTTCTTTTTTTTGGCATGAGAAATTTTCATTCAAACCATTGAAAATGAAAACTCCACAAATATTCCTTAAGGAAAAATTTCCACAAATGAGTTGGATGTAGCTTAATTTATAATTAAGACTATTAAATGCATATAGACTTGACATAAAATAATGTGTGAGTGATATATTCGCATGAAAAATATCCGAGACAAGTGAATATTACCGAAAATTATGGTAATATTCAGGAGGTGCAGTAAATTACGTAAAATACCAGGGTAATTTTCAGAGTGGCCCATCTCTTTAAGGGCACACCTCTTACTCTACTCCAACAGATCATCCTACAGCATAAAATATATGTAGCTTATGTCATTGGTGAGCTGGTGTTTACATAGTTGTAGTCATTCAAGTGAAAGTATTGCATGACTTACCTTTCAATCAGCTCGGGATCTCTGGTGCAACTGGCCAGAGTTTTCAGAAGATACACCCTGCCATATCTTGGTTGCTGTCCATCATTGAATCTGAGGACCTTGTCTAGTCCAAATTCCCACTCTTCCCGTGTCCCCCAACCAAAGACTGGGCATAGCGATTGCACAGGAATGCTGTCAAATGAATGGATTAAATACTCGTGATTAGAAGGCATCATTAAATGAAAATTGAAAGGAAAACAATGGCTCTTTAAGGTGGAACTTATTGAATAATGAAACAAATAGCAATTAGCGATTCACAAGACCATCAAGCGTTAAAATTTGCCATGAAAAAAATCATTTGACTTGACCGGGATATCCCAATTGCTGGTCAGATCTGTTAACCAGTTACACCACCAAGCCATCTTCCTTCAAGGAGAATTTCGTGGGTGGTTTATGCCTTCAAGGAAAATCTTGAGGGGGATTTTTTCATGGTGAATTTCAACCCTTGGCGATTATGGACCCGTTTGAGTGACTTTGTACCACATTATTTGTCAATGCAATGATTAGAAATTTTAAAGTTAAAAGTTCAGGACATTGTAAACCACAGCCTCTCTGTTAATCACTTTAAATTCTGTTCTACCATTGAAAAGAAAAGACAGAAGTTGATGAAGGCTTCTCGGGAATGGCTCCGAGTCAGGCTTTCCATGACGAACATTTTGCTCGGAGGACAAAGGGCCACTCACCCATTGTCCTCAGAACAAAGAACTGAGTGCTGAATAGTGGAATTTGCTGGGTATAAATACATAGTTGCACTGTCCTGGTGGTATAACCTGGTTGATGGGGTGCTCTTGTTTATGAGCACCTCACTGGCAGTTACGCCAGAAATCCTGAAAACAAAATTTGACCAGGAAAAGGGAAAACTCTCCCATCATGTCCTGAAGTGGATTTATTTCCTTTACCAAGAAAAGTACTCCAAGCAAATGGATGGCATTCCTATGGATTCCTCACAATCTCCAGCAAAAGCTATCATCTTCATGGAGAACTTCAAAGAAAAAGCCCTGAACATGGCACCTCTTCATCCCAGGTATTTTTTACAGTATGTGGATGATACTGTTGTCATTTGGCCACATGGACGGGATTCTTTGGACCACATCCTGATTAATTTGAACCATTAGCACCCCAAAATCCAATTCGCATTGGAAGTGAAAAATAATAACTGCCTTCCTTTACTGGACATTTTAATTAAGAGGAAATTAGTGGAATGTTTGGATATAGGGTCTTCAGGAAGCCAACCCGCACCAATTTCTAAATGGGAGTAGCCACCTCCTCCCCTTTTAAAGGCTAGGTGTCTGGCAACATGGATACACCAGGTGAAATAAGTAGCTGATGCAGCAACCCTACCTTCACAATAAAACACTTGAGTATGAGGTTCAAGCAGGCTCTTGGCCCAGGAAAGGATGACTGAGCCAATGATGCGACGGGCAAGATTGGAAGAAACCTTTGGGGAGAGCTTGCATTCCCTGTGTTTTCAATTTCCAGGAAAATAGGGAAGACACTTAAAGAAACACAACATGAACACCACCAGGGAAACTGGGACTGCCTTGTAAGGGCCAAGGATACCCTTGGCTTCAGGGCATCTGAAGTCTTGCATCCCTTATGAATATTGACAGGCCTCTTGTGAAGAGACCTCCTGTTCTGTGGATTCCAGAATAAAAGAACACCAGTGACACATCAGGCTCAATCATACCGAAAAATCAGCCATACCAGAACATAGGACTTGATAAGGCTTACCACATAAACTTTGATGGCTCCAAAATCCTTAGTGCTCAAAAGAATATTGGGGTGGCTCAGTTAAGGAAGCCATTCAGACAAGTCTGGAAGAAAAATCCTTGTACTGGGACACTGACTCAAGGTCAGCAAACCCTCGAGACCAGTGATCTAACAAAGTAAAAAGTGCTTGAAAAAAGAAAACAATGCCAGCCTATCACAACCCACCTGAACAGTACAACTAAGTATTTATTGCCAGCCAGGCACAGTACTTGGCAAGAGGGACTTAGTGTTTTCAGCTTGGGTACTGATATTCTCTTATATGTTAACATTTGCTCGTAAAAAAAGGAAAAATATACCAATATGTATCCAACAGAATTAAATTATAAGCAAAATAAAATTAAAACATCCAGCATTGCCTTCATAACTTACCCATTTAAAACTAATAATATTTTTTTAAATTCCTAAAAACTATTAAAGCAAGTAACTTGAGAAAAAATAAAAGAATGATAAAACACTGTGTTCTCATTATTACTAACCGCATGTTATTATCATATTGCTACATTCACTACTGCACTAAGTTGGAGACATCCAGTATTATTTTTGTTACTGCAATGTTGCATCATATGATGTACCATGTTGCTGTTATCTTCGTTTTACATATTTGCTGCTAGATTAAGAATATTTAATGAAACTGTTTACTTTTTAATTTTTGTCTCTTGCAAACAACATATCCACCACACCAATTATATTCACAAGACATAGTTGCGCATCATGTCATTTTACCAGTACAAGACAGTCTTGCACTCACAGAAACATTTTCTACTGATTCAGGCGAGATATCGTGGAAGTTCGTCAATTTAAAACAGAAACAACAATTGCACTATTCCACAGGGTATGTATTACGTACTATGCATTTCAACTCACAGAGCCATCATCAGGTACAAGACAATCTGTTAGAGAGTACATCACATTTATATATTTTTTACCAGTTTGAGAAAAAAGGGGAGTTTTAGGAACATATAAGGTGGGGAAAAAAGTGGTGGGGTGGGTTCCCCATCTTATTTCTGGTCCTAAAACCCCCCTTTTTTCTCAAACTGGTAAAAAATATATAAATGTGATGTGCTCTCTTAACAGATTGTCTTGTACCTGATGATGGCTCTGTGAGTTGAAATGCATAGTACGTAATACATACCCTGTGGAATAGTGCAATTGTTGTTTCTGTTTTAATACTCACAGAAACAGTTTATTCTCTTCATGCCTTCAACATGATCATCACTATTTTTTAGTCTTCGGCACTCGGTTCTTTGCCATCGTGAGTGAATGGCTCATCAAAATGTCGACCGTAGAAAGCCTAACCCGGTGTCATACCTGTGAATTCTTCCTCATAACATCCACCAGGAAAGCCTTCGATCTTTCAAAGGAAGTAAAATTAAAACTTAATACTTATGGTGATCTGTGATAATGATTTCTTGCTATTTGCAGTAATCAGGATTAGGTACATAACCAGAAGGCTCTATGTTAGATTGCAACTCTATGTAAAGCATTGGTATCCTTTCTAATCTACTTATCCATACACATCACTTGCTGACTACTCAGATTTGATTTGGTCCCACTTTCTAGGCCAGGAGAAATAATTTCTTTAGAATTTGATTTTGAATTGATGGCACTATTGTTCCTCCATGTAGGCATTGTGCATTATTTGAATCCATCGTTGTGCTTTTAACGCCCCAACATTCTTGACTCCTAATGTAATGCCTCTACATTAATATATTGAGTACTACTCGTATTGGTCAGTACTTATTATTTGTTCATGTGTAGTTTCCATTTTTTCTGCCCTTCTTAGTTAGTAGCTTTGCTTCTGCCCTTTCTTAGTAGTATTTGAATTCCTTTTTTCTAATTATTTTCAGGCTCTAGATTGTGAAAATAACACACACTTTATTGAAAATCTGTTTCAGAGAAGTGATGGGCGTCATATATAATTTGAAAAAGATGTGAAAAACTGTCATGTCCAATGGCTTATTCAAGTAAGTGTCAGTATATGAGGAGGTCTCTGTAAAGCAATTCATTCAATGTAAAGAGCCTGAAAGAAGAAGCAGTTTTTTAAGAATATTTTAGGAACCACATTTGGGACGCAAGAAAAGGTTCTATGGAAAATACCCTATGTAAACCTTAAAAGTAAATATATAATTGTTCTTTGTGTTAGGTACTCTTTGAGCTGGACATGTACTACTGCTGTAGTGACTTTACCTTATGAATTTTTATGCATAATTTGTGAGCAAATATGTGCGTGTTTCCCTGGCTGATAACTAGTATCTAAATGGTCACATGGCCATATATGAGGTAGAGCTCAAACCAAGCATTGACAAGTAAACATGAACAACTAGTCCCACTTTATGGAAACAGTACCAATCTGACAAATTTTCATTTGTGATTCTCAGGCACCAGAAGAATGTAATTTGCAACTTATTGTGTTGATGTGTTTTACCACCCACTCTTCTCTTTATTACCAAGGTATGGGTTAGTTTTAAAAATGATAAGAAGCAGATAATAATAATAATGATTATTTGCCCAATTTGTCTTGGGCGGTCATTGGTACCACCAAATCATTTATTATCCTTGGAAATCATCAAGAATTTTTATGCTTGTAATAAATGTCAATTAGCAAAAAATCAAAGAATATGAATGCATTAGTTGAAAAGAAACACTTATGGCATATCCAATGTCAAATTCATGGTAACTTTGATTAAACATCAATTTTTAATGATTTGGTACTTTGATAGCACAATGCAACAATTCCTCGTTGTGTTCTTTTATTTATTCATCTTCTAGGGGGTAAATTTTAATCAAATTCATGAAGGGTTCTCCATGACACTTGATCTTACATAATCTTTCCCATATAAACTTTTATGAAGTTTTTTTGTCTCATATAAGACCTGTTTGCTTTATTTTTTCTTTTGCTATTTCTACCTTACGTTGGTTAATAGTGTCCAAACAAAAATTGAAATTGATGACTTCTTGGTTTAGAATGAGTGCAAAATTTGTCCATTCATTGTGAAATTTCCCCTAACACCCTATGCAATGGAAATGATGTGTTATTATGGGGGTACTTAACCAGTTAAGGTTGTTCTAATGAAAGGGAGTGAAAATATTCTCTAGGTTTTTGTGGGCTCATATCCCTACCTACCTACATAACTTCTTCCTTCACCTCAGAATATGTGCTACCTCTCCTCATCTCATACATAAAATTTATTTTCCTTCTCCCCTTCCCTGCTAAACCAATGATCTCTCCCCTGTTGTGACCTTCAGTCTCTCTTTGCAGGCACTTGCCCCACATTACCTCTACCAGCTACTACATTGCCCCCACCTTTCCAGTTGGTGAGTGCAACCGAAACAGAATGGGATAAACTTATGCTGAAGAGAGAGTCATTAGGTGATCATGGGAGTTTGCCTGTTAATGATGCTCATATACTATTTCATAGACATGCTGAAGTAATGATACATAGTAGGTTCATGAAAGGGAGAGATGTGGCTAAGCGGTGTTAGGAGAGGAACTACTTAATGAGTCACCGACATGTGTAATTCAGCTTTAATTTGTCAGTCAGGTAAGTTTTTCACATTTTCAGTCCATACTTAACAAAATCATTTGGATAGGAATTAGATGATATTTAGTAAACCTAAAGGATGCAAAAGAAATCTTATTATTGGCCCCTCTTGCTGCCAGTGAGCTAATCTAATTACTTCTCATGCCTGTGTGAGAACTGCTACTAGCTGATGTATCAACCTGCATTTTTACTCCCATAAATGTAATGGTTTCATTCTCTCTATCCTTGAATAAAATGCATTATTTTACACCATTCATTTTCCAAATGTTTTAAAATTTAATTAGTGAACTATTCACTGAGCAGGAATATATTATTGTAATGACCTTTTTACTATAGAGCTGAAACATCTTGAGCTGTACAGTAATTCTCCAGTCAATTTTAGCCCATTTTAGCAATGCCAGACACATGCTACTCGGAATTTGTAAGCAGTGAAATGGATAAAACTGAAGATGCTAATTCTAAGTTCGTAAATTTGTAGTGGCTGATGCCAACTCATGAGATCTATTTTGACAGCAGAGCTGATATTAATAAAAATGTAACATTTTCATTCATGTTAGCAATTGAATTTTTTCTTGGCTATTTCTACCGGAGAGGTGCATGGGATGGTTAAGCAGCAAACTGGAGGTGACAAATTAGAGTATATGTTATGAATACTCATTTATCCAGTGTTTCAAATGGTAATTGGTATATGAGGAAATGATGGATGCTAGTTGAAAAAGGACATTAAGTGAATGAAAATGTGGATGATGAAGGCTCTGCAGGACAAAGTAACTAAAGAAATTAGAGTACTGGAGAATGCCTCATCAAAGTGTGGAGAATAGAATTTGAAACCATTTCTTTGCTGAGTTGATATATGACCATAGACTTGATGTCAAAGAGCAGAGTTCTGTTTGGGGATTAGAGAAAAATTCTTGGTATAAATAGGAATTCAGATGACACGTTTGTAGCAGCTGAAAGAAAGAGGAAATTTCTGGCAAACTCAAATATAGTAGAAAAATGCTCTGTATAGAGTTAATAAAAGATGCATTTTACTACTGTCTGGTATCCAAATTATATACATTAATTAATCATCAATGGAGCTGTTTTTCTGTTGATGTTTAATATTCAGTGGAATAAATGCATCTCTTAACCTTTACCTTCCTGAGTTTTTCCGCAGTCGTAGGCCTTGCTGGCCGGGGTTTTTTAAATGACCAGTGCTTTTTAAATGTCCATCAATGTGCCAAACAAATACGCTCGGCAGTCTAGGGACACAATTTTTGTGCCAGAGAGACACGGTCGGAAGATAAAAGTTAAACTGAAGCTGAGAAGGATATTACCTGTCATTTATTAAAGTACATAAACTTTTGATAATAATGAAAAAGATTAAAAGAAAGCTAGGTGAGGCGTGGCCATCCACAATGAACTAAGTAGAATCTTTTTAATGGTAAGATGGTCGATTGAAGTTAATTGGAATATGGAATTGGAATTTTATCATTGATAATTTCTTTTCCTCTTGAGGTTACGTTACAATGTTTGATAGTTTATTATTACACCTAATGAGGGGTGAGCATTAATGTTCTCTAATTTGCATAAGAACCCCATTGTACCATATTTAAGGAATGATAGCACTCTGTTTTTCTTGCCTTTGTGCCACAAACTTTATATGAAATGGTGAAGATTGACTATGAAAGCAATATACATGGTACAATTCTAAAACTTACTTTCAATTTTGAACAGTCAATAGCATTTTCAATAAAAATTTATTTCTTGAGCTTGGGATGGCATCGTGTTGCCTCACTTCCATAGTTCTTTCATTTCTCATTTTCCAACATACTGTTTGGTTGACTTTTACACGTAAATTTGTTATTTTGGAAATATTAATTTCCTACATTTTGTCAATGTTTACAATTATTTCATGAAAACTTCTTTCATATCTGCTTAGTGTTTTTGAAAAAACTACTGTGTCACTGAAGTGGGCCATTATAACAATTTATGATGAATTGTCTAAGGTGAATCTGTCCTCAGGGAGGTTTTAAGTGAGCTGTCCCTTCCATGCTTGCCTATCCTGTGCTGCCCCCCTCAACTTTTTGTAACTCCTTCCATTCATAATATCCGTCAACGTATAATTTCTTTGTCATCCTCTCCCTCTCTTTCCCTAGATATTTCCCTCTATTATTCTTTTATATAGGCAATCTTTCTTTAGGACGTGTCCTATCCAGTTTGCCTTCCTCTTTCCTATTGATCTTAAATATATCTTTTCCCATTCATCCTACCAGCACTTCCTGGTTCCCACTTAATCACTCCATTTTTATCTTTCCATTCCCTCTTCTCCATAGCCACATTTCAAAACCCTCTAGATATTTCTTCTCTTTCCTCCTGACTGTCTATGTTTCTGCTCCATAAAGCACAACACTCCAAATAAAACATTTGGCAGATCTTTTCTTTGGTCCTATAGTGATTGCTTTGGCTGAAAGAAGTGGGTCGACTATACTGAAGGCTGCCTTTCCCTTTGATATTCTCCTTCTCGTTTCCTCCATACAGCCTCCATTCACTGTTATAACACTTCCGAGGTATCTAAAGGATGGTATTTGTTCTAGCCTTTTTCCATCAATGGTCACATTTAGAGCTCCTTCCTCTTCTCCTGCCTTCATTACTTAAGTTTTCCCAATGTTTACCTTCATTCCAAAATGTTTTCCTATCCTCTCGATTTTATTCACCACTTCCTGTAACTGTTGCTCACTCTGCTATTACTGCCTGATAATCTGCATATTTTATAATGTATGTCTGACTTGAGCATATATGCTTAAGAAAAGATCCTAATGCACCTGGTACATGATGCATTTATTTCCTAAAATTTGGGCAATCTGCTTTACGCACATGTAAATACTTCTATGTAAGTTGACATGAGTTTTCCAGGGCTGTGACTTAGGTTGCAAGCATCTTCGGCATTGACTGTAGGAGTTTTATGCATAAGTGGAAGGTAATTTTAGAAAATAGGATAAGAAGAATAGTTTCAATTTGAGTGTGTCCAAAATAATGGCACTCTTGACAGAAACACGGCCAATTTGTAAACACTTCCAATACTATTTGGGGAAGTTAATTGCATGATAAAAGAATCCATAATGATGGTCATTGTGAAAATCATACAACTGTAAAAACTAGTTTACTTTTCATTTATTTCTAAGCCAAATCAATAATTTCATATTTGCTGTTATCTTGAACAACCCAGTTAAAAATATTTGGTTGTAACTGCTCGGAAACTTGTCTATAATGGCTTCAAAAGACAAATATCTGAAGTGTACTGTTACTGGTCTGGATTGAAACAACAAGAAACATTTTTAAGATCCAGACCAGTTCAGTTCTTTTACAGATCACTTCCAAATCAGATGCAAGTCTTTCAGAGCGGTACAGACCAAATATTTTTGTCTGGGAAATGTTACTGTGGAACATGTATTTATCATGATTCAGCAGTATTAAATTTAATGCCCAAAAATACCTCTTTTTTGCATCCTATTCAATGTAATGGAAAGATTTTTATTTATTTATTATATATTTATTTATTACATTAAAGATATTTAAGAAAGAAAGAATGGAAAAATTCAAATAATGGAAAGATTTTCAGAAATGAACAGGACATTATATCTGGTATTTATTGACTTGAAAAAGGCTTTTGATACAGTTGATTGGAAGCTACTGTTTAAATCCTTGGAAAGAATAAGGTTAGACTGGAGGGATAAAAGATTAATATTGAAACTGTATGAAAATCAGGAAACAAGCATCAATATAAATGGAGTTGAAGGAAGGGCAAAAATAAGGAAAGGAGTTAGACAAGGGTGTCTGCTTTCCCCATTTTTATTTAATTTATTCATAGAAGAAAGTATAGATAAAATGAAAGAAAAAACAAGTGGGATAAAAATAAATGGTGTGAGTATCCACTGTATTAGATTTGCTGGCGATATTGTTGTAATAGGGGACTCTGCTAAAGAAATCAATAAAATGTTAACTATTCTCTCTTCATCGCTTAAGAAACAGACATTAAAAATAAATACTAGAAAACAAAACTGATGGTAGTGAGTAAAAGCAACTTTGAAAGAAAACCCAAAATTATAATAGAAAATGAGGAAATTGAACAAGTGAAACAATTTTGCTTTTTAGGTAGTATGCTTACTGAGGATAGCAGATGTTGTGCAGAGATAAAGAAAAGGGGGGCAATAACAAAATAGGCCTTTCGAAATAAGAGAAACCTTCTAACAGACTAGCATATGAATATCAAATCTCGGAAAATGTTAGCAAAAACATTCCTTTGGAGTACATTGCTCTATGGAAGCGAGAGCTGGACCCTCCGGAAACGGGAAAAAGAGCAATTAGAAGCAGCAGAGATGTGGATTTGGAGAAGGATGCTTAAGATAAACTGGACAGAAAAGAAAAGTAATGAAGAGGTTTTAATGGAAATAAATGATAAGAGAACCCTACTCAAGACTATGGAAAAAAGAAATATAAAATTTTTAGGATATCACCTGAGACACAATAGATCTTTTGTCAATGTGATGGAGAGGAAGGTGCTCGGGAAGAAAGGTAGAGGAAGACCAAGGATACAGTACCTGAACAGGGCAAAAGAACTGATGGGGACAGAAAATTATCGGCTCTTTAAGATATTAGCCAAGAACAGGACCATTGGTTGCATCAACAAGGCGGAGCCTTTCGTTAAAGAAGAAGAAGAATTCAATGTAATTTAGCCTTTTACTGAGGTAAAATTTTGGATGTTTAACTCAATGGTTTTTTTGCAGAACCTTATAAATTAGCTGACGTGCACTTCTGAGAAGATTGTTTAGAGCCCCTGAATATTGCTTCCATGTTCTGTCTGAGAGCAACTCTTTGAAAATTTACCAATCTAATACACAATCCAAAAGGTAATTTTGTGACACAGTTTTTGAGTAAAAGTTGAAGGAAGATGTATTGATCTGGAAGGCTCTATATTTTTCATGAACATTGTCCAATTTGGGGAGTTTGCAGGAGAAACCAGCAAAGTTGGCTGCCCTTGTTGTGATGTCCAAGCGTTTTTCAATAAGAGCTATGCTGAGTGCTCTGGAAGTAGCTTTCTGGACTTCCATAGAGGAAAATACTTATCATTTGGGTTCTGATAGTTCACTACAATGTATCATAATCTATCTAAATGATGCGTATAAAGAGATTTATGTATCTTTTTTTCATTTAGAAAATTTTAGCTGCTTATCACGAAATGTGATGGGAGTCATCGGCTGAAAAATCTTCAATATGTTTTGCCATTACCTTTTCATAAATTAGATCATCTATTTGGCACATTTGTTCATTCTTTGAATGTATAAGATGTTTATTTACTATTACTTGTTAGTAAGTAAGTAGTTTATTGGTCTCGGAGACAAAAAACATATGTATAGGACAAGTCAAGGAGAAGGAAAAAAAAAAATAAATAAATCCTCACCTCCAAAGGAAACACAATACATAAATACAAATCCTCACCTCCAAAGGAAAACACAATACATAAATACAATTACTTATTCAAGAACTCATCAACTGAGTAAAAAAAGTTGTTCAATGGAAGTTCTTGCAATTTCTTTTTAAAAACAGGAATACTACGAGTCTGTTTGATCTCACTAGGGAGACTGTTGTACAACATGCAACCTGCATATGACGGTTGCCTTGTGAAGGACACTAAATTGTGAGACACCACTTTAAAATCACCATTTCTTCTGGTATTGTATGAGAAGCTGGGATTTTATATGGAGACAGATACCACACAAGATAACCTGATACATTTTATTTTTTTTGGAGATGGATTATGAATGAAATGGTTGTCCATTGAAAATATTAGAAGCTTCAAAGTTCATTGTGTTTCATCATAATCCCCAGAAGAATTTTTACAACACAATTCAGAATTGAATGTGGTAATCAGCTATATCCTGTTGACTTTCCTATTGAAATCGTAAAGTGAGATATGTAGTTTATTACCTTTTATTTTGTTGCTTCTGAAATGAAGAGACTGGAGCAGCTATCGAGGAACCATACAAATGACAATTATTGACTGATTTTTCACATTATGGTGTCACATTATACCATATTCAACACATGTTATCTGTGGTGAAATGTGGCTACAATGCTTGCCATATCACTTGCCACTAGTATTAAAAAATATTAAGATGAAGATCAAAATCCTAGTATGTGGAATAGAGAAGCTGAATGTAGAAGTCACCCTGAAAGGAGAGAAATTAGAGCAAGTGGATTCCTTCACCTATCCCAGGAGCACCATCACGTGGAATGGAAGAAGTACAACAGACATCAAGCGGAGAATAGCCCAAGCTAAGAAGGTGTTCATGGGAAAAAGACAACTGCTGTGCTCAAAGAAGACAGGACTACAAACCTGAAAACAGTATGTGAAAACATTCGTGTGGAGTGTAGCACTCTACGGATCAGAAGCATGGACCATTGGAATACCTGACCAGAAAAGAATGGAAGCTTTCAAAACCTGGTGCTGGAGATAAAATGGACAGATAAAATAAGAAATTGATGGAGTGTACAGAAGGGTGGAAGAGGAAAAGACCATATGGAACACCGTACATTTAAGAAGAACCAGATGGATTGGACACCCCCTGAGACACAATGGGTTGGTGAGGAACATAATTGAAGGTAGAATAGAGGGGAAAGTCCACTGTGGAAGTCCCAGGACTAATTTCATGGACCAAATAAAGAGGAAAGTACATAGAAAGAGGTACCAGGAAGTAAGGGAACTAGCATTAGATATGAAAGGCTGTAGTCAACCAATCTTAGTATTGAACAGCAAATGATTGAAGGAATTCAATAGGATTGAACAATCAATGAACGAATGAGAACCGGCGCACCTAGTGCGCGCACACACTCACGGGAAGCCTTTCTCCATCCAGGTGTCGAACTGCGCTTTGCTGGCTGCGATGCAGGGCGGGTGTCCGGCCAGGCAGAGGGCGTTGCGGGCGTTCGCCTTCAGCCTCGCCTTCCAGCCGGGGGTGAAGTCGGACATGTTGAGGTCGTCCTCGGAGCCATGGCGCCTGTCCGTGGACGTTAGTTCTTCATACAGGGGGGAAACGAGCCTCACCACATAATCCTGCAATCAATGGAGATACATGCGGTGGGCATAAATGAGGAGGAAGACTTTTACAGAACCGTACATTAAATGAAAATCAGTTGCATGAAAAATTAAGGTTTAATTATTTTTTTGCTGTACTGTAAATGCTGTGCTAAATCTCATGATGGCTAACTTTCACCCATAAAACAAAACAATTTAAACTATAATTGAAGGATGATTTCTCATTATCTACAAGTGGACCCAATTTGTTCGGTTCTCACTTACATATATCTTACGTGGCATTCATCTCAGCACCGAGTCGAAATTCGTATATCATCCCAATCTGATATGCCTATTTCTCCACCCATATGCATTCCGTGATTAGAGTGTGATAAAAAATTGGAAAAAAATTACGTTTTCTTTTAAATTTATTCATGCAATTTTCGTTGACATTCTTTCTAATGTTGGTAGGTATTAGTTCTGACTAACACTAAGGAATACGAGATGAAGTCTGAGAAAGTAACTTTTTTTTGGTATTACAAGATATTATTCTTTACTTTATGGCTTAGGATTCGCCGGGGTACATTACCACCAAAACCTCGTCGATAAAATTTGAATGGAACATTCATAGAAGAAAAGGAGGCAAAGATAGGTGTGCATACAACTTCAAGATTCATGTTAGTTCTGCAAGAAATTCTTGTTATTGCGAATGATACACAACGAAGTTTTGAAGCCAAAACAGGGTCATAACCCGCTTCCCAAATCATAAGTTTATTTCCGTCTCTAATCGGTATTATACGTGCATGCGATGGCACTGTCATTCCCTTGACAGTGATAGTTTTTAGGGGATGCTGCCGTGAATGATCTTATGCAATGGATTCATACGCGTTAGAGTTGTCTAATGTATGTACCATTGTGCGTAATTACATACCTCATTCTTTGAGTTGATTAGGGAAAAATTATTGTCCTCATAAACTACTGTTTTTCTCAGTTTTGTGATTCGAAGTTAGATATCTTCGGATATATTTAATTCTCCGGCTGGTTATGATGAAAAGTATTGTCGATAAAGGTGCATTGAATTGGTCGTAAAAGGGGGCATGCGAATTGAAGACCCACGAAACTTCACTACTACGCGTAAAAACCAGTGTCATCGTTCCATGCCATCCGCGGAACAATTTTTTTCCAAACCGTCCCATCTCCAAGTTGATGTTCAGTTGACCTGAACGAGATCCAGGCTATTTTTATACGATTCTCCGGGTCATAAGGAAAATTTTCATTGCTCCTCGAGGCGGAAGAATACCCCGAACGTCGTAAAGCGCCTAAGGACGCGCCACCGAAAATATACTTAGACTCGCTGAAATGGTCGATGATAAAAATAACTGTTTTCAAGTTCAAGATGGAGCAATGAATCCGTTTGTCCTCAATCCTTCATGCGGCCCTGAGCACGTTTTTCTCCTCCGTGGAGAATCCTCGACGACGGAATCAAGTGCTTAACCCGGCTTGAAAGCATAATTTTCCCTCATTTTGAATGCACATACGCGTGCGGTCACGGTTGTCGTGTTTTGTCTAAGTAACGGACCAATGGTAAATAAATGAACGAGTCCACCTGCCACTCTTCTTTTGACAAAGGGCGAGTAAAAATAAACCATCGAATTGCGGGTGGGCGATGACTGGAGCTCACCCCTAAACACGTTTCAACGGCAGACTTCTCTCTGCGTCACTGCACAAAGCGTGCTTTAATTACTGATTGTTTTCCACGTCAGGAGTGTTATTTATGTTCCTTGTCGCTATTATTTGTGGGTGCAAGTGCTGTGATATTTCATCTTAGGTATTAGCTTTAAGGGAAGACATCATATGCAATGAATTTACGCTCATATAAAAAGCTGTATCTTGTACCCGCGTGCGCGTTATTTATTTTATATATTTATTTTTTTATATATTTTTTTATATATTTTTTTATTAATCTACACTATCCAGAATACAGCACAATGGGCCATTTTACGTCGGGTGAATAACAGTAACAACGGACGAGACACAAACACCCATATCCTGGGTAGATAATATTCTACTCAGGCGGGACTCGAGCCCGCGACCCTCGGGTTAGCAGGCGAGTTCTTTACCCCGCCGCCACCGGATGTGAAATAAAAGGTCTTATTTGGCATTGAGCCTTTTTTTAGTGAATTTCTAACGAGCAATAAAGGAAAAATCGCAAAAGTTTAACAAGGATATGGTAAAAAAATCATACTCCAACATAAATAGGGGAGATAGTAAAAATTACTTACTTTGGGAATGACGAAGAGGATTTTTAGCGAAGACGTTTGAGGGTTGAGGTGAAAAGGTCGATGTTTTCGGGAAAGGAATTTAGAAGGGGAGAGAGGCGAAAAATAAATGAACGCTTGGCGAGGGATAATATGGGAGTAGGGATATGGAGTAATGAGCGAGTCCAGGTGAGTCGTGTAGGTATTCTGAACTTCATGAAGGAATCAAGGTCAGGGCAGTCAATGGTTAAGTGCAGAGTGCTATTAATGAGTTTAAGATCAGTTTTAAGGGAGATGTCATCAAGATTAGTTACGGAGAGAGAGGACGGTATAGTATCTTAGATTAGGTTCCCGAGATTAATCAATCTGTTTTTAGCCAAATGTTTGTGTTAAAAAATGTTTATTGCATTCTTAAATTATTCATAAGCATTGCCCAGTGCAATTCCTGTGCGATTCGTCCGTCGGTTTTTACGGTTTTATATTGAGCGAATACGATAAAGAGATATGAAAGATTGGCTTGTGTAAATGTGTAAGTATACTCTCCATGAGAGTTACCTGTTAGAATATGACTGCATCAATTGTTCTCTTTTTTTCGTCGTAATTTTACCGGCGGAGCTTGAACGGTGGCAGGAGCAGAACAGGGAAGATGAGAAGCTGTAGAAATGTTTTGTTTTAGGAGAAAGATAAATATAAAGTGGACGTAGGGACGACCTTTGAAGGGTGGCGGAGAAAAGACGTTCGATAAAAACTCAGCAGAGAACAATGGGCAAGGATATTGGGCTCGTTTTGTGATCCAAAATCCTCGCGGAGAATAATGAGGGAGGGGAAAATGAATGGAAAGAATAAGAGAGAAAGACCAAAGGTGACATTCAAGGGACAAAATTATGTGGGGTGCTGGAATGAAAACTTTATTGTTCTTATTAAGTATTCTACCGGTTAATGTAGGTTTCATTGAATGTCATAGAATCTTCTCCCGGTTTTCTACACTTTCAGGGGCCTATCTCGCTCTAGTATATCTTTTTTCGCATCAGCATACGATCTACCCTTCGTCATTCTGTCCATGAAACCTATTCTCCTTCCTCCTCTTCCCTGCTTGCTCAACATCCTTCCCTCTTTCACATTCTTAAGCAACGTCTCGCCCCTTATTACATCCTCCAGCCACCTATTCTGCCACTCTCGAATTTCGTTAAAAAGTTTCCTTTTCTGGCCCACCATCTCAAGCACTTCCTCGTCAGTCATCCTCTCCGTCCACCTCATCTTCTCTGTCCACCTCATCTTCTCCATCCTTCTTCACACCCACTTCTTAAACGCCCAATGAAGACTTACGGATGAGTAAATCACTTAATTTTGGGGGAGGGAGAGTTTCAGCAAATTGATCGCATCGACGAGCGTTATTGTTTTTTTCTGTAGCATTTGAGATCCAGCCAAATGAGTCATTCACGCATCTATACAATGGCTGCGCAAATAGTTGGAAAGGTTAGTGGCTGCGATAATCACTTGGCGGTGAAATAGTGGGAATGAAGGAAGGATCAGAAAACTTCTCAACAAAGAGTGAAAATAAGAGGATTTGGTTGCAAAAGTTGCGTCAGTATTGTTGGTAGGTTGCCCTGTGGTGATAGAAACTCTTATTTATTTCTTTAATTTCGAATTAGATTCTTGGATCGATAGGGGATAAAAATGTTGTGTAAATAACTGTGGAGCTCCATTTTCATCCTTCCGACTGCGTCGTGCTGTCGCATTAACTGAGGAAGTTTATATACATGTCAAACTCTGAGACCTGCCCGATGTAAATCATTGAAGAAGATTCAGTTGCTCCATTCTCCCTAACCGTTCTTATTTTAAATTTAGTCGCTTTGGTGGCATCGCAACATTCCCAACACTATGAGAGCTTGCTGAACGTATTAACATAAAACTCTATTCAAGGTGGACCGGGGAAGGAGGTCTTATTACTATAGAGCATATTCTTTGCGCATTCATGTTAAAGATTCCGTTCTGTAGCAAAGTGCTGTAACTTCCGCGAGAAAATTTCGTACTGTAACTTAACAAGGACACGAGTAATTTACGAGCTTTATCGCATTAAACTATTGCCTTACCTTCATCGTGTTGCCCAGACACAATGAACGTCCATAAATATGTCATCATACTAGAAAAAATTTGATCAAGTATTGTTACTTTTATGGTGACCTCATTATGAAATATTCCAAGATCAGATCACGTAAGTGGTAGTTATTGAAAGATTAGCGATAAAATAATGTAATTGTTCAAAGTTCTGAGATTCAGTCGTCATTTGCGTAGTTTCGACATCGTGATGCCTTCGAAGCATTTACTGAGTGGGGGGCAGCGTAATTATTTAACGATACACTTAAAGCTACAACTCAAGTTGGAGAAAGAGAAAATGTTTTTACGATTTGGCTATGGAGAGAGAGAATGAATAAATATTCAGAACAAGAATGACGTGGATTTTTAATTTTGAGGGTATGAATTTTTATTAGAACTGATTTGCAGATATATTACCCATGAGCCAGATCTAAAGGATTGTGTATGCCATTAATGCCATCTGTGCAAAGCGAAACACGCTGAGAAAGCAGGGAGGATTCTTAAAACATGCGATGTTTCTCACAACCAGTTACTAAAAATTCTCTATCCGTCTCAGTGAATTAGCGGCATACATAGGTTTTCACAAAATAGCACATAATTAATGCGCTTAGAGATGACGCCCAGGTTTTGAGATGCATGGTATTCTATGCATATAAGAAGACATTTTAATGTGCCTTCAGGTAAAAATTTCTTTGTGTGGCAGGATAAGTTGCTCTTTCACCTGTTCCATTGTGAGCTCGGCCTTAATTAAATCAAGAGTAATTGTCGATAAATCAGTGGCTAATTTTGTCTTATGTAATTGCGTTTTATGTTCCTAATTTTCAAAAAGTAGGCCTTAGAAATATTACCATGCTCGTCGGAAATTAGAGGTCATTATTTCGAGCAGAGCGACTTTGGGTTCGAATGAACTAGATGAGTGAGGAAAGGCTAAATAAATTATTTTCAAACACTTTATCAAATTTCAAATTTAAATCAATTCAATTTTCTTTAACTTATTTCACTACACAGCGTACATATACCTACTTTATTATAGGATGCTTTAAAACTAAATTTTATTGACTTATTTTCCTCGTTGGTTGTTTGGTTATTCATTGACAAAACTATTGATTGATTGTATGCTAGGAACGCTGGGTGTTAATATGCTAACGGACCACTACTACGAATGGTTGGAATTGGTAGAATTCTATGAGAGACTTGACGGAGCGGTCCGCCAACTTATTCGATCCTCATACATGGAAGAAAGTTAAAAGGAATTCCCCGTGGGTCGAGCCAAACCAACTTTTGTGATGGCCATCATTCGGATTGGAATTAATCCTCTATGGATGAGTGAGTCAAATTTGCTACCTTTCAAAATCATTGAAATTACTGCTTTCTAAGAGGCTTTTCCATTTCGTTTCTGCGCTAGACAGAATGATAACGCTTCGGGTTAAGTGTGTGGAAAGTTGAATCTCTTACGGCGGTTTGTATTATATAGATATTAATTTGAATAGATGAATGTGTGACACTATTCACTGATGATGGCATGTCTGGCGGAGCTCCGTAATAAATAGTTTCAGCTGTCGTATGAGGATAAAATTGGGAAAGTATAAAAAAGGTACGTTATGAAGGCAATGTTGAAGTATGCCTTGTGTAAATAATATTATAAAAACTATTATTTAAATTAAATATATACAATACAAATACGTCACATTTTAAAATAAATGTTAATATCAAATAGATTGTAATAAAAATGCCTAAATAGCACTTTAAAAAACTAATATAGTAGTAATAATTTTTTCATGCTGATGTTTTATAGTTCCGTCCATAGAGGGTTAAGTGTTCTGTTACCGCGAACTTCTTCCCGGCCATCGTCCCGTCCAGCTGCCTGCCCAGGAAGTCCATGATGTAGAACGCGGGCTTCCACGGGGCGAGGCTTCGCTCGCGGCGCAGGAAGCGCGTCACGTTCAGGGCAACATCGAAGGCGAGTTCATCGCCGAGCGCCAGGTTGAGGGCGTCGTGCACCAGCTTGGCGCGGGTCACCTCCGGGACGCTGTCCAAGCCGTGCGGGCCCTGCAGGAAGTCGGCCAGGAGCCTCCAGTTTCGGCGATCGTAGTTCACGAAGAAGAAACCTGACGGAGTATTGGAGCGAAGTCAGGGGTCGAGTGCCTTAGGTACTGATCAATTCAATATGTTGAATATAGAGCAGATAATAATATATTAGGGCACTTCTGAGCACACGTACTACGTTCATTAGAACAGTGTGCAGAGGCGAAATGCTTGTGAACCTGACAGTAGTTAGCCTTCTGTGGGTGCAGTACTTTCACGGCTGATTGTTTTTTCTTCCAATCATTGCAATTACAAATTTATGGTGCGAAGTCACTCGCACGACGTGCCTATACACCACGGGATGAAATTCGCTGAGAAAAACATTTGACTTTTCCGAGATTCGAACCCAAATCTCGCAATATCCGGTCAGGTGTGTTAGCCAGTGACACTGAGTCACTGGATAGCACATCTGGCCGAAAATGGGGAGATTCGGGTTCGAATCTTGGTCAAGTCAAATGATTTTTTCTCAGCGAATTTCATCGCTTCGTTAGTGTTTTGTGTGTAATTAATGTATTCGTTCAAAATAATAAGTTAAAAACAAAAGATTTTTACCAAAGGTACGATAAAAAACTTTTTAGTAGACATGTTGGACGACTTTACTGAGATTCACCGCAAAAATAACACTCGTGGATGAGATCATCGAATTTATTTTATTGTTTAGCGCTCATCAACTCAGCTCCGGATCTGTTTCGAAGTACGCCGTGTAATGCGCAGGGTCTGAAGCAAACGGAAAACAACTTCGCTGTTGTGTTGTAAAGTGATTAACCACCTATAAGGAATGGAAAGCTCCCATAATTATGTGGGGTAGATAGAGACTGAGTTCCCTCTTTTGTCTATCCCCATATCGCATGGAAGAATTATGGCCCGTTGCTCACAAATTTAGCAGTAGGATCGATATTCATGAGATCTATAAATTTATTAACATCAAATTCGGGTTGCAGGAATTATCGTTTTTATTACTTATCTCACTATAGTTATTGCTTAGAATGGTCTTCTCTGCTTCTGCTTGATAAAATTTGGGTGTATTTATTGTTAGAATAGAAATTACCTTAACTTGTTATTAAACGTCCCCATGAGTCAGTCATTTGAATAGATTGAAGGAGAAAGAACAGGAATTTCACGAAAATAATGAGATAAAGCTTTTAAACTTAAAAGTTCTAAGTCGAGAGCACTTGTTAGTCTGTTTTGAAGAGTAGAAAGAAGACTAATGAAAGGGAGAATTTACCAATCTCCTCCGGGTTGACCACTAGGAAAGAGTCTGGTCCTGGGAGCGCCTCCCTGGCGTCCTCGCCCTCCAGAACGATCCTCTTCTCGGACGGCTTCATCCACGCGATGGGCGTCGTCTCGCCGAAGTTCATGCGCTCCTGCGTCGCCATCACTATGGGCACCCACCAGAGGGAGCGCTGGTGTTGGTGCTGCTGGTCGTCGCCCGTCGCCACCGCGCCGCTGTCGTTGGTGCTGTCAAAGGACTCGCCCCTCGCGCCACCGCCCGGCTGCACCGTCTTCGTGCGGATAAACATCCTCTGACATCGAGAAGAGAAAGGAGTGAAGTAAAACCTAATCGCTTGGAAATGCAGTGCTGATACTTGAGGACCAAAGAAAAACCTATTTCTCAAAAATGAATTGCGTTTTTCTGTCATTTTGAGGAGGAGCCGAACATCTAGGACGGCGGTTTTCAACCTGTGAGACGCGAACCCTTTGGGGGTCGAACAACTCTTTCACATGGGTCTCCTAAGACCATCGGAATTGGAATTTCCGATGGTCGTAGGAAATTATATTTCCGATGGTCTTATGAAGTAGTAACGAAAATAACTTTATGGTTGGGAGTCACCACAGCATGAGAAATTGTATCCAAGGGACGCGGCATTAGGAAGGTTGAGAACCACTGATCTAGGACCATTTTACAACTGTGGCCACATTGGTCAATTTTTGAAAAATTGTATTTCATTTTACGAAAAAAAGTCCACGTACATCACTGTTACCTATTTACTGTTGTGCATTATAACAGAGTATAAGTTAGTCACTTGCGAACAAACATAAACGAAACAAGGTTAATAGTGTACTTGCAAATATAAAAGAGAGACAACAAAGTATTCTGAGAGAGGTGAGAAAGTGCACGGCAAGTAAAATTGTTGCGAGAAATCGAAAACGGATCAATGTGATCAGGAATTTAAAAGGGAAGATCATCGGATGGGAAGCGAGCGTTTGATCGAGGGTCATCCGGGAATAGGCGTCTGAAGTAAAGAGTGTGTGCGAGTGGGTCTAGTTGGCGAAGTATTTATTTGAAGATATTAAAAATTGTGAGAGCTGAATATCGTCACTGGACATAGCAATAAAGACAGATTGGGGAGGGAAGGATTTGATTGGAGAATGGGGAAGGTGATGAGAAACTCAGCGTCACGTCAGCCTGCTCTTAATGACCGCTCTCCTGCGGAAGATGGTACTAGTTCATCTCTTTTATTCTGATGGTACGAGAGTTGGATAGCTAATATTCAAACGTGAAACGATTGGTTGATAGATAAAGTATCCTCAGTAAAAATTTCATTGAAAAAAAGATAGGTTAGCGCAAGAGTCCTAAAAAAATCTCAAAAACTGTGCCGGCTTCACCCAAGTTTACGGTATATTAATTTTCAAGCCGTTAGCAAGTAACTACAGGGACTGATGTCAACATTTGTTATTTCTGTAGATATTGTACTTCTTTCGGCTCATATAAATTAAAATAGGTTTCAATGGTATATAACCGTAGAATGATCTAAGCATTTTGGATCTTTTAATTGTTTTTTTAAAGCTAAGATATTATCAGTAATATAAATATTTTTAAAGACATGTTTTTTTACGAATGTGGACCATGTATGTTTTACGAATATTTTTAAAAACATAATAGGAACCAAATAATGGAATTCAGTATTTGCTATGATTCACGCAGTCGCAATGAAACCTCTATAAGTACTCACCTGTTCGATGTCCGCCGTGCCAGCTTTGTAGTCCCTGGTGATGGTTACCACGGGGAATCTATCCTTGTCTATCCAAGAGTCGGCGATCTCTTTAACAGTTGCATCTTCCGGTAAAGTGCCGTCAATGTGCGCTCGCTTCGTGATCGTATCCCAGAGGTCATCCTGAACGAATGTGCTGAATTGCCTGGATATTGGATTTTACAGAAAAAATATATTTACTTGACGTCAAAATTGCACGAGTTTTCAAAATATTTTGGTATTATTAGATAGATGAGTGCCCGTCACATCAAAGGCAAAATTAACGTCCACTGACGTTGACGGACGTCTGCTTCAGTTACCTTTCCATGAAGAAATCTTTGAGAGCCGCCCTGAATGTATCTTCGGAGAGTGTGTTATTCAGCATACGGATAACCATTTCACCTGAAAAGAAAGGCTATTTAGTTATGGTTCTAACGTTGCCATTTGGGCATCATAGCCGTCGACGTATAGCTTAAGGTAGTTTTAGCGAAATATCATTTTACCTAGATATCAATGAATTTGGTCTCATTTCAAATAAAAATATATCACCCTTTCATTGACATAAAAAATTCAACCCCTTGCCTCATTACTTTCCGAGATATTTGCCAAAAAAATACCAGCCCTTTTACATGGGAAATGGTACGTGTATGCACTCCAGAGAGACTTTATATTAAAAATGAGGCATTCCCTACTCTTAAATCTCGTCAAAAAATTAAAAGTGTTTCGTTTCATCTACATCTACGTAATACCCTGCGAGCCACCACGAGGGTGTGTGGCAGGGGGTGAATATCACCAAACATGCACTATTGACATGCAACTAGGATATTTTATGGAGACATGCTAGATAATAGGGTCATATGCAGCTAGATGTTTAGTATCTAATAATAAGAAAGGGATTATTGGTTGTTATTATATGCATCATGCACTACAGACTACTGTAACTATATTTCACCTACCTATCCCTTTGCTACGCTGTCTATTGTTCTCTATTATGGTACGCGGGAAAAATGACATTTGAAACCTATCGGTAAGACAATCTATCTCTCTAATCTTCTTAATGTGATCAAACCTAGCGTAATACGCAGGGGTTCTTAATATATATCTAACGCTATCTGTGAACAAATCGGTTTCGAATTTACTTAAAAGGTTTAACCTAAATTTTAACCTGCGTTCTGATAGTAATTCCCATCCTAGTTCTTCTATTAAACTCTTAACACTTATACAATTATCATAACGGCCTTTAAAAAACCTAGCGGTTCTCCTTTGCACACGCTCTAATTCTTTAATCATACCTTCCTCGTACGGATCCCATATACTAGCGGCATATTCTAAATGAGGTCTGACAAGTGTAAAATAGCTTCTCTCAGGTACTCTCTCATCGCATTTGCCTAGAACCCTTTTTACGAATCCTAATCTACGATTTGCTAAACTATTTATTTCTACTCTAGTTTGTGGGTTTTCTGAACTATTTTTGAAAATTAATCATATTGTCACAGCAGTAAATTCTTCGGGATCACAATAAACCTTCCGTTTTGATGGTGTTTCAAACGTACCGTGTGAAAAAAAGGTAATTATGGTAAGGTAAGTGTATTTATTTATAGTTCTTGATGAACTAATCTGTCAGAATACAATAGTTTTTACAGGAAAATATAGTATAAATATGTGCGTAAAACAACAATATAAATATTATAAAATAATCACATATAAAATAATCAATTGCCCACCAACCTCCTTGGAAATGTATAAAAATGTACATAATTGCACTTGTCCTTTCATTCTAATGGGTAATTTGTTTTTACAAACTCACATAACTTTTTTTATTCACTTGCATAAGTCAAGTTTAAGAGTTATTTAGATATTTTTATTCGATTACTTCCAATTTCTGCCATAAAAACTACATTATTTCACCATTAATAATGCAATATTTTATTCATGTGTCCTACAACTGGAGAAATTAAAACGTATACATCGAATATGGTCTCTATTATGGTTAGGGAACTATCTCGTTCGCACTACCTTAAGGTAGTTTGAGCGAAATATCATTTCACCTAAAAATCAATGAATTTGGTGTCATTTTGAAGAAAGATAATTCATCTTTTCAATAATTCTTAAAATTTAGCCCCTTTTAGCATTACTTTCCGAAATATTTCCCAAAAATACCAGCCATTTACATGGGAAATTGTACGTATATGCACTTCAGCGGGAGCTAATATGAAAAATGAGGAATTTCTTATGCCTAAACCTCGTTAAAAATTAACAGTGTGTAGTTTGTATGTTTTATCAACTCTTTTTGAAAACTAATCATAATGTCACCGCCGTAAATTCATAGGGATCACGAAAAAACCTTCCGTTTTGAAGGAGTTGCAAACGTAACGCGCGAAAATAATGATTCAAGTTTAAGGTTTATTTAGATTTTAAAAATTGAACTACTCAAAATTTCTATCTCAGAATACTATACTATTGCACCATTAAATGTTCAATATTTAATTCATGCTTCCTACAGCTGCTGAAATTAAAATGTATGATTCGAATATGGTCTCCATTATGGCTAGGGACCTATCTCGCTCACACTACCGTCGCGAAAAAGAGATTGAGACACATCGATCACGAACAGAATTTATAATTTAGTTGAAAATTTTATTGTATAAGTGTACGAAATGAAACGGGATACTTAAATTTTAGAGGAGAGGGTATCCTTTTCAATATGAACTAAATGGATTTAATTTTCAATTCATATATTTATAAAGACTTTCCGTTCCGTCATTATTTAATTAATGAGTGTAGGTTGGTCGAAATTTAGTTCAAATAGATGTCTCCATTTTTCGTCAGAAAAAATAGCGTTTACACTCCACTAGTCAGTTCACAGATCAATTTATTGCGCATAATCCGGATTTCGATGCCTGGCATTATCTTCTGGTGCTCACTGATGTAATCGTCAGTGAGCACCTGAAGATTCAGTTCTTCGATCTGGAAATACGGATTGTGCAACAAATTAATCTGTGAACTTACCAGTTGATTGTAAAAGTAATTTTTTCTAATAAACATAGAACTCCAAAACGTTGAACCGAGATTTATTTCATGTATTTTCTCCATTTATAGTGATATTTGAATTCGATGAAGTAATATTCTGCTATTTCAGTAGGTCTTAGGTAGAGAGGGAAACCTTGCGACAATGTATGATTATACTCACCCTTTTCGGCGGACACTAAATCCTTGATGGGCATGATGCGGGAGTACGGGCTGTGCTTGCTGTATTCATAGTACAGGGAGTAAATGAGAGAGGATGGAGACCTCTGGCTGGGTGCTTGATCTTGCCTTGATTGTAGCTTAGGAAAAAATGATAGGATTTCTTTAAAATATTACATTGTAAACCCTTCCCTTAAGATGAAAACCGTCATCGCTTGAAAGTAATTTTATACTCCCTTTACATGCAAAACATGAATAGGAAACGTGTTAATATCTTTACATTGCGGTATATTTTTTCACTTCCTTGTAGCAGTGTTGTTTTTAATCTGAGGAATTTAAGATTAAATCTATGCTATGAGTGAAGTTGCTTTGTTTACACTGTGGATTTATGTAAACTACTTCCGTCGCAGATAGAAAAGAATTCAAGTGGGTGTTGGGTATGTGTTGTTTCAGTAGACAGAGTATAAGTAGTTACTATGAAGGATTGGTTTTGGTATTATAAACGACTTGACACACCTCGCGGATACATTTCCGCGTTATCAGGGCTTTTTTATTAAACATAATCATTGTTATTAAACTCATAAGTTTTCAAGTATTTTTTTTCACATTTTTAAAAACTTTGAAGAAATATTTAAGACAATTTTTTCCGTGAGATAGTAATCAGGCTGACTTCAGTATAATGAATGGGCAATAACAATTTAAATTGTAGCTAAACATGACAAATACATCCACGAAACGTTGGCGGAAAGTGGCGTATGTAGTCATTTATAATACAAAGACCAATCCTCCATACTAACTGCTTATACATATGATGTGGTCAAAATCGTTCGACATTATAGTGGATTAATGACCATTTGCAGGAACGACAACAATGTATTCTATAAAGTTATGGGACCCATAAGCCATTGTAACCATTCAATGGGTGTTACAGAAACATTCGATAAATTTATTGGTTTCATAACTTATGGCATGTTGTTATGAGTTCCATAAGTAGCCAAGATGGCGGATGAGTAATGAACCGCTTGGAGACTTAATTTCTTGATAAAAGAGTTGTTTTGAGACAATTGACCAGTCAATTCACATTTAATCACTAATTATTATGTATATTAGCAATTATTTATACGCTAAGCTTTCGTAAATTTTATCCGGCGTTACAAGATTTGATCGAATATTCGAAGCTATTGACTATTGATAAATAAGTAATGTAACTAGTAGATGTGTTCCTGTAACCCGAATATTTTTATGAGATCTGTAACTTTATGGATCTCATAACTATTGACTCCATAACTTATGTTCTTGCAACCGGTCATAAGTGACACACAGGTAAGTCAAAGGCTATGAGTGTCAAGAATGAAATGGCAGTCATTTTGCTTGGGATCCTAGATGCAGGATGCATAGAGAGTGGGCTTCAGCTCCACTCGAAGGAGCGGAATATTTAATTATTCGATTCTATCAACACTCAATCCCCTCCAGGTTGAGTCCTCCGCATTCGCTCGTAGCGTCTTTCCGCCCTCACCTCGTCCACCGCCACGGCAGTCATGTAGTTGGCGAGGGCCTTGTTGATCCACGCGTCCGTCCACCAGGCTGGGGTCACGAATCCGCCGACCCATTGGTAGGCCAGCTCCCCAGCCACCCTCGAGGTCACCCACTTCTCGGACCCCACGTTGTCTGCCAGCAAATCACTCTCCCTGCGCGAAGGAGAACATATTATGAGACCGTGTATCATGTTCATGTCATAACGGTGGAAATGAATTTTTGGCGGTTGGTGAATGATTGGTGCGAGTAAAATAATTCGCGACCCGTTCCAAGTTGAATCTCGAATGCTTAATAGTGTTACTTGTATCGTTTCAAAGAGTTTCTTGTTCCTAACTTTTTGAAGGAATTAGGGTGGTGACCTCTGTCTGATCGAAGGGAAAAATATAGATTATAACTTGTTCGAAAGTTTGGTGTAGACGGTGTGGACCAGTGTTTCCAAAACTTTTTCGAGCCATCCTCCCTTTTTTCCACAAACCATTACCCAGCGCCCCCAACCATAAGCTAAGCATAAGCAAAGTCATGAACTACATAACCAAAGTAACATGCTTATAAAAATAAAGCTAAAACAAGTGCTGTTAAACTATTTTTTATTTCAAATCCAAGAGAGAGATAGTTTACTCATCCCCGGACATGTACCATATTCGGTAAAGGCCCAGACTCCAGCGCACACTTGCAGCCCCCTGAGATGAAAGCACCGCCCTCCAGGGGGCGGTAGCGCCCACTTTGGGAACCACTGGTGTAGACTATGTTCTGTCGGACGTTCAACATATTTTGCTAGAGCCGAACTACTATGGTGGAGAGGATCACAGGTATAAATTTAAGGAAATAGACTGAGAAACCGATAGCCATGAAATTGTCATTTTTTCCATGCACAATGAGGGACGGTGAGGCAGATTTAATTCTTGTTCTTAATATCCTACCGTCATTATTAACAACTCAGCCCGCATATTGAAATTTCCGGTAAGGTTTAGCTTTCTGCAGGGTGTAGTTCATTGTAGGACTATATATCAATCACAGTAATAAGATTAGCCGTAGTTTGCATCATAACTAGTTTTTCATGGTTGCATGTTCGTCTCCGTAGCACTCCCCTAGTTTTTGGTCTGACTTCGTATAGTTATCCTGGCTGCTTCTGGCCTGCACCCAGCGGCCGGAGAAAGTACGCGATTCTGATTTGAACTGGGATGAGTACTTCATGCCTGGTGTGGAATCACCCCGTGCCACACATCCTTCTGTCGACTTGCACGGTATTTCGTAGATGTAGATGAAAGCTCTTAGAAGACCTCAACGTGCTGTATGGTCTTCGACTTTTTTTCTGTGTTTTACCTCAGAAAACTCTGGTCGTGTATTATCCGAGAAATTCCCTTTGTTTGAGCTAATGAATAAGCATCATTCTTTCACAATGAAAGACTTTCTCTTGTGAAGCCCATCTAGTTAATTTAACGACGCGTATTCCTTTGTTGTGAGCAATATTACTATTACGGAGTTCGGTTTATTTTTTCCTGACGAATTTCCATTGGAGGTATAAAAAAACCAGAGCGAAACCCTGAACTCATTATAGTTTTGGCCACGGTTTCCACTTTACCGATTTATTAAGGAAGGTTGGCCACGCTGGAGCCAAGGGCTTTGTATACTACTGAGCCAACTTTTTTTCGGAGGCTGTGTTTATATCCGGCGTGTTTATTTTAATTGGACATTTCTCAATGTGACGGATCGAAACTTTCCTATCCTCCCGTAATTGGGACATTCCAACCGATACTATGTAACTCATAATTAAAACGGTGTACAGTTCCACAATGTTTTAATGCTGTCTACCGGTTTCGACGTCTATAGCGTCATTTTCAATGCAAACAGTAGGAACATTACAGATACGAACCTTATTATATTAACTCAAGTTAGAGGGGGGTGGGGAAGGTGAAACGTGGGAGAGGAGGGAATGATGAGTAATGGAAGTTTACTTTTTTTGAAAAGGACAATGAGGGAAGCAGAAGGAAGATCAGATGATGATGACATCAAGAGGGAGGGATGAAGGGTTAGTAAGAAAGAAGTCAGATTTTAAAACTGTAGTCAAAATTTGAGAACATTTAAACTCCGTCATGTCATTTAACATTTCCACTTTCCAGTTTCTGCGCTAGACAGGATTCTAATGCTTCGGATTAAGTGTGTGGAAAGTTGTGCCTCAATTCAATTTTCTTTAACTTATTTCATTGCACAGCATACATATTCCCTACTTTATTATAGGATGCTTTAAAACTAAATTTTATTGACGCATTTAACCACGTTGGTTGTTTGGTTTTCCATTGAAAAAAACAATTAATTGATTGTCTGCTAGGAATGCTGGGTGTTAATATGATAACGGGCCACTGCGAATGGGTGGAATTGGTAAACTTCTATGGGAGACTTGACGGAGCAGTCCGCGAACTTATTTGATCCTCATGCATTGAGGAAAATCAAAATGAATGAAATAATGTTCCCCGCAGGTTGAGCGAAACCAACTTTTGTGATCGCCATCATTCGGTTTGGAATTAACCCTCTATAGGCGAGCAAGTCAAATTTGTTACCTTTCAAAATCATTAAAACATCTGCTTTCTAAGAGGCTTTTCCATCTCGTTTCTGCGCTAGACAGAATGGTAACGCTTCGGATTAAGTGTGTGGAAAGTTGCGTCTCTTACGGCGGTTTGTCAAACAATTTGAATAGATGAGTGTGTGACACTATTCACTGATGATGGCATGCCTGGCGGAGCTCTGTAATAAATAGTTTTAGCTGTCATATGAGGATAAAATTGGGCAAGTTTAAAAAAGGTACGTTATGAAGGTAATGTTGAAATATACCTTGTGTAAATATTATTATATAAAGTATTATTTTAAACTATACAAATACGTCACATTTCAAAATAAATGTTATTATGAAACGGATTGGAATTAACGATAATGCTTAAATAGCTCTTTTTAAAAAGTAATATAGTAGCAGTATTTTTTTCATGCTGATGTTTCATAATTCCGTACGTAGAGGGTTAAAAAGAGTAAAATCTGGTGAAAGAGAAAATTTAACGACTTCTAGGATTTCTATAACATCCAGTTTAAAATATTTGTCAAATGCATGTAAAAATTTTATACGAGTACGAATAATAATAATATCGTATCATTAAAATCACACTTGTATCTCGTTTCTATGAGGTGCTTTGCGAAATGCGACTTAAAGTCTTTGAGTTTCGCACTTCTTTAAAAACATAAAAAGCGGACTGACTCCTTCCAGCAGATGGCTCGTATAACGCTGAGCCAACTAACCTCGGCCTGCGAGCGACCGAGTCATGGATAATTATCCGGAGAGAATCCTTAACACCGTCACGGGAGAGGGACGTTTATTTTGGTAAGCGATCAGCTGGCTCTCCGCAGATGACGTAGCGAGAACGAAATAGCCGATTTCAACCGCTGGAAAATCTTTTGCGAAGCCGTGAGAGTCTGGCTCAAAATATGAGAACCTCATGAAAAAAAATTTTCCTTCCCAACAAGTTAACTAAAATCGTTATTTTTCCGAATGAGGATGCGCGATCCTTTGGTTGTCTTCACCTTACGATGATTCATTTACTAAAATTAGTTCATAGTTCATAATGTTGTCTCATAGGTGATGTGGTGGAACTTATTTACGTAACGAAAGAATAATTATTTTATATTTTCAAAGAACTACGGAACTAATTGCGCGGTAACTTTAGCGGAGTCACCCGCTCGTGTTCACACAATTGTGTGAAATTCACAGTGGAAAAATCATTCGCCTGGCCTGGGAATCGAACCCAGCCTTAAAGGCCCCATGAAATTCACAATGGAAGAGGACGCCTGGTTAGCTTAATTGGTTAGAGCACTCGGCGCGAAATTGAGGGATCTGAGTTCATTATATGAGGACCCCAGAAGTCAAGGGGTCTAAGTGACATAGAAAAAAATTAGTTTGGTACAGGAATGGGATGTGAAAATATAAATCTTTTAGGTGGTAAAGGGATCCAAGTGATTTTCTTGACAGGTGACAGGCTAGACAGTCTATCTAGGGTAATGCCTCTTAACTACTTACTGGGTTGTACCAAACATTTTCAACTTTGACTTAAGTGTTCTCAAAACAACCATTTTGTTACTTAGACCCCTTGACTTCTGGGGTCCTCATATATATTCATGGTGTGAGGCTTCAAATTTTTGGTGCTGGGCAAAATAGTAATTTTGAAAAATGGCAATTTCGGAGACGCTATAACGTTTCTCATTACCTCTCCCCGGCCGTTAGTTACGTCATCTGGAGAGCACCAGGACGGCAGCTACGAGATTTCGCTTAGTAGATCAGGTGGAGCCAATGTTGGCGTTCACTCCTTTGGCACGACGGTATAGCCATTTTTTCCATATTGAGCTTTTGTGTGAGATTGTGAGACAGGACGGATATTCTAATCACACGAGTTCATGTGTTTCCTGATTTTAAGCGAAGTGTCTTAGGCACGTACGCCAAAACTTAGTTTCTTTTCACAATGTATTTCAAACGGCATTGTGTGAAAAACTTGGAAAAAAATGCTTTATTTGTGAATGGCCGCCTGCATTTTTTTCATAGATGGTTGCCTACATTATTCAGACAGCATGTTTTTCTGGTCTGACAGCTAAAATTACAATAAGGATATCTACTGCCGGCGCAGAAATTATGTTCACTCGAGTTTGGGTACGAATAAAATTATAACGAGAAGATCTACTGAAAAACTAAACCATCATAATTTTTCTCTTTTAATTCTGCGTTATCTTTTGTTAAATTGAAAAATCATAACGCATTTTAATACTTTTTGTAATGTAACGTAATAATTTTTAAATATTTTTTTACCATGGATGTAACGAAAAATGTTCCGGTTTTTGATGGTGTGCGAGCAAAATTAGTTCGTAACTCAAACATATGTACCTACTCCTATTACAACTACATGTCAGTAAATATTAGATAGACAAGTTTGCTATTCCTGTCGTCATTTTCAGCTTTTTATCTAAAACAGGAAAAAGGTTGTTATTAATTTTGTAAAATGCTTTCATTTCAAAACTGGGGTGTCGTACAATTTCGTTCTTGGCCGCGTTGTAATCTACATATCTTGAACGTTTCGAGCATTTATTTGTTCAATATTTCAATCATGTGTTTCATTTATATCGACTGGTTTTTATACTGATCGGAGTGAGTGGTCTCGATTGTGATGAGTGAATGGCGAGAGGGGTAATGCATGTATGAATCTGTGTATGGGCGCCTGCACTGTTTCTATTAATAATTCTGAATGGTAATATTAGTTTTATTTCGTGATCACTTCCGGTTTTTCCTTCTTTTTAATTCGGAAGACGTTACATATACCATCGACGCTCAAGAGTAGACGATATGCTCGTCATGGCTCCAAATTTTCTCTTTTCTCTTGAAATGGGAAAGAGGAGATAGCAATATATTGCCTTATCAAACCGTAATAGGAATACATTACCGATATTATCCCGATTGCTCTGTAATTCAACATTTTATGCACGAAAATCAACATATCAATATTTTTAATTCTATTCTGCCATGCGAAGCTAAAAGACAGTAACTTCATTATTGTTGGTTCTGAGTTAGTGCATGCTAAAGTTTTCAGCTTCGAGTCTTCAATTTTTTATTTTATTTTAAAGAATAATAGTCCACATACAGCAAAATTGCCAATTTAAAGTGTACTTGAAATAAAAAACAAAAGACGTACAAAAATTAAAAAAATTACAGGAAAAACAGAAACAAGAACAACAATAAAAAACTTGACTTAGACAAATCTGGAGTTGGCGTTCACGTTTGTTTCAGTCTAGGTGCGCTTTTTATTTGTGGAAATATGTGTGGAGGCCAAGTTGATAATATTTATTGGTGAGAGGGAAACGGGATCGATATCAGCGATCGACTCTTGTCCATCTTTAAAGAGAATGTAAGCTTTAGTTGATGCTTAGATTGTCTGTGTGGGAAATACGGAATGAAGATAAATCATAAGGGAACAAAAGTAATGGGATTCTCTGGGAGGAAGACTTGTAGTTACAGTTATCTGGCCGAGAAAACTGACATTTATACTGAAGATACGGTGGAAGAAGAACGTGATATCTGGCAAAACACTACTGATACGATTTTTTGTTTAATTTTTTGAAAACCTTCTGGTTGGAAATAACAAAATCAACTCAAACCCCAAAATGTGTACTTTTCTCAGTTACTGTCTGTTGGGTTAGCACGGCAGCATTACGCTATTGGGAAATCACAAACTCTCGATATGTTGTAGGCGTACGCATAGGCCTGGGCGGTTTTCAAATATATCGGTTGCAATATCAATATTTTTTAATATTGGGATACCATAGTCACAATTATGGAACGACCAATACCAATATCCTGTATTGGATATTGGTGGTCGGAAAAATCAATATTAGTAATTTGTATATTTTATATTGAAGAACCAATATTTGCCATTGGAATATTTAATATTGGGTTACCAATGTTAAAAATTCAAGTATTGAATATTGGAACCCGGCGAGGAAGGTGGTCGGAGAGCGCCCTAACCTTTGAAAACAGACGGCGCGCGTGACACTTAGTTCAGCACTTCTTTTTCCACCATTATTCATAGCAATGACCGGGAAAAAGAAGCTTACATGGGTGTCCCTGTTTTATTAACAGGCTTTTAAATATTTGATAAAGTCTCTTTTTCGAAGTAACCCCCCTCGGTTCTAATACACCTTGGCCACCGTTTTTCGTTTTTTATCTGTTTATATTACCTGTTAATATTGCTATGTTTAATATTTTCCAAAATACCAATATTTCATTTTTTCATTATTTCCAATATTACAATATTTCCAATATTCCAATATTTTGAAATATTCAATAGTCCAATACAGGTTATTGATATTGGTCCCTATTCAATGTTTTAAGATATTGGATATTAATGATGGGATTCAAAAACCGCTCAACCCTAGGTACGCCCACTCGGCTCAATCTTTGTTCACCGACGCATATGGTCAGTTCTACTCTCTCCAGTAGTTCAGCTACCTACTCTATGGTTCAGCCCACCTGAAGAAGATGAGACCCCAGTTGTGAGCGGGCACGGACGCCGTGTACGCGGGCAGGGCGACCAGGTCCAGCTTGGGCAGCGGGAACGGCGTGTCGAGGTACGCCTCGAAGAAGGAGAGCACCCTGGGTGCGACGGCGGCGGCGGTGGTCGTCTCGGCCTGTCCCACGCCCTGGCTGGCCCACACGGTCACGGTGGCGCTGCCCGGCTGCTGGGGGCGCGGGTAGTCGGGCGTAGAGTGCGAGGGCGACGCCCCGTTGCGGCGCCGGTGCTGTCCGCTGAGCGCCTGCTCGTCGTGACGAGGCGTCAGGTCCGAGATGAGCACGGCCACGGAACACGGGGACATGGGCGGAGACTTCTCGAAGTGATCCCAATACCATCCGGATCTCTCCACCCTGTCCCGGAGACACGAACACGAAAGGCGTTCTTAAAATTAAAACCTCCTTTCTCCCAGTCTTGGTCAAATAATAATAACTAATGGGAGGTTCCCATGAAAACATCCCATCAATACAGCCATTAATCTTTGTTTTCATCAGCGTGTAAGTACCTTTGCGTATTTTCGACGGAAGATAATCAATATTTGTTAATATAGTGTTTTAGTAATAGTTATTATTATATAGTAATAGTTTGTAATAGTATAGTAATAGTTATATAATTAATTTAGTAATAGTGTTTCTAATGACTTGAATTTTACAAGTGCGTGAAAACAAAAATCACCTTTCCATGTAAAACGCACTTACCTACGTTAGTGAAACAATGGAAAGAATGAGAAAACCAAAGGCCGTAAACTTTATAGGTACTAGTTTTGGGGAAGGCAAGTAAAAATAGGGTCAGCAACCTAAAAAATGGAAAAACACACTCTCAATCAGTCGGGTGTGCTGGGAAACAGTGACCCTTGAGGGTTGCAATCACACACGCACTCAGGGTTTTCAAGGATTTCTCCTATGCCTGGGACTCACCAATCGCACAGAAAATGAAAATAAGCAATAAGCAAATAAGAAGCAAACACGCTCACAATCACTCAATCACTCGGGTGTGTTTGGAAACAGTGATCCTTGTGAATCACACTTACTCGCACAGTCAAGGTTTGCAAGGATTTCTCCTATGCCAGGGACCCGTGAGTCACACACAGGGAAGGTGGTAGGTAACGAGAGTAGGGTGAGTAGGTAAGTGCCCAGAGTAAACCTGACACCAGGTGTTTCGCCTGCCAAGGAGACCTCTTCAGAGAAGAATGTTCATCTTCACTCTTATATATAGACTATAGAACTGCATTAAACAATTGGGAGATTAATCATCAAATCGATTAAAGCTATTGGGATAAATGCCAAGAAAACTGAAAAAATGCTGTCTGTGAATGAAACGGAATAGGAAAAGTCATCTTGAGACTTGGACTGTGAAAACTGGAACGAACAGAAAAATTTTCCTCCCCAGATAGTTGAATGTGATGGATTGAAATCATATGGTAGTGATTTTCAGTGACGGAAGGAGTTGGAAAGACTAAGCTGAGTTGCCCAAAAGGAGGATGCTTTGTATAAGAAGAAGGCCCTACTTAATCCTAGCGGCATTAGCATAAGAATGCGGAAGCACTTCGTGGAAATATGTGCATGGAGTGAAACATTGTGTATCGGAGGACTCATTTTGCATTGATTCTTGAATTGCTAGAGCATAAGGACGGAGAAAAAAGCTTCCAATCTAAATATATTGTTCACCAAAGATAAAGAAATGAGTTATTGAAAGATAAAGATTTCTCGGGTCTTCCACCGGGTGAGCAGGTCCATGGGGCCCAACGTTCCGGAGAGTGACTTGTCCTCCATCATCAGGGGGGGAGTTTCAGCTTCCGAATCCCGGAAGACCCGAGAAACCTTTATCCATCATATACGCCGGGAAAATCTAAGATCCTTCGAGTTATTGAAACTTAGTATCATGCAGAGGAGACGTAATTATCGAACCCATAATGAGTCAGCGCAGCCTCTCTGAAACATTAATATCCATGAGTCGTACTTTCTCGACTCCTTATAGTATTTAGTGCTATATATTTTTATAGTATCTACTATAGTTGGTGTTGTCAGCCGTTACGTGGTGGAAACGATTCATTATAAATCAATGAATAAACTTGATTTTTCCACAATTTTTATTTTCCTTCCACTACCTAGGTTTCGACACTCAGTTCATCATCAGGTGACTACACTCAGGTCATCATCGGGTGACTGTAGTCGCCTGATCATGACCTGAGTGTCGAAACCTAGGTAGTGGAAGGAAAATAAAAATTGTGGAAATATCAAGTTTATTCATTGATTTATAGTATCTACTATTTACAATTTATCAAAAAAAATTCAAATGAGATTTCATCAATTTGGATTAAAACTACTTTTCTCAGAAAATTGAAAATTCAGTTGCCTCAGAAATAGAAGTGGAATATCTGCTAAAAACCATGGTGTGATTCTTGTATAGTATGTGTATTTATTTTATTCTATGGAGTGAATTTTGTACTTTATTTTAATTCCAACTCAAAACTGTTATAATAGAAGACATTTATGTTATGCAAAAGCCAGAATTTATTTTGCAATTACTTATGTGTGTGCTGCTGAACTACAGCCAATTTATTCAAGGAATGGCAACCGCAGAGCAAGAAAGTATTTCTTCAGTGGTGCCTAATTTCACCCCCATTTTTGATTCGTTTAAATATGTGTATATTTATTTGAGTGAAATAAATTCTATTCTGTTCAATAAATTACTTTTCCTCGGTAGCCGATCGGTTTTGGGAGATAATTGATCAATATTATCTCCTCGTCATCGTTTCGCAACTGTACATTTGCTTTTTCAAGGCTACTTTACGTTTACAGGGTATTTTTGTGGAAAGTGGGTGTCACTTTTTTGAGTGATTGTTTGAATCTTCTGGCTATTTATTTTAATGAGGATAATGAAAAATAGTCTAAAATTTTAAATAAACTTGGCAAAATCACTCAAAGACCTTAAAACTATTTGCACGGTAATGAAACGTCGGCGATTTGGTAATTTTTTTTTCTCTACACGGCATATCAGTCCAGAATAGGTCCTGCTAATCTATTATATATGGCTTGTCAGCAGGTTCCTATTTGAACCTATGAATGAACCTGTGAATGACCAATTATCTCCCAAGAGATGTCTCCTCTCGAAGAAAAATGATTTATGAAAACAGTAATGCTTGATTTTGTAACTTGGAAGAATTATTACGAGGGAAAATAGAATGGAGCAACTAAGGAAAATTACGAGACAGGTATGTTATGAGAAAACTTAAGGAGGCATGAGTCAATTAGCTGAGAGAAGAATGGGGTGGATAGCTACATAAAATCAAGAAAGTTGAACTTGAAAAGTTGAAAGTTGAAGTTGAAAAGTTGAACCTAGTTTAATTTCATTTGCAAGACATTCGTGTTCAGATTCATGACTGCAGATGGTGCTGCTTGTTTTTTCACATAATAGATTGAGAAGGTAAATGATTTATCTTCATCTCCTTGTTTAATCTAAATATTTTTAAAATAATAATAAAAATAAATTTAATCTAAATATTGAATATTCCACAGTGAATTAGTCTGTGACACGAAATCAATTTGATTCTGAGGAAAAATTAATTTTCCGTACAACCGAGACACCTGGCAAGTTAGCCAGTCCTCAGTATGCTCTGACCAAATAGAATTAATGGTACTGGCAGTGACTTGGTGGAATTCCTTCATTATGAAATGATGAATAACTCAGTTTTCTGCAAAATATTTATTACTTTCTTAGGTACTTGATGATGTCGCGCAGCGATGAAACCCGGGTTGTAAGAAAGTAATAAATATTTTGTGAAAAACTAAGTCATTCATCATTTCACTCTGACTAAATGCTTATATTTCTATTCAAGAATAAAATAGTTCTACAAATACCCATCTCGTGCAAATGTATCGTGAGCTCACATTATTTCCGTCGTTTTGATGGGCATATTTGAGAGTGCAGACAAATGGCTGGGCCTGGCGACGCTCACTTCAAACGTGGCCTTCATGGACGGCTCGTCGAAGCACGGGAAGACTTGCCTCGCGTTAGCCGGACTCATCTGCGTCGCTGCGTACCACCTGTGGAAGTAAGCATGATAAAGGGGTATGCTGAGCATTATAGGGTTTCGTAGTTGAAAAGTTTGCTCGTGGACCGACACATTGTGCTCCATTATTTGCACATCGTAAAATTGAAGGTGGCATCTTAGATATCCGCGATCTATTCTTTCGCTCCAGTGAGAGAGAGAGAAAGAGGGAGCTCAGCAATAATATCAAATGTAAGCTTCCAACTCGAGCGAAGTGCCGGATGAAAGCGATAGCGAGGGCCAGGAAAATGAGCAGTGGAAGAAAACTCCTCTCCAGGATTTTCCAGTGTAATATTCCAGTCCTAAAAGCAACTCTATTGGGCCAGAGTGCGCTTAAATCTCCTTGCTTGCGAGATAATTAGTTTTCAGAGTAATGTCATTCATGATTTTAATTAAATATCGCATTGATTTAAGAATTTTTATTCATTTTGATTACCTTCCAAGATATTTTTGAGTGAAAAACATCTTATTGTTATCATAAACCTTGTGGTTAACTTCGTAAGGTAAAGCTTATGACGTCCAAACCAGACGTAAGGTAAAGCTTATGACGTTCTGAAAACAGTTATGCTTCATGATCTCGTTTCTAATACTCAAGTCCAGAAAATTAGACTGAGAAATGCGAATTCAAAGTTCTGAATTTTATACGGTTGATGTTTAAGTTTCTATTGGAAGGATCTTACCAGGAGGACGACTCAAGAATCTTTATACATATATCAGCAGTTATAATCTGTCAAGGTTACTGAAATTTCGTTAAAGTCGTCGAACTCTTAAATTTGGGTACTCTTATGTGACATGTTTAGTTAGGGCTAACCTCTTTTCCTTTGTCTTCTGGTCGACATATGTTTCCCTGAAGAATCCATCCAGCCTGCTGACTCCTGTCCTCGTGTGGGCTCCATAGAAGCTCAGGTGCACCTCATACCTGTTTCCTGGCTCCAAGTACTTGCCTCTTGGCCCCGGGTTCAGACGAATCGTGTAGAACTCTCGCTCTTTTTCGTATTCTTGAAGTCGTGCCTGCGGAAGTTCAAATGGTGGTCGTAGGATTTCATGTTCAGTGGTTGATGGCGTAATTTAAGAGACCCTACCGAGATATTAATAGAAAACTCAAGAATTATTGAACGCCAATGTTTAACTAGTTCGTCTCTACTCTCTGTGTGCTTAGAAACAGGCACTCCGTAATAGTTGCCTTGAAAAATGATTGCTGGTGTCCCTCTGTTGTTAAATTAGTCCTAATAACTGGAACCCTGTGTACAAAGGTCAGTCCTTTTAGTTGAACAGCTACTGAGTGCGTATTTAGCCCGAATATCCTCACGTTTTTGTTTCCATAAGTACTAGGAGAGAAAATGTGTCGAATCTTAACTCTGAGCCAAACTAAATCGGGAAATGTGAGTTTTGGGAAACCAACGAACATTTTTTAAAGAGGTTCTATGCTTAAAGGAAAAAAGACGTGCTGTTTTCAATAATAAACTCTTGAATTAGTTGGTCTTTAAAATTTCCCTCGTCCATTCATTGGTCGTTCAATCCTAAGATTGGTTGACTGCAGCCCACCACCCTTCCCTATCCCATATTTCCCTTATTTAACTCTTAATGATGAAAATTACTAGCTTTGAAAACGTAGTTGCAGTGAATGTGAATGAATGGACCATAGAGTGCTGCACTCCATTGAGCAATTGTAAAGCCATGAGTTGGTCGATTACGCACTATTCTTTATAAGTGCGAGTACAGCTGGTGATATCCTGTCATTTTGACGTGAGAGAAATGTAAGAAAAGTGCTGCAGAGTTGAGGGTCTGCAGGGAATGAAGTTGATGAAAAGCGGAGAGGTAGTTCTCAAGAGAATAAAGCTGCCAATGTGTGCCAATGACAGTATTCCTTGATTTGTATTCACGAATGGATTAGCCAAGTTCCAATAACCATGGGCACCTAATTCCAGTTACCTGGAAAAGAGAACGGAATAGTTACCTGGAAGTCCGATGTGATATTGTTGCTACTTCCTACCACCTTGGTGACACTGACGCTGGTCGGCTCAATTTGCAGCTTCCTTGCGTGGAGTATGATGGTGTCCGTTGGCTCTGAAACTGTGAACCCGATCCACACCCTGCCGTGGAAATTGGTGTCTTCAATGGACGGCCTCAGGTGGAGGCGGTAGGAGTAGGGGACGACGGTCCTCGGCAACCTCGAGTCCTCCACCCTCTGGTTCGAGGCCCGGAAGTCTACACTCCTCCTCTCCCTCTTGGGGATTTGCTTGCAGCCTGATGTGCACCTGCAAGAGACGGTGTAAAAGTTGGAAGCCTTAAAGCCCTTTGAATTGAGGTGGGGTTTTCGGAATAAAGTTTACCTATTGTTTTCGAGGGACAGTAGGCTACGCTCAGCACAACAAGACCAAGGCGCTAATCGCTACAATAGATATCATGAGCTCAAAAAGACGAAACATATTTCCACACATATGTTACCTCTCACCGATCTCGGTTTCGACAATGCTATGTCATTTTGATTATTTTTTATCGTCACTCACCTGACAAAATCGCATAGTATTGTCGACGCACATCACAATGACATAGTATTGTCGAAACTTAGGTCAGTGTGTGATAAAAAAAATTGTATGGAAAAATATAACAAAATTCTGTCCTTTTGAGTTCATGATATATTTAACCCATTTCTACGAGGTATTGTCTGATTTGTTCAACTTAATCACTACAAAGGAGAGATATATGGATTAGTTATGAAGTACTTAAATAGGTTCTTAAATTTGGTCATTTTCATCAATAAAATTGTCCACCGAATTGATTTCCAAGGCGCAAGGTTAAATGAATAAGAAAGAAAATGGCCTGTCAAAACAAACTGGGCCTTATTATGTCCCTAAGACATATATACGCTCACTATTGAAACCGCTGAACGGTAAAATAAGCATAAACCCTCTAAATCCTACCGATAGGTAGTCGGAGATACCTTTATCTGTGATGTGTATGATGACCTAAATAGGTGGATGCGACGATGCATGCTAATATTACTTTATGAGCGCTATTTTTATTTGGATATGTTTCACTTGATTGTGAATGCCTCATGAAGTAGCATATTTTATTTCATGGACTTTTTTTCACGTACTATGGCGTCACAAAGGGTGATATCTAGTTCGGAAAGTAATGTAGTGAGTTATGGTGTTTGGGGATGTCATCTCAATTAGGCGCACCAGATAGTTTGAGGTTCTAGGTTAGCAATATCATCGTCGACCTTGGAAATGAAGCCGGAGTAAACTGCCTGTATGCCTTCCGTTGTAATAGATTTTTATGCTGACAAGTCAAGCTTTTACGCAAATTTACTCGCCCGGAATGGAGGTATTAGTTGTATATAGGTCACCATAATACCGCTAGCAATGCTATAAAGATGTGGAAAAAAAAGAAATGGCAACGTGGCCCATTTAGTCATTTAGGACAAATGAAAACCAGGATCACGGTGAGTTTCTCGGTCACTCGTGCATATATATCGAAATAAAAATTTTTTTTCCTCATTCTGCCGTATTACTAGCAGGTTTTTGCTTGCTTTATTTTTTCATGAAGCTTATCCATTTGGAAAAAATCTATGAATATAATCTATTACTTCATGTAATTTAAGACCTAATTCAAATCGATTCCTTGTTACGATTTCAAATAATTGCATTGAAAAAATAATGAAAAGTATTCTTCTATTATGGTGGGCATATTAAAATTTCCTCATTAATGGACATTTTTCGAAACATTTATTAAATTAATTGGTATTTAAAGAAGACCGTGTGTGGGGATTTATTTTTTATTCTGTATATCTCTGTTCCGTTCCGAGAAATACATTTTATGTAACGGGGATTCGAGAGTGAGCGTATATATATCTTGATAACAAAATGAGAGACAGTTTGTTTTGACAGGTATTCCTTCCTTATCCATTAAACCCTATTCGGTGGAATATTTAATTGATAAAAATGACCAAATTTCAGAAGCTTTAAAGATTAAAAAATTATTAAAGATTTAAAAGATTATTAAATAGTTCACACCTAACTTTATTTTACCGATTAAGTTTACCGGATCAAACGATACCTTGCGTAAATTGGAAATTGTCTTTCATTATTTGGCGCAATGCTGCTTGTGGGAGAAATCTTTGATACATAACACTTGATTGTTTCCTTCTGCTCAGTGGTGTATCACTGGAGGTGTATCTCCCGATCTCTCAACCGTGCCGCTCCTCCTGAATAAGGAGTGCGTCATCCTTTCCCATTATCATATTTCGAGTCGACATGTTTATGACGACGTCTGTTTCCGTTGTTGGTGGCGGTGACTGCGCATCTGTTCACTCGTTGATTTTTCGGAAAAAGCGACCCTCGTCAGTCGCAAAGCGTAAACAGTCCTATCAACCTCACATAAGGAAAAGAACTAGCTACTGACTAGACTAATAGGGGAGTAGTACTGAGAAATGTGCGACTTCCACGGAACTGGCTAAAGTTTCTACCGATAAATTCTCAAACAAAGGAATGCGGATGCGAATAGGATTCGAATTTTCTGTTATGGCTGTCTGCTTCCTCTGAAGTGCAAACTGAAATGACGCACACAGACTCTTTCCATCAAATGTATTTTTTGCTGATTATATACATACCTTTGACCTTCTGATCAGGCTTGAATGATATTCGGATTTGTTTTTGAATAATTTCAACTCTTTTTTCCATACTGGACCATCACTGTGCCACTTTTTTAATTTATTATTTTTTCACTTTCACTGCACTTTGGAAAATAAGCGACCTATACTGAGATAGAATGTAACAAATCCTATCACAGTGGAAGTTGCTCGTATTTGAAAGTTCAGTTATGTTCCGTTTCCACTCAATCAGGCCTGAAATTGTAGATTGTTTTCACTTCCAATTTCTGCTAGTTAATAGTGGTCCGGCTGATGCCATTCGAAAATTCTTGCCCTTATTTTTGGTGCTACCAGGCGGTTTTCGTCATTTAGCCCGATGAGAAATATTTATCTTATAGAAAAGCTATTCATCAGTCTCATATAGAGGTAGAAATGAGTTCGGTATAAGTGAACGAAGCGGAGGATGGAAATCTACTAATACCTGACTGATCAACGTCTTCAACTGATCTAATATTGACGACCTTCATTTAAGATATCCTTTAGATTACAACAGAAATATTTTAAAATATTTTTATCCATAAAATTTTGAGAACAAAATTAAGTTCCACTAAATTATCTATGGGTCCTCCTGTAGCGGTCGCATTTTCCCATCCATAAATGTGTCCAGCTCACCGGCAACTCTTTCAGGTATTGTCACTTTGGTCAAACAAATGTGTGCCTTGGTAAAAATTTATTTTGCTTGATTGGACCAATGTTGCAATGACAAGGACAAAATCTCGCTATAAATGAAGGAACTGAGCTGATGTACGTTTTTTTATTTTAAAATTCCAATTCATGATGTTTTAGAAGTTTAACTCTTTTCTCTCAGATTCATTTGGAATCTTAGAGTGAATCTCTGAAGCTCATCATCACCGTTTTTTATTCGACTACCTAGGTCGGTAACGTAAATATCTTATTATTATTCTATATTTTACTAAAATTATTACCGGCATTCTGCGTCGTTCAAGGACAGCGCCAGGATAATGGCGATGATCGGAAGAACAGTTGCGAGGCGGCCGTAGCCACCTCTTATCTCCTTCATGGTCGCTTCTCTTGTACTTCTGGTTCTCCTGGATATTCCTGAAAAATATCGCGCTATCAGTTACATTTTTGATAGCTGAATGATATATGACACTAGTGAAATTCTTGCTTGCTAAAACCTGGCGGGAAAAAGTGCAACAGTGGTATCGTAAAAGTAATTTGTTTAGTGTTTGGAGAAGTAATTTGTTACTGCCTGTCACATGAAAGGCGACTGATATTACCATACATTCTATTACTTTTCTTTAACTAAAGAGCGGTGCCTTAAACATGCATTTTCTCCCAAAAATTACGAAATTATTTCAATAAAATCATGAAGAGAGTTATTTAAAGTTATTTAAATCAGGGTTGCATAATGCCTGGATTTATTTGTAGTTTTCATTAATTGGTTAATGGAATTACGGCAGCAGAGATATACGATTCTGTGTATTCGTTTTCCGCTGATAAAATATGCCACTATGCTATTGGAAAGGGTACCGGTCGTAAAAGAACGGGTCCTTATCTTTGACATGGCAATTTTCGTCATAGTCGCTCGCTGGAGGCAAACATTGCGATACGATTCCCAGCAGCGTTCCGTTTAATTCCGTTCCCCCTTTCCCGCGAAGTGTCATTTTCGCCGTGCGATGGGGAAGAGCACGATCCGAGTGAGGTGTTAATTGCCTAGTGATGCGGTCGCACAAGTATCAAGCTGTTGAGCGAGAGAGTCCTCCGGAAAAGATTGAGAAGTCTTCGTCCGCTCGAGGATCTTTTAGAGGACGCACATTCCCCCTCAGATGCATTCTTGCTCTGCGGAATTTTCGCTCCAAGTACCGCGAGTTTCAAGTGGACCGCGAAAAAGGTTTAACCTAGGAGAGCGAGGTGCGTAATAATTTTTTTCACTTTTTTAAGGATGGAGTTTTAGAAATAGTGCGATACTGTTTCGATAGTAAGTCTGTTAATGAAATGATGAATAACTTAGTTGTCCTCAAAACATTTATTACTTTCTTAAGACCTGAATTTTATCGCTGCGCGATATCATCAGGTCTTTTGATGTCTGTTGATGTCACCCGATGGTGTCGCTTGGGACGTAGGAAAGTTATAAATCTTAAACTACGTTATTCATTATTTCATTATGAAGGAATTCCACCAAGTTACTGCCAATACCATCCATTCTGTAAGTCTGTTAAAAAGTCCATATTTATGGCGCCGCAATATATGTATGAATATTGACAATATAATAGGTTTCTTTATCGTGACGTGATCTTTAAGATTCGTGACGTTCACCAGAATAAATGCAATTTCAATCTCTTTAATTCGTAAACTTTTCATGAATTACAAAATCTCACATTCCAGTAGCTCTATTTTTGGTTCGTGAAGGAATTGATGACTTACGCTAGAGAAATATCTAAGTACTGAAGAAAATATAACCTTCCATTTAAGGGTTTCTTCAAGTAGTACCGAGATGTCCTGTCCTTTTACTTCTACTGCTCGCCACCCCAATTGCTTGCCAGAGAGGTAAATTACCTACGTGTCCCGAAGAATATCACAATGGTGCAGTTTGGCCGGAAACAGTGGCCGGAGATGCCGCAACAGGAAAAATGGCGTCCAAACCTTTGTGTATCGACGAAAATAGAATTTTGGTCACACGAAAGTGCGTGGTTGAAGGTGATCGAGGCGTTTGGTTAGCCGAAGCGCCCTCTTGTGAACACGTTCACCCTACCTTCGAAGATTCTGATAAGTGCCCTCCCCCCTTCAGAAACCTCACTTCAGGCCCAGTGTGCGCGCATTTGGGCAAGCCCGGAACGTGGGATCGGGCGATAAGCGAGTGTTTCCTCTCCGGCACGTCCAAAAGTTTGCTGGACCTTGATGAAGACAAGTTGGATGCGGTGCTTTCTTACCTACGATCGGAGCTGTGGTCTCATAAGGAGGAGGACCTGCATTTCGCCGCGAGGTTGATTTCACGAACGGTGTGGCTGGACGGCCGGAGAAATAGGGCTTTGACCCCGATCGTGCGTAAGCTGCCGGGAGACTTCGAGCGGATGGGAGTGAGGTGGAAGGAGTTGGGCAACGCTTCGATTCCCTGGGCCAGAGGAGAGCCTTCTTTCGCTCCCGAGAAGCAGTGTTTGGCTATGGATGTGCCCGTTTTCGGACCTCCGTCCCTACGATTGGATTCTTGTTTTGCCAGGCGTCGTGCCATTTGCGCATTTGTGCCTCCCAGTGAAGTGAAATATCCCTTGCTGACCCGATTGGCGTGTCCCGAAGGTTACGTCACTTCCTTGTACCAAGGTGAGCAGCATCGCTGCTTTCAAATCCGGAAGGATGCCGAAAATATGCCGAAGGATTCGGCATCTCCCGCGGACAGATGTGCCACGACCGGTGATTCGCTCGCGAGGTTGTCGTCGGCTCACGTCAATGCGCTGTTCGTAGAAATGGCTAAAGCAACAGGACTATCTGCGACGGATAAGTGTTTGATGGGCTTGTCTAAGAAAGGGGATGTATTTGTTTGGCAAGGTGACGACGATGAGCATTTAAAATTCGTTAGTTGGGACGCAAATACTGACTTCGACAGTGGTGAAGTAGGAGTTGTTCGTGGAGATGGACGATGGGAGCTTGTTCCTTGTCGAGAGTCCCTTTCGGTGCGGTGTGTCGTTTGCGAAAGGCCGGCGCAAGTCCCTCCAAGGGCTCGTATGACCCTCCGCCTACACCCTCCAAGTGGACGCCTGCTCCTTAGCGTGTATTCCGGTGAAGGTCTGTGGCGTTATGGAGGCGCCGAGCCCGTCGCTTGTTTTTCCGATGGGTACTTCGGAGAAGCCCGTCGTCTTAAGTTGCGACCTCCAGTTCGGGACGGGCGGTGGTCTTTGTACAATCTACGGGGGCTTCAACCAGAGCGACATCCAGAGTTGAGAATCACAGAGATGCATAAGACCGTTTTCGTCCTACCCCTGGCTGGTGACGTCGGCCGTTACTGGTGTGAAGCTCGGAGAGTTGTCGGGTTACGCCCTCTGGTCACAGACAGAGTGTGGAACTCTAACGTCAAGAGCGGAAGGTTTATATTCTCTTTGGCCTTGGAGGCAATCGGAGTTTGCTCGGGCAAATATGGAATACGGGATTGTGAACCGACATTTGGAAGTAGGCACTACGAAGTCGCTGTGGAGCTAAGGCGAAAATTGAAACTGACCCCTGGTTCCATTCGGCCTCTAAGAATCTTATCAGTAGAAAACAATAATCTCTGCCTTCTTCTGCACGTAGTCATCACAAAGGAGCCGGAAGAAGGCATGAGCGAGTCTGTAATGGAACATGAAATTTATATGCGTTTAATGGTAATGGTGATGAACATAGTTAGAGAGTCCGATGGGAAATATGAATTACTGTGGCTTCGGAGCACGCGAGGGTGTATTCAATCTTACACTAGGATGGAAGGTGTTTCTGGTGTCGTCGAACTTAGCTGGGATGCCTGTCCTCTAGGGTATTCGGCCGTTTCGAGGGAGATTTGCCTTGAGGCGCCAAAGGGTGACGTGCCAGTGATTCGTACCTGTCGCGGAGATTATATGTTCGGTGGGATATGGGATTCACCATCTGGTGTATGCTCTGATCGGGAACCTCCGAAACTGACCTCTGACCTTCATACTCTAATGATACAAGCCAGATCAGGTTTGAATGCTAGCGCCATTGTACGGAAAGCTGCGGAATTGAGCTCCTTCCCGACAAATCTCACTTCAGCAGACATACACTTTTTGGCTATGATAATGCGTGGAGTGGCAGCATCCGCTAGTTCTCTGAGGGCTGGCCGGGATTTAGGACACGTTACCAGCGTTGCGGATCACGTTATGAGGGCCAAGCGCGCAAATGTCGCATTGTCTACGCGGATTCTCAATTCGACGAACGTTCTACTTGACGCTCTTGATGACATATTCGCGGAAATCGTACTGGACGGAGATGAGGATCGAGCGAAAAGCTCTGACAACTCTCCTGGCCATTCCACTAGGATTGAAGGAGTTTACGCTGCGGTTTCGTCCCAATTAGCTGTTCAGATATCCAATGTGAGCACCAGCAATAATGTCACGGGTGTGGCCTTAGTCAGGAAGCCATTGACGTCTGCTTACACCCTTGGGCACAAAAGCGAGACGGAAGACTCGGAAGAGAATCATTCAGGTTTCATTCATTATTCCCTTCTCCCATTGACATCTGAACAAACACTCGAATCCCTGGTCCATTTGCAACCCGAAGTCGCCGTTCTGTTACCTTTGGAAATGCTGCCCGGAGGTCAGTTGTTCATTGATGGTGATGGTAATTCCAGTGCTTCGAACGTGACTAAGACCACCAGAGTCGTGACTACCTTGTTCTATAGCGACCTACCATTCAACCCAGCCGTAGGAGGATCGGTTTGGTCCTTGGACTCTGACGAAGATCTTGACGATCATGATGATGATGATGACAAAGATGATGATGATGATGATGACGATGATATGATTGGTGAACAGGTGAACAGCCACGTTATCAGCGTGTGGTCATCCGGATTGGGCCCAGATCTTCCGGCCCCCGTTCCCATTCTTTTCAGGCCGCTGCGTCCCGTTGGCTCGGATCACAGTCGGCATTGCGCCCATTGGGATTTCTCCGCTGGAGCCTGGGGAGGCGGCTGGGCCAGCGACGGGTGCTTCTTCGCCGGGACAATGTCTGATGGCATGGACGTGTGCGTTTGCACCCACCTCACTCACTTTGCCGAATTGTTGTTCTCGCGCCAGACCGCATTGTTGGAAGGGAATCACGAATCGTCTCTGCTGGCGATGGACGTCATCACTGTCATAGGCTGCGCTTTGTCCTTGCTTGGCGTCGCGGGTATAGCGGTCACGGCCATGGTTTTTCGTCGGTGGCGTCACAGATTGGGTTCAAAGATCCTGTTACATCTAACGGCCGCGATTGGTGTGGAAATGGTCATGTTTCTTGTTTCATCTGCGGTTGAGTTCCCAGAGGACGGCTCCGAAGCTATAGGTTGCCTGATTTTGGGATGCATCCTGCATTATTCTATCATGGCGACTTTTTGCTGGATGCTAGTCTCGTCTGCTCTGCAGTACATCCGATTCGTACGGATTCTTGGAGACTACCGCCCTCCGAGATTTCTGTTGAAGGCGTCCATCTTCGCTTGGGGATTTCCCATAATACCCGTGGTCCTCATTCTTTCGATTGACCAGAAACCTTATGGCGTGCATTTGTGGGAAATCCCATCTTTTAACATTTCTACTCCGGTTTCCGAAGACGAGTCCTCTTTTTGCTATCCTTCGGGTCTATCTCTTATCCTTGGTGTCATTCTGCCCGTAACTTTCGTTGTTTTAGCCAATCTGGTTGTCTATTTCTTAATTCTCCGCAGTATCCTTGCCTCTGTTGCGGTCAAGAATCCTTCATCCTCGCAGTTTTCATCTACTCCAGCGTCTAACGGGACAGTGAATGTTGGAAATGGTGTCTCAGCGAAATCAACCGTCGACCAACAAGAGAGAGTATTTGCCGTTCGCCACTTCCGCCTAGCGGTACTATTGTTTTTCCTTCTTGGTTTGAGCTGGATATTTGGAATATTTGCCAAGATATTTCGTGTTTCAGTATTCTCCTACTTGTTTTGCTGCACTGCGACCATCCAGGGATTCGTTCTTTTCGTTTTCTACGTCGTAGGGGATCCTAACACGCGTCAGCTATGGTCGAGAAAACTTAAAGGTGTGATGGGGCCTATTATTGCGGTGTTTTGCTGTAAGAGAATTAAGTTTGTATCATGGTTCAAACGGTCCTCGTCTAGTTCTGAAGAAGGCGAAAGTCCGAGCGGATTGTCCTCGGGAGAAGAACTGTCGCGGTACCACTCCAGTAGTAAATCATCTTCCCTCTCTGAGTAGATTCCATTAGAGGTCGTACATTAAATTATAAGGCTTTAAAAATGAGAAGGTTAAAAAAATCTTTACTTTTCTTCGTTGCATTTTATGAAACTTCACGCAGTTAATGTTTTCGGTCGTGAATTTGGGGTCCTTATCTTCCATTTAATGCAAGAGAATATTACTGGCAACAATGTGCTCGATTGATAAAATATATCTTTATTTAATTTATCGATGACATCCTTGCATCACAGACAAACTAAATATTCAAAAATCGATAGAATATAGACGAATTTGTGGAAATTACCGAACACGTACTTCTCATTCTTTTTAATTTTGAGGTAATAACTCTGCATCTGCTAAAATTCTTCATTTTGCCAAAATTCTTTGGCTCATTGTAAATATCAGCATACCCTTGTCATCATCGCCTAACAAGAATATGGAATTTTAATGTGCATGTTCAACGATAAAGAATGATTCCAATGGCGTGTCAGGAATCTCAAAGACATGACGTATCATTCGACTTTGCAAATTAGCATCGGCCCAACGTGGCTCATATGGCTAACCTGAGTTTGAAATGTTAGCCAGCACTTCCAATAGGAAAATATTCCGGCAACATTGATGGAATCTCAAAGACATTTAAAATCATTCATCATTGCATATTCAAATTGACTCAGTAAGCATAATATTTTTGTATGTTTTTGTGTGAAATCAGTTCAAATATCTAATGTACATAATTTAATTTCTAATAAATCACTAAAAAACTGAAAAGTATTTTACTTTCAATTTTTTGTTATTATCCTCATTGTTCCCAAGTGAAGTAAAGCTCAATTCCCTAAACCCTTGACCTGTTAACGTTTGATACAAGTTTCCGTGAATAATTAAAATGTGATGTGTAAAAATGATCAGAGTTCCAGCACCAAGAAACTTTCCTTTTGTTGGACCCCTCTTTTTCCACTTACCTCTCTACGTAGCGCAGTGTTTTGTCTCCTCTGGCTGATACTCCTTGTGGCTGAAGAAGTGCTTCTCTCCTATGGGGTTCGCAGCCGGGACGTATCCCTCCCGAATCCGATCCTCGGAAACCAATCACTTATCACTGCCACCACCAAATGGAGATTCGACCGACACTGTATCGCTCACTGCTTCGCGCAACCGTGCCTCTTTCACCCTCTTCTCGTTCGTCAGACCCTCATCTCTTCCCCCCACTCTCTCTCTCTCTCTCCGACCCCTCCCTCGCCCCTCCACACCGCCACTGCAGAGCTCCGACCCCCGCCGCCAAGTGGACGAGCCTCCCGCGGGTCACCCTCGAGGATGCCGTCACCGTACCTCTCCCTCCTCCGTCCCTCCTCGCACCCTTCCGCGCATCCCGGGCACCCGACCCCCCTCCCGGGTGGACCAACGCACCAGGGACGCATTGGAGCCCTCTCTTCGCTCGTCCCAAACCTCATCCTTGCCCGCCCCACATCCACACCTTGCAAATTGCCCTTGTGCGCGGCACTCCGGTCCCATTACACCTCCTGGTCCTCATCCACAATCCACTTCACTTCCCTCAAACCGTCTCTCGCGCGTCACTCATCGCCACGGGTACGAACACGCTTTTTTTCCACCAGCCGCTCCTTCCCGTGTCGTCTTCCTCATCGGAAACGGATGATGGAAGGACGGCAACGCCCTCTTTGTTGTGCGCAGCTCGATTTATTGGCTTTGGTCAGCGCAGGGTGCGAGAATCGACTATGAGAAATTAATCCCAGGGAATCTCTGCTCCGTTTGGTACCAATTTAAATACTTTCTTCGACTCCTCGGCCGCCATTCTGAATGAAATAACGTTAACGCTATTTGATTCAGAATAGTAGCCCTAGATCCATCCCATGCGGATTGAAACTCACGAACTTTTCCTCTCATGATTGGAGGGAGTCTCTGCACTAGGAGATCCAATATAAGAGAATTGACGATGTAGTGGTAAACATTTGCTATGGTTGTAATTGATCGAAATTCTCTTGAATTAATGCTATATGTGATATTCTGTTGGGCTAGCGGGCGTGTTGAAATCTGCGTTTGAAGAGTCCAAGTAATGAAATACGTTGATGGTTATATTTTATATCGGGAAGCTTGGATACGTGGTAATTTTGTGGATTTTACCTTACTCAAATCTCACAATATGTGTAGCTCTGGCGTATAGAGCTTGTTTCCTGTTATACTTTTCTGTGTTCCTGTAAACACATCTACTTATTTATATCAATTACGGTTCATTGTACTACTCAATACGATGCGATTACTGTACATGAGACTCAAAACCTTCAGATGAATTTACATGCGTCAAGGAAGGGAACTGGAACTTGAACTTGATAAAACATAACTTTCCTTGAAATTACCACTATTTAACCAGTGTAACCAGAGGGGATAATCAAATATGTACATTAATTTTTCTCTGGAATCGTATGGTTTGAATTACCGTCACACCCCAATTTATCTTGGCGACAAAATTATATTTTATCGTGATTCACTTGGGGCACAATAGTATCTGATCTGTCTTTATTTTGTAAGAAAGTTCCAGTAAATGGCAAAAAAATATACTCGATAAAAAATATACTCCGACCTACATTGTGAGGAATGGCAAATATTGCTCAAATTACGACGGCTTTGCAACTGCTGTAACAGCTTCCAACATTTTAAGGCCAATGCTAATTGCTGATCCAGGATAATTATATCAAATCGCGGAGCGAATGGCAGAAAATGTATTAGTCTCGCTTCGTAGGGTATTTGGCATATGTAGTTAACCAGTGAATCTCACTTCTTCTTTATTGGAATCGCAGTTGGAACGAGGACGAATGTCCAACTATTTTCCCAAAATGGCGTTGATACATTCATTCCATTAATTTAGTTAGGGCTTTGAAGCGCTTACTTCGTGTTCTAATTCTAGTGAGCTCGATTACAGTAAACTTTGCTATTGATAACGGAATGCTAGAATATTCGGATACGAAAAGCAGCTCGAGAAAATTGAGCTGCGGGTCACAATTGTCTGCCATGCCAGCCGCAAGTTGGATTTTATTTCATTTCGTCTAGGCTAGGAAAACATAAGGGGTGTCATCCCATTGCTCGCTCCCAAGATAATTTATCCGTCGATCGTACCGGTACTCTATCATCGCTCGTAGGTCGTTATCCATTGTAGATCAATATTCCTGCCTGCGACACTGGTTTCTCATTACAGGACGTTCTCATTTTTTATCTTCACTGTCAGCCTCCGACTCGACCTCCGGTCTCTCCTCTTCACACTTACCCACGAAAATAATGGCCATAATTAATCATGCTAATATTTCGTCAATTTATTTCCTATGTGCCCAGAGACGTGGATGGTTTGGACGTTGGAGAGGGTTTGGACTCGATGGGCGTGGGCTCTATATAAAATATTTGGAGAAAAATGTTCAGACCGTTGGTTGTTCGGAGAGGCGACCGACTAATGAGGTCATTGGCACCTTTTGGGAGCGTGGTGAGTACCCTAAGGAGGACGGTTGGAGAGAAAATGGGCGTATGCATTAGGCCTCTTCTAACAACTGACTCCAAGGGATCCACTGAATTATCGTCTATTGCGACAGAGGGTGTACACCAATTGAAGTGATCTTAATCTACCCAAAATATGACGCGGAATTTAACTTTGGTTTGACAATGAAATGATGAATTACTTAGTTTTTCACTTTCATAATTTCATTTCATCATCAATTCAGTATTTCATTATGAAGGAATTCCACCAAGTTACTGCCAATGCCATTAATTCTATTGAGTTGATAATCTTCACACCACCTTTTATCCTCATCGCAAAATTATATTTCGGGGTACAATATTTTATGCCCGTTTCCAGAAGAGGGTTTCGGTTAATGGAAAGAAATCAGTTTGACCCTACATGTTGAGGAATGTTGGCCGATTATAAAGCAGCTTCCTAAGTAGCTTAAGCAGTGGCGGCGCTAGGCGTCGGCGACGTCGGCGACCGCCGACGGCCTCGCGCCTGAGGGGGCCTCGTAAAAAAGTTTAACAATGTTATTAAAAGTTTAGTTTTTCGTATATATTTCCGCACGCGTGAGTAGTATTTATCCAGAGTCGCAGAGTGGTCTAGCAATACTATGATAGTTAGGCGATACCGCGCGCGAGACTCGGGGAATCCCCGAATAGTTAATTCTCTCTGTTTCTTAAGCGATACCGCGTCCAAGAGTCGGGGAATCCCCGAGTTTTTCCTGCTTCATTCATCGTTCACAAAATTCACACTCTCCTGCTTTCTTTCACCGACAACAACGTAATATTAATTATCTTAACGTTTTTATTACTAAGTGAGTGAAAAGCTAGTTATTTATATATTATTATTTGCTAAAAGCCGAAAAATTAGTTTATTTTAATTTGTGATTGTTTATGTAATTTTGTCAACATTTGATAAGCAATAAAATACATATAGCAATAAAATCCAATAGTCTCATTCTATTTATCGTTTTCTTTCTGACTGGGAAATGAAAGAGGCCTCGCAAAGCTGATGTCGCCGACGTCGACATTTGGTCTAGCACCGACACTGAGCTTAAGGATTGAAAAATTGTCACAAATTTAATAATCAATGGAAATGAGGTGATGACTTTACAATTTTTTTTACTATGGAATGCATTATTGTCTCATGTAGTGGGCGCCAAAGGATCCGATGCTCCCAATTTCGCCGCGGGACAAAGAATTCGTTCGCTTCCCCGAATCGCGACCCTCCCCCCCCATGCAATACTCGGCAGCAGTATTTCTCTCACTCCTCTTCCCGCATCCACCCCCTCCCCCGGTTCTCCCCCCTCATCCCCACTCCCCGTCGGCGGCTCTTTCGATTGATGGGATAATGGGATGACATCGCCCGCTTCCCACTCAAGCACAGGCCGGCAGGCGCGGCATCCCTTCTCTCCACTGCCACCCAACTCCCTCACCAAACCTCCTCGATCCCTTCCCCCCCTCCCCTTGTGGGTCACCAATACCACCCGACACGGCGCAATCACGCACACAGAGCAGCTCCCTCCATAAGCCTCTTCTTCCTGCCTCTCTAGACCACCGCCACCTCCCCGTTCTGCCGCCGTGCGTGGTGTGAGTCTCGTCCCGGACATTAATTCGTTCGTCCTCGGGGACGCACGGTCTCTTGCGCAGGATACAAGCCAATAATTCGAGGCTGCCTCTGGTCGGGGGGTGTCAATGAGGAACGGTTTCCACTTTTTCGCACCATTTGTTCCTCGTTATGAAAATGATTCTGTGGGGTTTCATGGAAACGTCTTGATCGCTTCCGGGTATGTTTAGCGTTCGGCATAGGCCTTGTTTACGATCGGAGTCAACCTATTACGTTAAACTTGATTTTGATTCAGGTTAATGGTATTGTTTTACGAGCGACTGTCAACTGAAACTTGCGTCGGAAATTGTTGTCCATATTAGTTCATCTTCGGCTGAACATCCACCACCATGAATGTATGCAAAGGTTAATCACCTATTTTCGTGGGTATATGTACATTTATTAGTACAGTACAGATATAATTGCGCAGCTTGGATTAATATTGTGAGTCAATATTAATCTGAGTATATGTACTCAATCAAGTCTCAGTGAGATTAATAGCAGTCAATAATTAGTGGCTTAGTAGCCATTGAATCCCGATAAAACAAACTACGTGGCTGAAAAATGAATGACTGTATTCAAGGCATCTCTTTCTCAGGTACACCCGTGAATCGCTGGCGTGAGAGTTGGGATTGGCTGACCTTTAAAGTTGACGGTTGACGTTCTCGGTTGATGGAATCACGCTATCCTCATCAACGCCTCCATAACAACCAATACATTATAATAGCGGCTGAAGTTCACGTAGACTTATTCGGTCCACCGTGGTTTCAACGCATACCTCAGTGTAGACAACAAATGGTTCAAGTCTCAAGAAAGAAACTTAACCCCTGAGTTGTCTCGGAAACGACGCCAATGCGTTGAAACCGTAGTCGATATAATGGAACATAAGGTAGCACAAAGTGCTTTCTTTCATTTAATAGTGCGTTTCAACAAAACAGAATATTAAAACTTTTATTATATTCACGTTGACGCCATTTGCAAAGTTCTTTGCTCTCGGGTGATCCGCACCCCTAATTTTCAGTCACTTTGTAGAAGTCTTTACTCCATTGCTGGCCTCAACGATTTTGATTATAAATTGTGGGATACCGCCAAGTAGCAATTTAATTACAGCTCGAAAGAGGCTTATTGCAGTTGTAGAGAGAAAAATCAGCATCTAGACTATGTGTTTTCTATCGAAGTTTACTCGAGTTGTATCAGGAAAACATATGCTGACACGATGGCCGCACCCCTAGTGCCATTAACTGGAAAATAATTGCCCAACTTGGATAGAATTTGGAAAATAATTGCAGATAACATTTTACTTGTAATTTTAGTTCCAAGTTTGTCCATTCAAGTGATTTTAAGCGGCTAAGGAAAGGATTTCTTCATCCTCGGTTGGTACATGTGGTGGTAATAATTTTATTATGTGATTTCGAGAGATTTGGAGCTCTATCGATGAAACAAGGGGTTCAACACCGTATTTAGCTTCAATTCCTCAGGTATTTGTCTCTATAACCCTCTTTCATGGGTTAATCGATTCTCAATTACGATAAATGCTTCAAATTGGGACAGTAGGGCGAAGCTCTTACCTCACAAATTCACGAGTTTACCTCATAAAAGAGCAATGTGCCCATACCAACGCTCGCAATTCAGACCAGGAGTTTTTTGTGAGACGAATGACTTATTCAAGGGCAATTTTGAAGTAAGTTCGTTGTTTGCAATGAACAAAAGACCTTTAAATGAAAAAAATCTTAGAATTATTACCAGAGCGAGACAATTCACAAATGCATGTTCAAGTGGTCAGTGAAAATGAACGGACAAATTTACGAAACATCATTTATTTATACATAAATATACATCAGATCTTAGAATTTCTATATACATTTCAATTACCTTCAGCATCACAAGGAAATAAAAATGCGTTAAAAAAATCACTGCCATGGAATAATATCAACAACCAAGATGAAGATAGCAAATGGGAGAAATATGAGTGACAAAAACCAGTTACTCAGACGAGTGCATTGGAACTAATAATATTCGAAACGTTTTTACCTAAAAAGAACACAATTGGCCATCATGAAACTAATACAGATGTCTAAAAAAGAGTTTATGACATCACCGTATGAAGAAATTGGGATTTTCATGGCAGTATATTGTATTAAGCCCAAATTTACCTCTGCTCATAATTAGAAGTTACTATACCTTGTGTCAATTTGTGTGATGCTGAAGATTTACCTTCACAAGTGACAAGAGCTCGTGAGGGAAAGTGATGTAAAATGCATTTATTTTTATGCATTATAATTATCAATCATAAAAGGGACAGATAAAACGTTTGTACCACGTAAAATACTGCTCGAGTAAAAACGTAAAAAATGCAAAACTTAAATATATCAATTCGTCTATCAAACCATCATATTTACATAAACATTTTAAATAGCTCAACACATTCCACTTCTTTCTAAATGAATATTGGATGAAAAGACAATCACAATCACACGACAGAAATATTAAGGGTTTGGTCCATTAAAAAAATTAAATGCAACTTGTATACAACATTTCATCTCAGTGGATGACGGAAAATATGAGGATGCGACATGAAAAATGATGCATAGAAAAAGCATAAAAATTATGCATCACTGAATAAAAATTATTTAATATTTTAATTAGCTAAGATAATACAATATTTATGGAAAATTGATCCCGCACATTTGGCGTTTATGTATTTCTATAGTTTTTTGTGATAGCACCAACTTAACTGTTATAATTACATTTCCTTTGGTTTCCACATGGAATTAAGACTAAGTATTGGACAACTTCTATGATTAGAAGAGCATATAAAATACAGAGATTCGGTAAAAACGCAATTAAAAATATAAATACAAGAATTTACAAGTTAAAGTGAGGAACTGTTGGTACTTCCTTGGCTATAGCGCATTCTGATCCCTTCTTTATTTTTAAAGGAAACATCATGGTTTTGGTTTCAGCAGCAACTATTTGACCTTCGATGGGACACTGTGACAACGTAAAAACCGTCGTTTAAATGTTTCCAGGAATATAAATCTGGCGGGATGAAAATTGCGCATTCCTCCAGTAATCATCGAAGTTGAAAACGATGCCGTTCTATACACGGAATTAGAGTTGAAGGGATCGTCTTTTCAGCTTAGTCACTGGGAATATGTTATTGAATTCATCGATGGCTGCCTTTACATTTCCTACAGGTCCGAATCGTCGGATGCCACCTGCCCCGAGAGCCAATTGGACACGTCATTCAGGTTCTTCTGCAGCCAAAGGACTCTGTCTGCAAGGTTTTCCTCCGCCTGTTCTAACTCCTGAGTGGCGAAGCGGAATTTCCGTGCGTTTCTTTTCCTGAATTCCTTCACCTGCAATGAATCACGAGATTAGAGACTTTTCCATTGATTAGAAAAAATACATATTTATTTAAATCCATAATAGAAAGTAGAACAGTTTGAGAGGTCCGGTTGTACGCAAGAAGGTTAATGAGCGAAGTATAATAAGGGTGAAACTCCGAAAGCCGCAAACAAAAACCCAGCAGGGATAATAATGAGAAGGAAAGGGCTTAGTGATTGGGAGATTTACGGAGTAAAAAATCCCACGCCCTCGTACACAATCACTCAAAACCACTATGTGGACTTGTGGCATTAGCCAGTAATTCCATTTCATTATAAGTGATTGTGTGTGAGTATGTGTGTCCTTCACGGAGTTAGCAAGCGGGCATAACAGTCCCGTGAGAAACTAAGTGAGGTGTGTGTGCTTGTGGTAAGTCAGTCACTGGCGTGAGAGTAATCTCCGTAAACCGCTTGTATGTGCCCGACTAGTGTTCCTCTTTAACCCTTGACTGCTATCGTCGGATCTTTTTTGACCCGACGTTAAGACGACCGGTCGAAAAGACGATAGGGTGTCTTTTTTGAATTTGTCTTTTTTTTGTATTGGTAATACAGCCTCTCGCAGCAACCTTGGCTACAATGTAATCCTAGGGGAGAGGGGTAAGGGAGCCATTTAAACTTGAGACAGTGCGGGTGACGGTTGTTGTTTTTGAGCAATTCGAAAAATCGTGTTAAAAAAGACCCGAGAATAGTGTGTACTTGGCCAAAAACCACGATAGTAGTTAAGGGTTAACTAGGTTCGCTCAGAGAACAAGAACAGAGAAACATTATCCGGTAGAGCGAAAGAGGACGGTTTTGGTATTGTGTGAGTGATTGTCATACTTGTGTGGTGAATCCCGGGCGCGGATTTTTTACACCGTTAATCTCTCAATCACTAAACTCCACTTTCTCAGGCGAGATATCGTAGAACAGCATAATGAGTAATGAAGCTCAAAATATTTCGTACTGTCTACTAATTTTTATTTCACCTCTTGCTACACGTGTTTCGACTGACTAGCAGTCATCATCAGGCAAGACTCTGATCTGATGATGACTGCCAGTCAGTCGAAACACGTGTAGCAAGAGGTGAAATAAAAACTAGCAGACAGTACGAAATCTTTTGAGCTTCATTTCTCAATCACTTATCCCTGTCCCCATAATTTTTATCCCTGAAAGGCTTTTGTATAGAGCTATTGGAGTTTCACCCTCATTATTCTGACATACAAGCCGTAATAGCTCGCTTCTTTATTAGTGGGCATGGTAGCAACATCATCAGAAGGAGAAAAGCGCTGGCGGAGGAAGCGTGCAGTAATAGAAGGGATGTGATAATGAGGAACTTTTGTTAGGAAATATGTAAGAGACTTGATACGAAGTGTAGTATTGTCTGGGGCTGACGCGTGGATTCTGAGAAAGGAACACGAGAAAGGGTTTGCGGGCGTTCAAGATAGTTGTGTTAGAATTTGACGAAGGCGTAGTGGACGGAATGGAAGACAAACGAGGAATAATTTGGCATAGTGGTTGAGGAAAGAAAATGTCTCGTAGAAGTAAGAGAAGGCAAAATCGGTGGTTAGCGGAGGAAATGATGGGAGAAGGGTTGCTCAAGACTGAGATAGAGGGAGGGTGTGGAGTGAGCGGGGAATGGAGATGAAGGTTTATTTATTTATTTATTTATCTTCACTACCCCGAATACAGCACAATGGGCCAATTTACGTCGGGTGAATAACAGTAACAAAGTACGAGACACAAACACCCATGTCCTGGGCAGAAAATATTTTACCCAGGCGGGACTCGAACCCGCGACCCTCGGGTTGGCAGGCGAGGACTTTACCCCGCCGCCACCGGGACCGACAACGACCGTTTCATGGACGGGATGAAGAAGGATGAGACGTATTCGGAGATTAGAAAACAAAGACTACAGGAAGAAAGGACTATGCTCAAGCCAAAATCGAGAGGACTTTTCTCACTGACATTTAAACCTACCTACCCCAATAGATTGTTCAATACTAATAGCCGTACTCGAAGGAAAATTATCGAATCGGATGCTTTTTTTCGCCATAATTTTCGGTAAACCACCAATACAAATCTATATGATTGATTAGGAATGGTATAATTTTGTATCTACTTCGTAAATAACTACGATATAAATTGTTTAAAATGTCACATATAAACTTCTAATCAGTACAAGTACATGGAAGTTTTCAGTTAGCATAAAGATGGCGAAAAAAAGCATTCTTCCATGGGTAAAAAAAACATTAGAGCAAAAGTCAATTCTCCATTCAAGGCAAAAAATTAATTGAATTTGGCCTAAGTTAACCTCTAAACAAAGTTCAAAAACGGAATTTATTTTCAAAAACTTCTTATCAGGAAAATAAAGCTCCTTTTCATTTGCCTCACCGTATCATATTTGCTATGAATTCTCATTTCCATACTAAAGTGAACGCGTATGGTTAGCGTTAGATAATAGTTTAAACCTCTATTGCGAGTATATATTACATTTATCCGGCTCTGTTCCCATATGATCCATTCCTGTTTCCCGGTTTCGGAAGCGTAAAAGAGTAGCAAAAATGTTAAGCATATAGCCCCTTGGTCAATGAATGCAGGAGAAGTAATGTTACAAAAAGGCAGAGTACTTGCCAAATACATTGGGTATCTAAGAAGTTAAATACAGATTTGACATTTGTTTTCCATTCGTATTGAGGTTACCATGGAGTGGACATCTCGTGCTTTTTGTAGAAAAAAATATCCGCGAGTAAGCCAGAGGTGGCTTGAAAGAAGAGACGAAGGCCGTTGCAGTATGAAATGAAAAATATCTCGAAAATGGGAAAAGATGGCTCTTTTTTTGTGCACAGTTTTAGATTGGCTTCGCAGGAATAATCTTGAAATACTCTTCTCCCCGTATTCGTGTGGATATGCCCATCCTTTTTAGTGCACCAGGGATATTTTTCATCAATGAGGGAATGGATTGGAAGGTATTGTAGGTTATTTACTTAATTCAGTCAGAGAAATTGGATAAATCCAAAAAATATGGAAGCGGAGAGAAAAATCATGACATTAACCAGGGGATACTATCACTCAAGAGTCATGATAGCACTTCTAAACCTATTGAGTAGCTGAAAGTCGAGACTGTTTCAGGATTAAGATGAAGAGGATGGTCAAAAGTCAGAATTAGGATTCCGGCCTAACCGTGTTGAGTTGCTTGATTTTGCTACACTGCGAGCACAGTTTTTTTGCAGAAAAATCAAGAAATATTAATCAATCGAGCGACAAGTATTTTTTATTTTTGCCCTTAAAATTTACAGTGTAGTATATTTAGCCAATCACCTGATTATTTGAATGAAATATTCAACACCCAGCTCAATCGATGGAATTGTTTATAAAAATATATTTTCGTTCTAAAAAGTGCCATTTCCATCTCAGAGGTAGTAACTTCGTTGAGGAGAGGAGTAAATGCTCACATATGCCTAAACCCTGCGAGAACGAACGGGGATTGAGTGGACATAGTTGAAGAGAAGAGGAGACTGGCGGCGGATGTTCTAAGGAGGCAGAAGAGATGGATAGAGGACACTTTGAAAAGAGAAGGAATGCTGAAGAGGGCATTTGAGGGAAGAACAATGGGGAAGCGTGGAAGAGGACAGGAATTCTCGACGAAATAAGAAGCGGGAGACAACAAACATACCAATCACGCCGTTCTCGCGGTTAGGCCGCTAGTAGGGACATTAAAAGTATTTCTGCGTTTTAAATGAAGTATCACAAAGCATAAATAAAAATTTCCCAAAAATTATCCCAATTTTGCTAAAAATAGCCCAAAGTTTGGTTTTATGATCCATCTTCTGTGCTAGCGATAGATTTAGGAAATGAATTACCGTAGTTATCTATGGACTGTGCTCTTGCTAATCAGCTCCAATTTCATCTTTAACTGTAAGGAAGGAATATTAAAAAATGGGAACTAAACCGACTGGCTGCCGGAAAATTTGCTTTCGTGCTCGAAGTCGTTCGATATTTAAATCAGGCTACTACCCGACTTTCGGGTATTAAATATTTTGGCTAGAGGTAAATTCGTATCATTCTGGTCTAAGATGTTAATTGGAAATACTTATCTCTAACTTTACGTGCATTATCACCCATATTCATACCACAACATCCATAAATATAGACTTCCTATAACAAGTCCCTAAGTCACCAAGTGCGGGACAAAATTCGTGAATAAATTGAAACTAGCTAAGATATCAATCAGAATAATACATACCATACTAAGTAATAGGTATTACTTGTTAAAAATATCCAACCTTGTGAAATTAAAGAAAGAAGCCTTACCTCCTGGAGATCCCTTCCTGAATTAAGTCCTGATAAACCCGCCTTCACGAGCTCACCCAGCACAATAGTACTGCCACCGTACCTGAAAAAGAGGCATCAAATAAGTGTTACGTACACTGGAAGCTTGGAAAAAGAGATATCGGAATTATTTTTCTATGCAATCACGTTCAATGGAATTTTGCGCCAGTTCATCTTTTGCGCTCTTGATGTAATCTCCTCACCATTGTTTCTTGCAATATTTGATCTGAAGAAATGTCGTCGCATAAATATTTATTTGCTTTATTCGGGCAGGAGTTTATTAAAACTTACGAAACATCCCCTCATTGAGATTTTGGAATAGCATGAGGAAATATATAAAATCCATTGTAATTGAGTTTCTTTGTGCGAAGAGTGTATCACTGCACAACTGTTGTAGGTTGATTCTAGGAAAGAATTCTAAGATATCAGACTAATACATACCATACTAAGTAATAGGTATTACTTATTTCTAGGAAAGCTCTCCTTCCTTACGACGCTCAATTTGACGAATGTGAATGAATTTAAAAATTTCAGTGTCTGTAAATTCACTGACGGAAAGTAACTTTGTACAAAAATGTATTCATGTAACGATTATTTCAGCGAGGGTTTGATATAGGAATAGATACTTTAATTTATAATTAAGTCAAGAGTCAGTAGTCAAGACAAGATAAAGAGGCATCATGGTGTGCTTTCTTTTCGTCAACAGTGATGAGACCTTTCTTCATTGGGCATCATTGTCTCGTGTTTTGTAAAACATATTTCAAAAGGTATTATTTTTATGAGATTTCTCTATATAGCTTTCCTTAATTTTTGAATTACCTTGGGTAATTAAGCTGAAAAGTGCGACAATAGCAATGCAAATGTTAAATTACTCCGTCTATTGGTATGGAATGGGCGTTACGGAGAAAATTTCAAAAAACATTTTTTCTCTCATATATGGAAGAACACCCTCGAAAATTTTTTATATTATACGCATAATTAATCAAGATATGTTTGGCAAAAAAATAAGCTCGAAAACATGTGAATCTTATCAAAAGATCTAAACTATAAAATGTTTATTAATAAAAATTTGAAACAATTAATTGTAAAATTGCTATATTTAATGCTAATTTAGTTTTTCAAAATATTTAGTTATTATAAAAGACATTGAAGGTCTTTTTACGCTCATTCTTCCCCGAGATATGTGATTACAAAAATCTAATGACAGTGGAATACGCCATTTAGGGAAACCACCGCTATACGGCTGCTTTTAAAATTTTCGCATAACGCTCGAAATTGTATTCATTATTTTACTGGGCAAACTTTTGATCTTACAATGAAAGAACTATCAACAAAATTAAACTTCGAATCAGGGGATACTGTCATTTTTCCACCTTAAATCATAGGATAATTTTTGTTTGCTCGCCTGTTTTAATTTGGAGAGTCTAGACTTATCTCTATGTAACCATATAAGGATCACAGTAATAAATGTGCTGGAAAGCTGAACGCCAAGAAGTATGCAGTAAACTTATCTTCCATCTTACCTCTTATGGAGAATGCCCCAGTTGTTTTTTATATACTGGAAGAAAAGTCTTGAAGCCACAGTGTTTCTGGAGACACCTCTGAGAACGATGTAAACATCTTGAAGCCGTATCACTCTCTTTTCTTCCTCTGTTTCTAGCAGTTCGCTGAACAGCCTGTGGTCAAAGTTCAAGAAGTGTCCCAATAAAAAGAAGTAAAATGTGAACGCAATTAAGATTCTCATAGTCATAAATGTATCATGATAAGCATTTTTAAATGTTTGCTACTTCTGTTAAAACCTTTTCAAATTTATGTCAGCTCACTTTTCTTTTGTCTCATATTCAGAGAACATTCAGTAATAACTCAAGCATCCATAACAGTTTACCGATGAAATTCCCCACTACATCAGCGAAAAAGCAAAAAAAAATATTTTTTGTCGTAGAGTGAATTTACTGATTACCAATATAGCATTCACTGGAGACTTCATCATTAGTCTCAATATACGCAGAATATAGTTCTAAAGAGTTGTCAAATTTCATCCATGCCAAAAATGCATACATAATTTAAGTTACACGTTTTAAAACACCTCTAAAGAGGAATTCACCGCCAAATGTGTATCATGTAGGAGATTCAATGCTTTTGTCTTGAATATTTCGTCGAATTATTAGGATTGGATTGGTCTTTGGGGAGGCGACCAACAGTTAAGGTCATTTGTGCCATTGGGGACAGGTAAGGGAGGAAGGTTGGATAGAAACCCGGCGTCGGTATTAGCCTGCTCTTAACGAAAGGTGCCAAGGGGACCACGGTTTAGCGTCTCATCCGACAGAGGAAAAACTGTACTTAAGCGCCGTCCACAAGACACTCAAATAGGGATCGGGTTTCTGCTGAAAAGCAACCTCTTCTGCAGGGAGTTGAACCCTGGCCGCCCGTGTGGTTAGCCAGTACACCAACCCAATCCCATTTGTGTGATTTTAATTGTTTCGCTGGGGTCAATATTTTGGCTTGCTGCTCAAGTGATGCGATAGTTGTACATAGTGAAATTGTTAGGAGAGTTTCCTTGTGAAGCAATTACTCAATTCTTTCCCGGAAAAAAGCCTAGTGAATATAGCAAAAAGAAAGCATGGAAACGGCTTAAATACTTCTCTAAAAATTAACTAATAGCATGTATTGATGAATCTGTCAATTGAGACTCCGAGGCAGAACCCTTAATTTTTGATGGGATAAACTCTCTACTATCAACCAAATTTGGTTTAAGAGAAATTTTTCCTCGAGTCGCAACTGAGTTACTTCATTCAAGACTGAAATGAAGCATCGTCGACGTTCTCAAGCCAAATCGATTTAACAAAAATATGTGATTCAATCAATTCGTACTTATTAAGTATCCATGGCTCTTTGGTGCAAGCGAGTGCCGGCAACATAACTTCAGCCGCCGACGAGTCGTTCGTGGATTCCTTGAATCTCTTCCACATGAACGCCCATTCCTTCCGCCCTCCTTTTCTCACCGCTGTGCAGTAAACAACCCATCTGTCTTCCGCTGGCACTCTGCATTGAAAAAAATGAAAGAAAATATTTCAGCATCTTAATCTTTCAAGTAAAAGTGTTTCAGATATAAGCTATACAGATAAGAGGTTTACATGTAAGATATTTCAAGATAGAAATTACAAAAAACTTTAACTTAGCCACCCAAGGAGTCAGAATACCCTTTTATGTAACACTTTGGCGTTGATATATTGCAGCCGGTGGTAATAGTTTTGCTCACTGTAGTGTTTGCCCAGTTTGATATCTGCAACTTGGTTAGTCGAATAAAAATAAAAGAGGTCAAAAGAAGGATTGCTCGGGCTAAAGAAGAATTTCATCGGAAGCCTCATAGTTAACAATCGCCTCTTGACTCAAGGAAAATATTTGTAAAGACTTTCGTGTGCTCACTTATGGCTGCTAAACATGGATCATGTATATACAGGAAATGAAAAGGCTCCTTGAAGCATAATGTGGTTCTAGAGAAGAATGACAGAAATAAATTAGTCCATGAGAAAAACAAATGCACATGTTTTGGAAGAAATAAGAGAGAGAAGAACGCTTCTTCAAACAATTCACTCCACAAAAATCAAATGCATTGGGCATATGCTCAGACATTATGATTTCCTCAAAACATATTGAAGGGCAAGGAATTTGGGAAAAGACAAGAGGATGGCCGTGGACGTCCTTGCTTAATTAAGAGTATAATGTCAATCACAAAGTGCAGCTCAGATAACAAGATGAAAATGACGGCTGCTTAGATAGATGAATGGATACAATGCCAGCGACAAGGCTTATCCTTTGGACAACAAAAACAGCGACAGTGTTTGCCAGTTCGACGCTTTACATGTTTTAACCTAGTCTCAAAAAGCACTAAAATTCTGTGGTCATATTCCTCCATTGAATCTCAAGAGTGTGTCTCTCGTCACGCATGTGCAGGTGTTTTATAACCTTTTATTCCCATTATTTTCGTAGAAATATGGTTCAAGCACCATCCATAAGTGTCTTTCTTTTGAATGTGCTCAACTATTTGAAGCAGGATATATCTTTCGTATTATCTTCCCTGTTTAAGATCAATTCATTCCTCTTCTCTGTTCTTTTGAAGTTCTTTCTGTAGCCACCGGCTAAACTTTCTTTAGCTGAAATTTTCTTATATGCTGCTATTGTGGAGGATTGCTCACGGTGTATACATGACTTCAAACATCTCTTTCCGCCAACGTTTCGCAGATGTCTTTCCGCATCATCATGACTTTGTACAACAATTATGATAACATTTTTTACTAAACTGTCAAGTTTTCTAAAATTTTTGTGAACTTTGAAGAAATGTTAAAGAAAATTTTTTGCCTTGAGATGGATAACAGACTGAGTACAATGTAATAAATGGTAACTTATAAGTTTAAGGAAAATTTGAATAAATATGTTGTACATACATAACCCTGAGGATGCGGAAATACATCTGTGAAACATTGGCGGAAAGAGGTGTGTGAAGTTATCCACTCAACCCAGACCAATTCTCCATAATAGCTGCGTATCCGTATTAAGTGTTCATAACCAACATTACAATAATTTTCTTAGGCATAGAATCACATACAATATCATCATTAGTTCATTTCTTCCATATCAATGATTAACTCTGCTGCGGTATGTCAGTTATCTACAGAACGACGCAGTTTATCACTGAGGTGTCTCGGCAACGTAAGTATTCTTCTTAACTTGCTGCCGTACCGGCTTAACTTATCAGTTGCAGAATATACCGGGTATTTAGAACTCGTTTTTTATGAGAATTGAACGGAATGGAGTAGAATGGAGTTTCAGTAATTTTTTAAATATCCTACATTAGAGAAAAATTTAACCCTCCTAGTCGGGGTATTCTTATTTTGGCACAATTTGTTGTGTTGCGGATACTTTATGCGAAAGCATTTCGCTCTGAGGGCAACCAGGAGAGATTATAGATAAGGAATGCTGGGGCCCAATAGCCATCGTCTCCAGTGAAATCATTGTTATCTTTGGTACATTGGTCTCTTTAACGACACTTAACGATTGCCTCATCTGAGAAATGTACTTAATTAGGCATACTTAAATATTTGGCCAGACGGCGCTTTTTGTAGCAATGTGTGTAAACTGGATTTACAGATCAGTAGAGGATTTCGAAGTGCTCACGTGAGAACAGAGGTAAAATAGAACGTTGTAATTTAACCTTGCACGCTTTAATTGTAACCTAACACCTCATTAGTAATAAGTTATATGTGAAGAAAAGTTGCGCCGAAACGCTTACTCACGGATTGTTGGCGTTAGGGTCTGGTGACTTCATCCATTCCTTGTAGAGCCGAACGCTTCTTGACAGACACTCCTCGTGGTCCAACAGGCAAGCCCATTTCATCACCATCGTCCGAAGATGTTTTTGGTTCAAAGATGTTATGTCTGGTTTTTCATGAAGTTTCATGAAAATTGGACTTATGAGTTTCAGGATGTATTTCTGCAAGAAGATAATAGACATTAAAGGGATTGGTCTAACACAATTGCCAACAGCTTGCTTTATTTATATGCGTGGACAACACTTAATATGCGTGCTGAAATCCTATTGGCACACAAGTTTGCTGTCCTCTGCGGAACATCAGATTTGACAGATATACCGAAGTTGTTCAAAGTACCTAATCCCCATACGCGTTTTTATTTTTTAATCGAATTTAAAGAGGAAGTACATTGAGGGCTGGTTGCGAAAATATTTATACGAGGGTGAGTCAATAAATAAGTCGCAAAACTGAATTGAGGCAAAAATAATTAAAGTAACTTTCTGACATTTATTTCACTTTTCCACATATTCACCCTGTACATTCAGGCACTTATCCCATCCCTTTAAAAGTCCTTGAAAGCCAGCTGCAAAGAAGTCCTTTGGTTGCTGTCGCAGCCAACGTGTAACTTCATAGATTACAGCATCATCTGTATCAAAATGACGGCCACCCAAATGATTTTTTAGGGGCCCAAACAGATGAAAATCACTGGGGGCTAAGTCAGGACTGTACGGTGGATGTTCCAAGCGTTCTCAATGAAATGATTACGACTGATGCTGATGATGAAATGCTGACGTTTGCGACTTATTTATTGACTCACCCTCGTACATGGCTCAAGTTCATAGTTTGCGTCGAAAATGGATGTATTTTTTTCATGAAAATATTTAGTTTCCATTTAGTCTACCATGAGTTGTGGCATTATTGGATTCATATTGCGGACCTATTCCATTATTAAGCATTGAGCGTGGTTGGAAATAGCGTATGACGAGTGGTTACCAAATGAACTCCATTCTCATACCATGTGGTCACCCATTTCTCAAAATTGTAAGTTCACCTTTGATTGTATATTTATATCTCTCGTTCTAAATAACCAGGATAATAAGGCAGAACACATTCCATGAATTTTACAATACTTTATTTTGAACGTGAAAAATACTTTATTTTGATTATGAACATTAAGAACTTCGTAGTGGAGCCTCCTACAGTGAAGTTCGTTCTCAATGCCACTATAAACTAACTTTTTCCTTTATTTTACTATTCTCACTTATCCTCGCGTGGACCTAAGTTTCGGAAATGCTGTTCTTGACCAAGAACAAGGTATTTAACCTGACTCTTGATTGGTTTGGAAAAAAGTCTACTTTCATAAATTACCGATTGTTTTATTCCTTAAGGATAGTAATAAATTTAGCATTCTGCTTTTGTTTTGTCTATAACTCGAAATAGTAATGAGTAGAAGACCTAGAGTAGGTAATATAAAAACATTTCGTTATCCACCCACTTAGCACAGAGAGGAGAAAAATGCTAGAACTGGTAGTAATGTCGCCAAGCTAGCCGGAGTTTGTGCTTCCAACGATGTAATTTCCAACTTAGGTCGTTCAAAGCTGTAATAAAGCGAATTAAGAAGTCCCTTTCACAAGGACATTTGCTGTAGCAGTGCTGAGATTCAGCTCACACTGAGACGCACTTTTTAAGATGGAAGGGGTTAAGATTTATTCCGATTTGTGAACGATGGCCATGAAAACGTGAGCCAGAGATCGCTTCGCAGGAGAGACTTGAGTCACCGGTTGGAAGGAGGAATGACGTCGGTAGAGGCGAAATCATGGTGAGGACCTTGAGGCGGCGGAAAGGTCTCGTTTGCCTCTTAATTCAATTACCTATCAATGAAATCAACTGACACGTCCCTCTCCATTCATCTGTCGTTTAAATTTCTTTCAGCTTCGTCTGAATACCTCACGGGAGAGTTTCCTTGTAAAAAAAATTGGGAATAGAAACGTTGGACACTACATGGCTCTCGTATCATTGATCGAGTCTATGGACAAAAGAATGTCGTGTGCACGTTAATACTTAATGATATGTATCCGTTTGGCTTCTAACATCTACATCTACTTACTACCCTGTGAGCCACCGCATGGGCATATGGCAGGAGGTATTAGGGCACCAGCCGTGTAAAGATGGAAGCGATAAGGTTTTGGGAGGTGAAATGGTGACGTGTATTACGGGAGTGTATTTAGTGGGGCTCAGCTCTCCGTTGCGGTCGCTTTTCGTGAGCGGAAAGAACTAGTTATTGTAAGTACTTATCTGCAATGTATCTCTTATTTTAGTGCTTCTGACAGACCTGGAGATGTAGTGAGGCGTCATGATGATAATCTCTGTGTCACTCTGAAACACACCAGCTCTGAATTTCTCAAGCAAGCTAAGCCTTGCGTGTAATTGATTGTAATACTTTCCATCCGTCTCATACAGTGAACTAATGAAAACTGTCCTTCAATACGATACTGAAACGAGTTTTCAAACAATCGTCCTACCTAATGTGGCGTATTTTAATCTCATTCCGTTAACAATCTGGTTAACATCATCAGTAATTTTTCTTGCGCAGGATCAAAGATAGTTCAACTAGAAAGTATATTTCCGCTACTAGTATTTTGTTAGACATTTTGGAACGATTTATTCCCCTATCAGCAGATTAACTAATGGATTCGATTTCTCATTTTAATTACTGTGGTGGTAGATCAACATGGAAATGACGCGAATCAATAGCTTCCATGGTGGAATCAATAGCTTCCATGCTTGAATGATTACTGCCAATGATAATTTCCACACTGCAAACATATGGCTGAATTCTCTTAACCCTTTGACTACACAAATAATCTGAAATATAGCTCTCCCTAGGCGCAGTTTTTTTTCTAAATTTTCAATAAGTTTATTAATTTTCAATTTTTATTTAGGGGAAAAATTGTGTAAAAAATTATAATGAGTAATTTTCATTGATATTCCTTTTATACGAATTGATGGACGGTTTTCTAAAAACTTAAAATTTTTAAATAAATATTTGGTGTCACCTATGGCGTCTGGGAGTTGAACCATACTTCAAATTGCCAATAGACGATGGAACCAGTCTGCTATAGCGATCGCTTATAGACGATGGGAGCAGTGAAAGGATTAAACCTTTATTTTGGCATCTAATTCGAAGTTATGGTGAACAAATTTTACTTCATTTGGAAGTGACATAACGACGATGAAAAATCAACTCAAATGAATTCCACGGTATGTGGCATTCAAGCAAAAAACATTTTCAATTATGTTAATTATTTTCTTTTTTCAGCATTTAAAGAGGCGTACTCATTTTCAGGTTCCTTTATATGCTTTTCCTGTATATTGCTTGCTCATAAATGATTATATGCACTCAGACGAGGAGAGTCAACGTACGTTTACGATTGAAATTAAAAATTTGTTTCCTCTCTAAGTGATGCTTCCCTGCAGAACGAAAAACAATAAAAAAGATACCTTTTCATCGCATCCATCGCAATTTATACTCCTCATAATATGAGATACTAGCGGATAGAGATGGTAACAATTAATCGTTCGGTGGAAATAATCGATTTTTCTCTTTCAATCCTTGGATAAATCATATGATGATAAGTAACCCATTAATTGAGTGATTAATCTACTTTTTTATAAAAAATCAAATGATTGATTAATCAATTTATATGAATTTTTGCCAATTATGCTTCCCAGGAAAGCTGTTGTTGCAGACGTTCGACGGTTGTCTCCGCCCGTTTATAGGGCTATAGGTGCAGTGATGACATATTCAGCCGTAAGTTTGTAATGGATAAGAGATAAATGAAAAAATTTGCAATGGTTGTTATGAACAAGTTCTTCCACACTGAACATTAAATTTTCTTATCATGCAGGTTGATTATCCTAATTCTTTAATATACAACTTTTTTCTTATTAATATGCTGCTTTTCAGTTCTATTCATCAAAATTTCTTCCGTTTGACACTAAATATATTTTTCTATATGTTCTGAAAAGTTAACTCCCTAATTGGTTGGTAGGTTTCCTCTGTGATTTAGATTTCACTGTTGGATTTCTGGCTTTTGTTATGTCTTTCCGATGATTGTTTCTCCGGCGATGCTGGTGTCATTTTTAGGTCTACAGTAAAGCTATTAAGGACGCTGCTAAAACATAAACGAGCAGAATGGCTGGAGAAGCTGTTGCCGGCGAGAAATATTTAAATATGGAATGAATCTCGGAAATATAAAATATGAACTGTTATTAAAGGAGATGAATCCATTTGCCATTTTCTTTTGAATTAGCTTTATGCTGACATTTTTTTCCTGAATTACGATATAGATGCATGAAATATTTCTCTCATTTGAATGAGGATCTGGAAGAAAATATCATGTGAGCGCTTCGAGACACCTAGCGCATATTATAGGTGCTATAGCACTGCTATACCATAATTATTGTTTTCTATCACGTAACTAGCCTCATGCTTAACTCATTTATAGAAATGGAATCATCCTGCGAAAATTGTTTACACGCATAGGTTTGCGCTTGCGGTCTATAATTTGAAGTGAATGAGAACATTTCTTTTGTAAATTCAATGTAAGCAAATTGTTTTGGTTCACTTTAGAATAAATTGGTAAGAATAAAGGAAAAATTGGATGTAAAATCGTCAGTAGTAGCGAAAGATACATGTGGTTCCCAACAATGACATTTTTCTAATGAAATAAAAGGCGCAAAACGACTGTCTCTCTCTTACAAATTGGACTGACGGTTGAGCCAGATTAGTTACCTTTGTGAAATGTAGTGACGACTTTCTCGAAAGCCTAATAGTTCGAAATGATACTTCCGATAAATATATAATGTTCGTACATTATTTTTTCTGGCACGTCTCTTTACAGGTCGAGTGTCGGAGGGTTCCTCGGTTATATCTTTCGGAGCTAGTGTCAGTGAACAGCGTCAACGATGGATTTTGGCAACGAAGGATTGAATATTTAACTGACACTTGTGCCGGTTCGCTCCTCCAAATCACCATGGTATGCTTTGTTTAATCGTTAGTAATGATGTATAAAGTGAGACCAATCATCAGTGAGTGTGGATGTTTAAGATCAAAAGTAACGCACGGAGTTCCATGGATGCTCCGGTCGTCTTGAGATTTAGTCGGGTTGATAAGAAGGAATAAATTGTGAATTGCTTGAAAAATAGCTCTTTCCAAACCATACCGCTCTCTCTCTCTTTCTCTGGACATATTAGAGCCTAAAACTATACGTTGTGTATGTACATGGCTGCAGATTCGTCGTTTAACTGTTTGTGTGTCATTCGTCTATCATTTTTAAGACCCGACTTATGTCTCTCTGCTCAGTTATGCATAAATATTTTCCATAAGCACATACATTTGGACTCTCACTTTCTAATCAAAATTGCCATGAACAAATTTACCTCTCTCAAAAATATTTATTCGCCTAAATGCACGGAAGTGATACTAAAACCGCTTTTACTAATGATTAACATATTCTGGATGTGCATCGAAGATTTTTCATGCTGTAATTGCCATCATGAACGGTTTATTACCACTATTCAGATACCCGCATTCGCCTTTGGAACTAACGAGATACATAAATTATTCTCGGTCCCCGTGTTCACTCCAATTGTAGGTAGTAAATTCTCCTTCATCGTTAGAACGATGGGGTTAAGTTTCAGTGGTCAATGCACAGGTACGAGACTACTTTGCCGTACCATTGGTCTCAATTTGGTAAGAATTTTTGTTATGTTTTCAAAGCTATATCCAGTATTATGCAAGTATTTGTGGTAATTTTCCATTCTCCAGTGACTAGTGTCACTCTATGAGCATGTCTCTCTTGTAAACCTCTCCCATTAACTACGCCGTCCAATAATGGCGGAATTGCATATGTCTGTGGTATCTCCACACATCTCCTCAGCAACCTGAGCGACGAGTCATGTCTTTGAAGTCTCTAACCAATGTAAAGTGTTCTTACAATTTCTCTGCCGAACCCACATTTAGACCCGTGGAGGTTACATAAAAACATGAGCTACTCGCCCGTGTCACCTACCACAAAGCGGTGCACATCCCGATAGTAAAAAATGCGTGGGGCGCGGTCACCTGAGAACGTATCGGGCTAATATTTTGCTCAAGGTTTTTTTAGTCACTTGATATCCAATTGGAGGCAGCGTGGAAAGTTCGCCGAAATGCTCGGAAGTGATACTAAAACCGCTTTTACTAATGATTAACATATTCTGGATGTGCATCGAAGATTTTTCATGCTGTAATTGCCATCATGAACGGTTTATTACCACTATTCAGATACCCGCATTCGCCTTTGGAACTAACGAGATACATAAATTATTCTCGGCCCCGTGTCCACTCCGATTGTAGGTAGTAAATTTTCCTTTATCGTTAGAACAACGGGGTTAAGTTTCAACGGTCAATGCACAGGTACGAGACTACTTTGCCGTACCATTGGTCTCAATTTGGTAAGAATTTTGGTTATGTTTTCAAAGCTATATCCAGTATTATGCAAGAATTTGTGGTAATTTACCAGTGACTAGTGTCACTTTATGAGCATGTCTCTCTTGTAAACCTCTCCCATTAACTACGCCGTCCAATAACGGCGGAATGCATATGTCTCTGGTATCTCCACACATCTCCTCAGCTACCTGAGCGACTAGTCATGTCTTTGAAGCAACTAACCAATGTAAAGTGTTCTCACAATTTCTCTGCCGAACCCACATTTGGACCCGTGGAGGTTACATAAAAACATGAGCTACTCGCCCGTGTCACCTACCACATAGCGGTGCACATCCCGATAGTAAAAAATGCGTGGGGCGCGGTCACCTGAGAACGTATCGGGCTAATATTTTGCTCAAGGTTTTTTTAGTCGCTTAATATCGAATTGGAGGCAGCGTGGAAAGTTAAAAGACTCTCAACTTTTTGGACCACCCAATCGTTTTACCTACCATTATGACTGTTTTAGGACTATTTGATCACTAATATGTTTAGCCTTACCTTCAAGTGCTATCCCTGGCTGATTTCAGTGCGTATACTTTATCGTTCGAATTCAAGTCAAATTGGATAAAAAATCGACGTGTTTGGAATCAGGAAATTCCTACGAGTCGTCGCTCAAAATTTGAATCTTCGGCTGTAAGTTTAAGGCATCGGCTTGATAAATCTCCCTTTTTAGTGCTTCTAAAGGGTTTAAAAGTATTTTAACCAATATTCCCTGTAGTTGAAGTACCTCCGTAACTATTGTGTGCTAATACAGTGGATCCTTTGCTTTTACGACTGACATACCGTCATAATGGCCTTTTCCCCTTAATTGTACCCCTTATCGAGATTAAGGGCCCGTAATTATCATTTTTTCATCATAAAACACCTTTGTACTGAGATAAATGCGACTCATTGAAATATTAGCGAAAATTTTTTCTCCTTCTGCATATAGCTTAGTAATGTTTTAGTTAGTTATGTAATTAGTTATGAACCTTTGCATCACGAACCAAAAGCAATTTTTGGACCACCCTGTTGTTGTGTACATAAGGACTGTTTGATTCCTGACATGTTTACCCTTACTTTCCCTGGTCGATCTCGGAGCTTTTTCTTTATCATCCAAGGCTAAGTCAAATATAATAAAATAACTGAAGTATTTTTAACCGAGAATTGGATAATTTCAGGAAACTATCATCGTTTCCTGAAATTTTCATTTACATATAAGGTATTATGCTGTATGCATTTAATTGGCTAGGATGATTATAATTATAAACCAGACATTCACCTTGCATTATGTTTTCCGAGCGCACGCTCTTTACAAAGACTGGCATTCCAAATGAAATAAGTCATTATTTCCACAGTTAATACAGGTTTTGAGGTCGATGGTACTTAACTTTGCCCTGGTGTATAATCGGACTCACCTCCAGCATGCCAAAGTGGCTCGTTTGACTGAGCACTTCTTTAAGGAAGCCAAAGGAGCTCAGGGCGGCCGTCCACGGCACGAACTCCGTCTCCTTTGAGAGGAAGGTGGTCACTCCGAGGGCGATGCTGTAGTTCAAGCGGCCCGCCCGCGCCAGCGAGAGGGCGTCGTCGATGATCTGCGCCTTGGTCACGTCCGGAAGTCCTCCGCCCGCCGCCGTATTGTTGGCCAGCAAGGCATTCGAAAGCAGGCGCCAGTTCTGTTCATCATAGTTGACGCGGTAGAAGCCTGTACGTGACACCGGGGGAAGGATATGAAACTCAGTGAAATCATGCATACATCATGGAAAGAAATGTAATCTCCGCTTGAAGACCATGATTCCTAATAATATTAATGGTTGAGGGCGTAACTTGGTGAAAAATTGTCATAGACATGACGAAAAAATATCTTAGTGTATTTCACACTTAAATAATGAATAAATAAACTTTTAATATATGCATAATAATGGATACTAAGATATTTTTCGTCATGACCGTGGTAACTCTAAAAATATTACGAAATTTTTGTGAAGTCCTCCCTTTCTGTTGATTATCGTCGCAAATATCCGTGCTCATGAGACCAGACTGCAGTTTACAGTACGCTGCGCCTACTTGTCTAGCAAATCAATAGCTTATTCTGGATCCTGGGGGAAACTCTGTATTGAGTGCACCGGTCAAATATGTTTTATAGAATCTCAGATTAAAGAATAGAGAAAATTCTCAGGGCAAAAAGAAATCCGTCGATACAAAAAAATGGGACAGAAATCAAGCACAATTATAAGAAAAAACTGTATATGCGAAAGAAATTCATTAATGCTACAGAAAGTACAGTTTATTATTATTACATATTAGCGCTACGGAAAGTACAGTTAAGGGGAAGGTTCAACTTTTCGACGTTTTCCCGTCTCATAAATCGATGCATATATGTAGAATGCAGTTTATTTTTACTCCAAATGCTGGGAAATATTAATATTTCTCACAATTGTTGTAAGGATGCCTTCGTGGTTTTCAGAGTGTCTAAAAGCTACGGCTAATTCAATCAGAAAACATAAAATGGAAAAAATGAGACAGTAAAAATAAACAATTTTAGCTACGCTATAATAGTTTTTCAAGGAGGAAATGTTTTGAGTGATGAAGAACTATTAGGGACTTCAGACAAAGTACAATAGGTATTTTCAATGGATTTAAATAGAAGCGCGTTAGTACCATTAGTACTAACGCGCTAATATCTTTACTCACTTCCGTTTGAATCCTTAGTGATAATATCAATGTTGTTTTTCTTCAGTAGAGATTAGAATTTGCTGGCAGTCATCCCGTTAAACGCAGTTTTCACTTTATTATACCTGTTTCCTGGAGGTTGAAGACGACCCACTGATCGGCGCTCTGGAAGCTTCCCTTGGCGAGCTCATGGTCACCCTCTCCGCTCAGCAGCCAGAAGCGGGGTTTAGTGTTGTGGAACGACCGCTCGGCGGCGCTCGTGTACGTCACCGGGATGTGCCACTTCTCCTTGGGGGGCGGGGCAGCGTCCTCTTCCACCGCTGCGTCCTCCTTGCCCTCCGCGGCCTTCTTCCCCTTGGGGTTCATCAGGAACCGCTCCTGAATTTGACAATATGCCATTAATTTAAAGTACAGGTGTTGCGATTGCATACATCTCACTTATCATTAAACGAGCTCATTCTCTAAGTGTGATTGCATTTTTTCTCGTAAATGGCTCAAAAGATTTCGATGAAAAGTGGGAATATATAAAGTAGGACGAGAAAATAAGACTGAGGAAGATCACATGTCTGGGAGAATTCATTTTATGCATAAATTTTACTTTAAAAAGTCAAATTTTTAAATTGGGCACATTAGGTATCCAAGTTGACGACGCCTCCTACAATAAAAGAAAACAAAAAGCAGAAAAGAGAAGTATCCGGCGATATAGTGATCAGGTGGAAGTTCAGCATAATGAATCACAGAAATGGCAATTTTCCACTGGAGAAGGGTTTAATACCTCCATGGTTTCGATCAGGTACATACTCAAAAAAATATCGGGTATATGTACAATAGCAGAGGGTGTGGTGGGGTAGGGAGGAGAAGGGGGGGGGGTAAGGGTAAGTGTGAGGTTAGGGGTGGTTGTGGTGGAGGAGAAGATCAAAACTTTGACCGTCACTTTGACCTTCTCCTCCTCCCCAACCACCTCAAACCTCACACCTACCCACTCCCCCCCTTCTCCTCCCTACCCCACCTCCTCCTCGGCAAAATTTTGTATATATGCCCGATCTGTTTTTGTGTATGTACCTGATGATGATACAGTGCATCAAAACCATGGTCGTATTAAACCTTATCTAGTGGAAAATTGCCATTTCTGTGATTCATCAAAAAACAGAAAGTTCAAGGGCATTTGAATTGTTTGGCATTTACTCGCTAACGGCAGTGTTCATGCACGGCATGTTGTACGTAGCATTTTCCATAGTCATAAGACGATGCGGCTTTAAAATAAATTTTTATAGCTGCAAATCCTCACTATGCGATAGACATAATATGGAAAGATACATTAAATAACGTCAACCCCAATAGTGTTACACTAGTGAATAACGATAATGACGAAAGTATCAACATTTTTTGATTATCCAGATAACTCAGAAGATGTCAGCATTATAATCAAACAGTTTATTACATGTAATCGTATTTGTTTTTTAAATAGAGCATTTAGGGATATTTTATTTGATAAATATACAGATTGCTGTCGAGCGAAGCTTGGTCACTCGGTACTGATGTAATAAATATGGACAGGTCGTGAGAGGAAATTATTCGCTATTTTAACTTCTTTAGCCATGACACAAATGCCTAGGAATTCACTGTGCAAACAATAATTTGACTTTACCAGGCCCAGAACACATATCTTCTCAAATGCGGCTCCTGGGAAACTTGGGCACGAATTCCGGTGCAATCAAAAAATGGTAAAAGGTGGATTCCTTCACATTGGTATTACAACTTGTATTCGTGCGCGTTACCGTTCCGAATGTTCATCTTGGTCACTTTTGCTGAGACGATTTTATTCCCCCCCCCCCTAAAATGACGCCGCGCATAATAACACAGTAAGAGCTGTTAGACTGATTTGAAAACCTTGAACTATGACATGTTACTTGTAGTGAGTAAGAGAACAAGAGAGGCCACAGGAACAATTTTCTCAAGTCTGTACGTGAGGAAAAGATATATTTTTTTGTGAACAGAGAATGAGCGGAAAGACACCTGGCATTGACATTAACCTGATCTTAATAAAGGTGCCGTGGAACACAACGGTATACATCCCATCCGGTGGGTGGAATGCTACTCTTAAAAATTCTCTCAGCATAATATCCCTGTAGGACTCAGAATTCCTATAAAAATATTCAGGACTCGAACCTGGGACTTGGGAATGGTAATCCTACTTGAGCCACCGCTCAAGCCTTCAACTCACATTTACCTCTAAGAATCCTCCTTTAATTGAATGATCGCCCTGAATCAACTTACAAATGCAGCTACAATACTAAGCGCGTGGGACGAGGAACGGACGTTGCTGGGGGAACTTAGGGACAAGTTATGTGGATGGTGGAGGTAATCGAGGACAACGGGATGTTGAAGGTCATGTTAAAATACGGAATGCTAGGCGACCAGGAAAGTGGGAGATAACGGCATTTGTGTAGGAATGGAGAAGCAAAGTACCCCGGGATAAAAAAGTGATGGCCTGAGAAAACTTTTTTTCGAGTTCAACGAAGCGTTTATAAATACTTGGAAGTGTATTAAAACCTACTATTAGTCGTAAAAAAAATTATTATATTTATGCGCCGAGTAATATGACTCAAATGAAAGCTCCACGGTAGCGATCAGAAACGGGATAGCTATGTAAACATGCCTTTTTTGCCATAAACTTAAAGTCATAAGACCTACTTAAGACATCAACATAAAAAAATAAAAAAAAACATGCCATAAAATTGAAAGAGTGAAAGTAACACTGATTGGAATCCCTCAGAAATATAGCACAGCTAAACCTGTGTTTTGTGTCCACTAAGGTGACCAAAAGGTCTATGACGTGAACAAGTAGAAAAAGTGTTTCTATAGGAGATTGATATATTAAATGTGGGAATATAACGCTCATTATTGTATGATGTAGATTGGCTGAGGAATAAGTGATAAAGGAAATTGTGTTGAGAAATATTGTGGTTGATCACCTTATGACGCAAGGGAATGTTTTCTGAGGAACGTCTCTAAAGAAAGCTTAAAGAAGAAAGGAGCTGAGAATTAGTAAGACTCTTTGAGCATGAGAAAGAAGGCTTTTGCGGTGCTCTACGTTGATCTGCTTCATTTTTCTGGATCTACCGCGTCTTTTGTTGGATAGTGACAACGGTTTCGCTGACACTACTGTCAGCGTCTTCAGATCGAAGATGCCGGTTTATGAGTTTGGCCCTCCTTACCATGTTGTTACTATCCAACAAAAGTCGTAGTAGATCCCAAAAAAATTAATATCAGACTCTTTGAGCGTCGGAGAAGGGAGAAAAATGAAAGCACTGAGAGAAAAGCACGGAGACTGCTTGATTTTGATTGTATACTTTCAGGTAGTGCGAGCGTAATAGTTACCTAATCATAATAGAGACCATATTCGATACTTACATACGTTTTACTTACACCCACTGAGAGACAAACGAATTAAATATTGCATTAATAACGGTGCAATAAAATAGTTTTATATGACAGGTATTATAAGTATACAAATGAAAATATCTAAATAAGTCTTTAACTTGACTCATTTTTTCACGCGTTACGTTTTAACTCCTTCATAACGGAAGGTTTATTGTGATCCCGAAGAATTTACTGCGGTGACAATATGATTTATTTTCAAAAATAGTTGAGAAAATACGCAAACTACACACTGTTGATTTTTTGACGAGATCTAAGGGTAGGAAATGCCTCATTTTTAATGTAACGTCTTTCTGGAGTGCATACACGTACCGTTTCCATATAAAAGGGCTGGTATATTTTGGCAAATTTCTCGGAAAGTAATGAGGTAAGAGGTTAAATTTTTATGTCAATGGAAGGATGATATATTTATCTTTAAAATGAGATGAAATTCATTGATTTATGGGTGAAATGAAATTTTGCTCAAGCAACCTTAACAGTCGTAACCGGCCATCTAATAGCAAATAAGTGATATAGATAAGTTTGTGTTCATTTGACCGGGGAGAAATTTCACAAAGTTAAAGGTGCTCCGAGTTTTATGATAACGAAAGAAAGAACCATTTGGTTCTTCTTTTGTGGCGTTATAGGGGGCGGGTCTACCAATTCTTGCGTTTTGTTGATCGAAATGAGAGTAGCTGTAGTAATCTATCATTACGGTGGATGTGAGGTTGCTTCAGTTGTTAACTTCACTCACGTCTCAAAAATTTTGTTATTTTGAAAATGAAGGATCATAATTGCTCTTATGAGTGAGTAGAACGAGAAAATGGTGCTGCTCAGAGAAAAATTGTATGCCGCTAAATTCAGGAGAAATGTTATGCTCTTGGAATTTGTTTGTTGGTGTAAATATGGAAAAAATACTGAAGGACTTTTGATCGTATTAATGGAAGGCAGATCCTTCGTTTTTTTAAAGTTTAGTGATGCATTTTTTAATTTTTTAATTGTGAGGTTTCTAGAGAATTTGTTTTTTCAATTTTTGGCAAACATTTTTAATGTTCAAAGCATTTTAATAGTGTGGATCGTCATTTTTCTCTAATTAGTCTGCAGCAGGTCTTAATTGTATTTGTATAAATGTAATTAAATAGGTTTCAAGCGAGTGCTCTGGGTCAAACCTCCTTTTGTATGACGATTAGGGAAGCATATGGGATTCTGGCAGAAATCCAATAAAATATGCTATATCAAACGTAACGTAACAAACACCGTATTGAAATTTTTGGAATAGCTCACCGTGGTTATGTATAAGGAAGAGGGAACCCGAGAGAATGATGGGGGTAGTATCTCTGGATACATCCATTCAATCTTACTGGCGGTGACTTTTTCAATTGAAGAATATTTGTTATACTGGCTAGCTCATTACCAATTATCGCCATTCATCTTTTAATGATGAGGATAATTCACAGGCCATATTTTCGATTGCTTTCCAAACTCTCAACTCACGAGGCTCATGGCATCCGTTATTCAATGCTTCAGGATAAAAATGTGGCGCTGGAATTTCTTATATGGTTAAAAAGCCAACGCCAATTTTTCAAAATTTAATCCGTTCTTAAATGTACCTATAGAAAAGTTGAATCGTCGGTATAGATGTTTCCATAGACATTCCTCTCTGCTAAAATGGTATCTTCAATAAAATAATTGTTTTGGCTAGGCAATAATAGAGAAATATAAAGGAGTAAGAGCTTTCCGTATCCCTGGTACTGCCTATCAAAGGCGTAGCACACCTATGGGCGTTGATTTGGAGATGTGACCAAAAGCTCGCGACTGTGGAGGGTACGTTGTTACCTAAATCATACCTGTGAAACCCTTGCTGACCCATCCGTGTAATTTCGAGTGACGGTTACGACAGGAAATCCCTCCTGCAAAGTCCACGTGTCCATTATATCCTTCACGCTTAGTCCGTTGGGAAGGGTGCCGTTTTTGCCAGTGCTCTGCGCTGCCTCAGTCAGGGATTCCCAAAGGTCATCCTGCTCGGCGTTTGCGTATGACCTTTGGAGATTGATCGTACGGATTAGATTACATCAGAGGAGTACAGACCGTACAGTGAGTTCAATAAATTATCACATCATGCCTTTTATCCCACAAGTATAATTATTTATGGTGGCATTTTGACTGAAACTGCAATCAAAGGCTATTTCACGAATCTCATTTTCCTGTTATGGACGCATGAAAGCCATCAAATTCATTTTTGTTGGTGGCTATGGAACTAGTATATTTATCATTGAGACAACAGCTGTAAAGGTACTCAGTTTTGTCGCATTATTGTATTTACTCATCCAGTTGAGCTTTTCACTGAAGGTTTCAAAATGAAAAATATTATTATGAAGTCACAGATTTCTCAGGTAACAACATCCTAAAAGAAACATTTGTTTTCGGAGGTCATTTTTCCGAACAGAGTATACAAAGGTTTATGATAATTGATTAGTTACTCACCATTTTTTTAGGTAACTAGTAAGCCCTTTCCTGAAAGCATCTTCTCCCAAGGTGTGGTTCATCATTCGAACCAGGCAAGAACCTAAGAAACAATGGAAATTTTGATATTTTAAAATATTTTTAGTTGAAAATATCACAATACATGTGCTTTCTATAATTGAAATAACAGTCGGTGAAGTGCTGGAGAAGGGATTGAAGAATAAGGAATCGAAGTTAAATTTATTAAATCCTGGAAGGAAACGTTCCAGTAGATATTAATTTTTGCAGCCATATAGTGCAGTGTCCTTTAAAACCTTCTATTTTAAAGGATCATGGCTTGGGGTAAAGCAGACTTTGGAGACAGTTCTTAAAGACATCAATTACACTTTAACTTGATTTCCAAGTTTTAAAGGAAAGTTTTTTTTGTGTCGTTTACATTTCGGTTTCGAACAAAGGAATTGATTGCTGTGTGCATTTACCGTGTTATCTAATGCACCTACGCAGAAGTGCTTACTCGAGAACATGAAAAAACCAACGATTTCGGATTTTTTATGCAATTTATCGTCCAATGGATTGCTCTTGCTTTGTTCCATTGCTCAACGCCCAGCGTGAAACGCCTTCAGTGAAGACGATTGAATAATCGCACGATTTCACGCAATAAATAGGAAACCATATATGTAGGTAAAGATAAGCTGAATTAGGTTCTAATTTTACCAGGAGACTGTTTGGTGATATAATCCTGGTATACATTTGGACTTGACTGTGGGAAGTTGAAATAAAAACATACCTCATTAATATCTGAGCGCCTTCCTCTTTATAAGCATAAAACCTTGTTTACAGGTAATTTGCTTTGGGATAGACGAATATATTCATAGAAAGTTATAGTCCGTCAAGTGCGAATTGAAAATACAAATACACGAATGCGGTCCGGAGGTACACATGGAAAAAATTCATCGTCATTTAGAGAATGGAATGAACTCTTGTTCGACTGCTGTATAAAGTTCCTGCACGCTGCATATACTGATGAGAATGTGCTATTTCTTTTAGTTATTGTGGTCGCAGACGTCAGCGAATGGGAATAAACTCAATTGCTTACTCCATGCCGGAAAAACAGCTTACATTCAAACAGAAAGTATGTAATGGGTTTCTGTCAGATTCAGTATTTTGTCGGCTGATTTCGGTAATTCTCCCGGTACGTGTCGGAATTTTTAAAAATGTTGTTTTCAATAAGTTGTTAAAATTACTGGAGGAGTAATGGATACACTTCATTGCCTTAAGTACTTTTATACTTATTGAAGAGGAATTTACTATTGAGCGCTTTTATTAATTTTCTCTCCAATGCTAGACCGTAATCCTGCCTCTATATTCACGGTGATTTATTGATATTTACCGTGGATAATTTATTCATTGTGATTTTTATTGCCCACTTAATAAGGCTAGTAATAGCAAAGTTTTAGAGTGGAAATTGTCGTGGAGTGCAATGGGTAGAATTGAAATTGCGATAGAAATTCAATAATATAAGAAAACGAAAAGTTAACTTTAAATTGTAGTGAACTTGAATGCATCCTTATTGATTTTATTAAAATAAGTAAATACAAAGCAAAATTATTTTATAATTACATCTGCTGAAAATGTCAGAGGTCTATTTTTGTGTGATAAAATACGTTTTATCATTCCCCATTCGCCTAACTCTTTCAAGACAGAATTTTGCATTCAATAAATAATGTAAAAGTGTTTTTTCTGCTATTTTTCGTTCCTTCTATATTCATCCATCATTTTCAGCAGATAAATGTGCAGGAAAAAATAAGTCCTGTTGGTTTTGAGAGAGTTAAGAGGCTTAACAGGGAGTATTACTCACAATTACCCTCGCTGGAGCTCATTCAATATGGCCCCTCAACTCACCTTTCCCGTATGAAACTGCATCGAATAATTCTGCGATCGCAGCTTTGTCCGCGGTGGTACTGTTTCCTGGAGAAACGGCGTGCGTTGAGCGGAGGCTGTCGTATGACATAGTGGCCTGTAGTTCCTCTGTCACAAACCGATCCAGCATGACCCAATCTGGCTCAATCTATTTTTCATTGATAAAAATATATATTAAATGAAAACGTGAATCTTGAGATGAATTTCATGCTCATGAAACTATTTTAATGAAAACTTATGCGTTTCGGAAGAGTTTGAAGTTTTGATTTTTGATGTAGATAATGAGATTTAGATATATACCTTGAGAGAAAATGAGAGAGGTAATGAGATTGGTCGATGGGGAGAAGAGATTGGGAAAATTATAACAGGGCAGCAAAATGTGAGTGGAGGACATACTGAGTGTGAGGGGTTGATAAAATGCCAAGTTAGAACATTTATTAAAGGGATATATCCCCACTGTACATAGCAAGGGTCGAAGATGGAGAGAAAGTGTCCCTGCATTTTGTACGGCATGTGGCGTGGAAATCAAATAGAAAACAAGGATTTCAGGGAGGCTTGGTATATAATGAAAGACGGTGCTAAAGATGGGTGTTATTTTTAATTCTACTGGGAATGACTTATGTTCAATGGTTATTCGTGACTTATGCCCGCTCAAATTTTAAGTTCAAAGTTGAATAAAAATCAATAGCATTCAGAATTTTAGGGCAGTAGAAAATTATCGGGAATGCTTATTTTTCTCTCCAGTCATGGCAGAATGTGCAAAGTACTGTTCACGTAAGATCAAAAACACTGTCAATCGCTAAATGTTCATTTAAGTTCAGCAATTCTGGAACGTATTACTTCGAAGATGAAGTCCTTGGAGTCATGTTATCCTCGCGGAATTAATTTTCAAGGGAAAAATATTAATAAATTTAGAACAATTGTCTTCAATAAAATATTAACACTAAGCGTGTCACTTTAAGCACTTTAATATCAGACAAAACCGCGTACCGTAGAGAATTATCACGAAGGTAACTACTAGGAAAAAGGAAAATTTTCAGCCCTATATTCTCTTTGTCCACGTTTTGAAATATTTCTTTTCCGCTTAGATTTGTCAGTCACTTAGGAGATATAGTTTGAATCTTTATCATGCAGTGGTAAGGTAGTAGATCATTACTTTTATATTTTTTACCAACCCTAGTCTGATATCGAATTTCATTAGAATTATATGTTCAAGCAAAATATTAGATAACCATAGTAATGAGTCTGATGTTTCTCCAAAAATAGTTCCCACGCAAATGCTGTCACGGGAAAAATCTCGCCTGGTTACTATCATCCATTAACTTATTCATTTAGGAGATATTTTTGAATTTTCGGGAAATAAATTTGAATACCTAGGGAGAAATAAATAAAGCCACCTCCAGCAGAAGTTTCTTCTCGTGACGGATATTGCATTGGATTAGATGAGCCCTTATTTGAAAAATGTATTTATATCCTCATTAAATAAGACCACAGTTATCGTTTGATGCTCGTGCATTCTGTGTAACTCTAATTAATGTATTCGTCCTCGTTGGAATAATAGATTTGAGGTGTTCCCTACTATGCCCTATGACAAAATGCAAACTTGCATTTACCATCCACGGAAAATACCGAGCATAGTCAAAGAGATTAGGAAGGTCCACAAAGGAAAACGGGCTTAGAAACGAAATGTGTGACAATTCAAGGATTTACGGCCCAAATTTTCGTTCTTATGCAGACCGTGGTCGTGTAGCTTTCGACGGCTGAAATCCAAATTCAACAGTCTCCCTCCTTTAGCTGGCTTGATATATATGTATATTTAGTTATTTTTCCCAGGTGAAAATTTCAAGCTGTTGTTGTGATCGTCACTAAGTAATTTTTTGATGTCACAAATCTATACCTTAATGGAGGTAAGACGAGCTGTTTATTATTTACCGAGATTTACGGTATCTATAGATATCTTCTATCTGGTAGAGTAACTAACCATCTACCTTTGTAGGTATCTGTGTCAAATAACTCAAACATGCTTACACAGTATTTTCTTCTTTGAAAACTAATTTTGTCTAAACATGGAGATATTCTGCACAATTTCAGATGGACCATCGACGGAGTGAACCCTGAATGTCTCCATCTAACAGATTATTAGTTATAGGGATTGGCATGAAGTGCATTCATACTTAATAAAAAGCTTAGCATAGATTTTAGGTAACGACCCGGATTCAGCTTAATTGCAATGGCACATCAGACACTTGTAGAGGTCAAATAAGAAACTTGGAATGTGGTAAATAAAATTGGAAACTAGCCTTCTCAAATTTATTTCACCAGTGCAGCCCTAGTAAAATCAGACAATCTTTACTCTCAGATTAACTATATCGTGAATTATTATTAACTGATAGAGGTTTCTTTGCGTCTTCGTCAGTCTAAACGTTCACCAAATCATACCATTTCGTCACCTTCGTTAAACTAGATCTTTCTCTCCCTGATGACAACTTGGCTTCTGGAAAGCAGTTATGAAAAAAATAGACACAAGTACTGGACATATAATATTCTCAATAAATACTTTTTCCACCCCGAAGGGCCAGCCTCGGCGCCATTCCTTCTAGCACCTGTGAACTAACGAAATATTCCACCAATGGCTACAGTATTTTGCCACTTGCTAAACAATTTGGACATTTATATTTTCATGAAATATTTTTTGCACCATGAGGAGCCAACCTTGGGGCTATGAAATGGAAATTACGAAATATGCCGTCAATGGTTGTCGTATTTTTATAGGTACTCAATGACTTCTGTGTTTGACTCATTTTACTGCCGTAATGTCATTCTGTTATCATTCGCTCTTTTTACAAATATTTCTTCTGAATGGCAGACAATTTTTTTTCTTTATCTCCATTGTTAATATTTTACGCTTGGAAATTTAAAGTTAAATTTGTGAAATTTGAGGTTTAAAAAATAATATTCTATTGATGTAATCACAAGTGTTTTTAACTCGGAGAGCGTTTTTTTTTGCTAAGAAACACACATTTGAAAGAAAGAGTAATAATTTCCATGAACAGTGATTCCTTAATTAAATTAAATGTTTTAATTTGTAAAATGGTACAATCAACAGTAATGATAGAATTTTTAAACCTACCGCGTGGGTCCCGATGTACTCCACATATGTGGCGAATCCTTCGTTGAGCCACAGATCGTTCCACCATTTCATTGTCACCAAGTTGCCGAACCACTGGTGGGCGAGCTCATGAGAGACTGTTAAAGCCACATCAACCTTATGAGAGCTGCTGTCCTTGCTTGGATCGTACAGCAGAACTGACTCCCTGTCGAAAGAAGAAAAAGAGAAAAATTTGGTGGATTTGTATTTAACTTTATCATTTTCATTGAGGTAGTTTGAGCGAAATATCAATTTACCTGGAAATTGCTTGAGTTTGGTCTCATTCTAAAGAAATATATCTTAATATTCCAAAGATTCCAAAATATCAATCCCTTTTACCCGGGAAATGGTAGGTCTGTGCACTCCAGAGAGACGTTATTTTAAAAAAATGAGAAATTTTTAACACTTAGTTCTGGTCAAAAATTTAATAGAGTATAGTTTGTATGTTTTCTCGACTTTTTAAAAAATAAATCACCTTGTCATCGCAGTAGTTTCTTCAGAATCGCAAAAACCTTCCGTTGTGACGGAGTTTTGAACGTACCATGTTAAAAAGATAAGTCAAAGCAAAGACATATTTTTAAGTGATTACCTAGAATTTCAGACAAATACAAGTATATTATTGCACTATCAATAAAATATTATTAACAGTTATTGACGGTTTTAGCTCTGATATGGTTGAAGCCACATCCAGTTTTCTTCAAGAAAGCGTAATTTGCCCTCTTTTATTCATTATTTATATTAATGACTTAAGTTGTCGAATTAGCAATAAATTAAGATTATTTGCAGACGATACAGTAATCTACCGTGAAATAAGCGAAGACATGAACTTTGAAGTTCTGTCATCTGACCTTAACCACGTTCATTCGTGGTGCCAGGAGTGGGGGTTAGAACTAAATATTAATAAATGCACCATAGTTCACTTCTTGCGAAAGTCATCACACAAAAGCCATATCTACACCGTCTGGAATTCCAATATCTTGGAATTACCTTAACTTCATATATATATCGTGGGGAGCACACATACCAAATATACGCTGCACAGCATTAAAGAAACTAGTTGAAACACCTGAAGATGACACGAAGTGTCGAAACCCGGGTCGTGTTATGAAACCTATAGTGGAATATACAAAGTTTTATTTAAGTTACTATGAATTACTTCTACAAAGTCAAGCCTGGAACCATTTCCTTTGTGAAACTAGATTTTGTTAAGCGTATAATAGAAAGGTCCTCGGATGAAAAAGTAAAAGAGAGATGCTACTTCGCTCTGGTTAGGCAACACCTCGAATACGCCGCGAGCATTTGGGACCCTGGACATAAAGATTTTACCAAAAAAATTAACAAAGTACAAAGAAAAGCAGCACGCTTCGTTATAAATTGCTACAAATGAACATACAGTATTACACAACTGTTAGAGAGATTAAGGTGGGAGACCCTAGAGACTCGGAGGCTGCACGCTTGGCTTTGGGTCCTTGAGATATTCAGAACTGGTGTGTTTCAGAGCGACACAGAGAATATAATCATGATGCCTCACTACATTTCTAGGTCTGACAGATGCGATGGAATAAGAGAGATACTCTGCCGAACAGATAGGTACAGAAACTAGTTCTTTCCGCGCACAATAAGCGACCACAATAAAAGCTGAGCTCCACTAAATACACTCCCAGAATTCATTTCACCATTTCACCTCCCAAAAACTTACATATTTACACGGCTGGTGACCTACCACCCCCTGCCACACGCCCATGCGGCGGCTCGCTGGGTAGTATGTGGATGTAGATGAAAATAGTATTTAATTCTTGCTTCCTATAGATGTTTAAATTAAAACGTATAATTGGAATATGGTCTCCATTATAATTAGGTAATTATCTCGCTCAAACTACCTTAATGACGATAACCTATATATAATTTAAGGTTTTTCGTTTGCATTGAGCAATAAAGCAATATGATTAAGATATTGAGGGCTAATTTTACCGGAAACCTGAGCCCACGTCAATAGTTAAAACAGTGCCAGACATTCTTGGCAAAATGGGATAGCTCCGTTCAAGCTTGCTCATTTTTGGAAAAATTGCTCCAAAAAGGAACTCCAGAAAAGTTGAGACTGGAAGAGTGTCAAATCAGAGCCGTGGGGGAGGTTACCGAGGTCCATTGGGAGGAATAACTCGATAAATCAAGACGAGATTGTAATCCAATTTCGAAATAAAACTATGTTGGTTAACATAAATGAATGAAATTGTCAGGTTGGAGGTTTAAGCAGAGAACCGCTAGTACTGTGAAAGAGGAAGTGCCACAGAATTTATTTAAGGGTTCCTTATTTTTGGAAAAATTTCTAATGGAGTTGACTTGTGAAAAAGGAAAAAAATTAGCCGAGTGTAAAAAGAACCAGAGAAGTGAATTTAAAGGATGGTGCTAGGAACAAATGCGTTCAGGAAACGAAATGAAATAGAAGATGGCTGGGATTACGGAAGTGTCGAAGAGGATTCAAGAAAGAAGGTTACAATGGTTTGGGAATGTCATAATGAGTGGGAGGTTCATTAGAGTAGTAGAACAATACAGAGGTGGAAAGAAATTAAAAGTAGGGCCCAAAAGAGGTTGTTTTGAGGAAGGAAAAGAAACAAGGATGATGTGACTGAGAGGCAATCCTTGAAATTGGGTGCAGCTTTTGGAAAAAGGACATTAATAGTGAGTAAGGACATAATGAGTGACTCCCATCCAGATAGTCGAGCTAAAATGCTCAACCACTTTATTTCGACCTCACGAGAAAATAAATAATATTTCTAAAAAAGTTTTTCATCATGTATAATATTTTTCCAATGTTCAATGACTGATAAATTGTACTTTGCTAATAACTGCGCAGTTTTTTTAACAACAAAGTTGATTGTTCACAATGAAAATAATAATGGTTTTCAACTCCCAATTTATTGGCGACCAGTCGACTTTTATGCCTGCGCTGCGTCTATTTCTTGACAATATGATATTAATGTGGAGCAAAAAGTTTTACTTGGTGGGAGTATTTTCTTACAGACCTCCATGAGTGGGCGGGCGACTTCTTAATTGTCACTGCATGGCCAATTCCACAATTTTCCGAGATTGAACTCTGTTGGAATTTTTCGGGAGCAGCATGTTTTTTCATGATCTATCATGGACGTGCAAAACTTTCTCATTAGGTGAATATGAATTTCAGCATTCCCATGTTGAGAGATATTTATAAGGAGGTAATTGTATCGCTAGATGACGTGTCTGAAGAATCCTTGAGAGGTACTCAATGTAGGTTGAAGAGCGTACGAGCTGTTCGCGGAAACGTGACATGTACGAGGTCGACGATGTCAAGCGATGTGCCAAGTGGAGCGTCGGAGGTGGCGCACCTGTAAGTGACGAGGCCCCAGTTCTCCATCGCCCCCGCGCCGAAGTCCGGGACAGCCACCATCTCCATCTTGGTCATCGGGTAGTTCACCCCGAAGTATTTCTCATAGAAACTCAGCACCCTCTTGCCGAGACTCAGGGCATACTCGGACGAGTTGTTAAATCCTGGCCGGGTCCAGATTGAGAAGGATATGTCGTTACCACCTAGGGTTCCAGGTGACCTGAAAAAAATTCATTGAATATCAAAAGTCTGCGTGCTTCGTTCAAACAAAAAAAAATAGCCATGTCGCGTTATGGTCAATTGAGGAGGCAAAATTGTGATTTTTTTGATTGACACATCCGTTTGACATGGGTTTAAGAGATCTTATGGCCTAATAATGCCTTATTATCTATTTTTCACTCTAAAAATGTTTTATTATCTATTTTATTTGGAGAATTATAAACGTCTGAAAATATAACCATCAAAAGACTTAAGCCATTGATTTTTACATTAAATGGAATTATTTTAATATGGTTTAGCATAGTAATTTTACATAAACTTTAATCATTTTTGAATGCATGCTATTTTACAGTATATAATCTTAAGATTATGGCGATCAAACATGTGTGAGATAAAATTTGAAAATTTAAATGCATATTTATCTTATTACTAGATACATCGAAAAATCGGAAATTTTCTAAAGCTGTCAAAAAAATTCTCTCCAGATACCACTTTATAAAATATATCAGTGAGACTACAGAAAGCATTCCTCGTGCCGTTTACTCTTTGGTACGAAGCGCCCCGCTAGGGAACGGAGCGATAATCATTCATTAACGAAAATTTCAGAAAATGCATGCGAGAATACAACCTGATAATATGTAGTAGAAACATTAAGCCTGAATAAATATATTCCCAGGGTCTCATTAACATTAATGGCGCTTAAAATGTCACGAAATAAATATCCCGAGCAAAATGTGTATATTTTCATTTATAAATGAAGGTATTTACGTTTTTTTGCCCAGCTATTATAGCGGTCACATGTTTCTGGCAGACCCTATGGCGTGTGACCCTGGCAGAATCAGCCAAAGATATGAATAGAATGCTCCAAATCTTGTCCACAGTTTTGGAAAAATAGAAATTGAAAATAAATGTGAAGAAAACCAAAGCTATGTCGGTATCTAGACACGAAAACGAACCCAATGTAAATATAATGATAGGGGGATCGATAATAAAACAGGTTGAAGAGTTCAGCTACCTTGCGAGCATAATTTCAAGAGATAACAGAAGCACCTCTGCAGTAAAAAGAAGGATAGCCTTGGCAAAGAGTGCATATGAAAATAAAAAAACATATTCTAGGAAATATCCTCATTAAAGTAGAAACAAGGAAATCTTTTGCGAAAACGTTTGTATGGAGTATACTATTATATGGCTGTGAAAGCTGGACCTTGAGAAAGATGGAAAAGTCGCGGTTGGAAGCTACGGAAATGTGGATATGGAGGAGGATGACAAAAACAAGATGGACTGACAGAAAGAGCAATGAAGAGGTGCTGAGGGAAATAAAAGAAGAAAGAAGACTGATAAAAGAGATGGAGCAAAGGAAGGTCGAATTCATTGGTCATATTCTTCGACATAATAATTTTTTAGAAAATATAATAGAGGGGAAGGTGCTCGGCAAGAGAGGCAGAGGAAGGTCATGAAAGAAGTTCCTAGATGATGTACGAAGTACGTTGGGATTAAAAACATATGTTGATTTGAAGAGAGCTGCAGTACACCGGGACACATGGCTGCAGAGACAAGGCTTAGCCTTTAGAAGATGATGAGACATGTTTCTGCGAAATTTTTGTGAATCAACTCCCAGTCCCATTTATTCAGGCGTAGTGGTTAAATTTCATTGTTAAGGAGAAAATTTGTTTATTTGTTCAGTATTTAGCAGTGAACTAATTGGTGTTGTATAATTAAATCGGCGTATATTTTTTGTGTTACCGTTATTAAAGCATCATTCCCGCTCGCATCCTGGTGATTATACAACCCCACAACCCACTGAAATGGGTGAATTCCCTCGTGCTGGCTGTTCGCACATTATTTAGATACTTATAACCCCCGAACGTTGGTAAAAAATACACAAACATAAAAGAGAGCTGTATTAGGGTGTTTTCGATTATCCAGATGGTTCGACCACTCTGGAGGTAATGCCTTATCCCTAACTGTGAAAACCGTACCATGGAGTGACTGGAAAAGTGAGAAAGCTGGGCAAACAAGGGGAAAATATTGACTCAGCAAATTATCAAATTTTGAAAAGCTCAGTAAATGATGACAGAGTCAACATGTTGGATATGAATGAATCGATCATTCATACTCCATCTCTCCTGAGGTAACGGTTCAGGCCGAAGACATAAAAGTGCAAAAGCAAACAAAATTTTAACTAATTACCTTCGTATGTTTCTTCAGCATCGCATCTGTCCTCAGGAGAAAAGGAATTACGATTCTATGGTTAAATAATGACTTCCAAGTAGCATTTCATGAATGAAATTAAGGATGTTTTCATTTCCCAAAGCGTTATTTCATATCAGTGTGAGGAGAAGCAACATCAGCCATGTGCTTCGCCCTTTAGCCGTTGAAAGCCGCGGAAAAATTCAAAATCCTTTTAAAGAAATGGGTAATTTAAGTAATTTCACCCCAAGAGATATTTTTTTCTTCTTCGTTTATTTGTATTGGTTATATGGCCAACTGTGCGTATTTCAAAAGTAAGAACTCTAGCCAAGAGTTTTGGCAATACTTTGAATTCAGCACGTTGCTTTTATACCAGTTGGAATTGCTTTCGCACCGTTTTATAAGTGATTAGAGCTCATTACGTACGCTGCAAAGTTTTGTGTTGCTATTTTGTGCTGCTCCATTGAAGAACTCTCCGGTGCGACCAAGAAAGCAAGCAGATAGGTTGACATTGGAGGCGATGGTTCGTAATGGTCCCATATCCAGCCTTTCGGTCCCTTTGTCCTGTGAGAAAAAAAGAAACGGCCATGAGAACAAATACTCGGAAGCAGAGCCACCCGCTATACAATTTGAATCGTCTAAATCAATAATCAAGGGCAATGCATCAGTTTTAAAACGAGATAACTATCCCGCGAGTTTTTTTTCATCTTTTTCTTTCGTTTATTCTTTTTTTAACATGCACCTCCGAAAATGATGGGAATTAATCTGGTAATTAAGGATCTGCTAATTATAATCACGTCCAGCAAACTTGAACATAAAATTCCTTTATAGCCCTTTAGAAATATAATTTCGTCATTTCATCGTGATATCCACAAAGGTATTTCGTAAAGGTATATCCAGTTCATTTCTTGTTTTATGATCTAAAGCATGTCACACTGGAATGAATAGAGTGAAATAAAGAGTAATCACGTTAATATTATCTCTCGTAAAATCAACACCATCCTATATCAACTTAAAGTGCATTCTAAGTTTCTTCCTCAAGACACTAGGAAAATGCTCATTTGATCGTTGGTTTTTCCCGTTATTGATTACTGTTGTCTAGTTTACAACGACTTAAATGAAGAGGATAACACCACACTACACCGTGCTCTAAATTCATGCATTAGGTTTATTTTTAAACTTCGCAGAGATGTCCACATGACCCCCTACTACAATGAACTTAGATGGCTCGATGTTAAAACCCGAAGGAAATATTTCCTCGGATTCAACTTGTATTGCTTATTTCAAGAAAAATCTCCTGAATATTTATTCGACATGTTTTCCGTGAAACCTTCCACTAGGGATATGTGCACTAGATGTGATCCTGAGTATCTTTACTTCCCTAGTCATCGCACAACGAATTTACTAAATTCTTTCTTGGTCACTGCGTGTCATCTCTGGAACACCCTGCCCAAAAACATAAAAAATTGTTCTTCTGTTGCTAGTTTTAAGATGAAATATTATAATATGTTACTTTCTGACCACTAAATGTTGTTATTATATTGCATATTGTTGTAATTAATGTAAATCCAGAAATGTATGCAGATGAATTTGTTATACTATATGATTTCCAAAGAACTTTACATTCAGCATTGTAAAATGGTATTAATTTATACTTAATCTTTTCATTATGTTACTGTCCAAATTGTTGATATTGCTCTTCATGTTGCTCAAAAAATGTAAATTGCTTTTGTTCTTAAGGGGTATATCCCCAGGACAATTAATAAATTATTCATTCATTCATTCATAAATAATTTGGTGTGATCTCATGAATGATGGTGTCACAGTGTTGAGTGAATGGAAGGGATTGGAGGAAAGGAGTGGCATATGTGAGAGGGTCAGATCAGCACTAAAATTTAACATCAATTTTCAAGTGAGATGGGCGAATTATATTACTCGTTGAGGAAATATATTTCTCCATATTTGGAAATGAATTATAAAGAACATTTGAGAGTAGTTCCTTCTTTTCCTTTGAATTCGGGAAAAGTTTGTCTCTTTAGAGAGGTCCGGGCTGGGTTAACTCTGCATTATGTTTCCAGGGCTTTTTTTAAATGAATATAATCACATGAAAGTGCATGGATGTCTCTAATACCTCTAATTTGGAAGAAATAAGGGGACTTCTTTTCCTGAATATATCCATCATATGATTAAGTTATTGGAAATCTAGGTTGTGATTTTCTGTAGCAAACAACTCGATCAGGAAATTAGGGAAAGATATTCCAATATCAACTCCATTAAAAGAAATATTAGTGTATTACTCAAAACAATGCCAGAAGCAATAATTCCAAAACCACATTGACTGTTTCTATTTTAGGCTTTCGATTGTAAATTATTTACATAAAACACACAAATAAACAAAATTTAGAAAGCAAAAGAATTATGATATTGAGTGAGAATGGGATGGAGGAAATATTTATTTTGTGACTCAGAAATTCCAATCGGTAGACCGAGCAAATTAGGCCGTGATGGTTGAAAATTGGGTGAGTTGGCAGTGGAGAAGAAGGAAAGGAGTTTTTCCATTTAAAATAACGAGAGGAAATTTTGATGGACATAAGAATGAACAAACGCCGGCCAGCCGATCATTCTAAAAACTGATGCCATAAACATTTTTTTCCAGAACGTAACCTCCAGCCGGTGGACAATTGTCTACTGGGGTACAGGAGAGGCAAGGGGAAGAGGGAGGAGGGCAATATATTCTTTAATAACATTTTGTAATTATTTATTCATTAATATTATCAGCCTGTTTTGCTTTAATCGTATTTATAACGCTAGTGGTCGGCAATAAACGACATTTTTAATTATTACTACTCGTGGTGAAAACACCATTAGATAGACATGTAAAGGCCGCTTTACACGGTACATTTTATTGTACTGACAAACGTATGAATTTTTTCATGAGGAAAATTGTACCGTGTATAGCGGAAAATTATATGGTTGTTTGAATGACTGAACAAGGAAATAGAACCAGATCTAATTCCATTCATTTTCTTGTGCAATCTATGATACATTCGTTTGCGCAATAAAATTTACCGTGTAAAGGGGCCTCAACACCCCTTCAGAATAACATTTTGGCTGGGCTCCTGATAAAGAATGATGAGATTAATACCGACACAACGCCTGTACTCACCCGGCTGATGACGAAGGGATACTCCGCATCCTCCTCATGTTGGACAGCGAGAACCCTGATGGGGGGCGCGCGAGACTGACGGTGAACGTGGCCTTGAATCCGGGCTCGTCGAAGCACGGAAAGGCTTCGCGGGCGTGCGTTGCCTCGAACTGCGTCACCGCCATCCACCTGAAAGGAGAAGGACGAGAAGTCAAAACACTTGAGGGAAGTTTACATTAGACGCCGAGAGTCGAGGTGAGTCTGAGTACCTACTGAGGAGGCAGAGAACAATTGTAATTCAACGAGACAGACTTGAGGGCCCATATTTGGTTTTGTTTCCTTTAGCAAACGCTCGCAATTTATTGCGTCGGCAGCGTACAGTCGAGGAAACTGGCGTAGGAAAAATAAATCTCTTGAAAACCCCTTTCATAAAATAATGATGATCTTCTCCTCCATTCATTTGTCGTTCAATCCTAAGATTGACTGACTGCAGCCCTCCACTCTTCCCTATCTAATATTAGTTACCTTACCTTATCACATCTTTCCCAATGTACTGTCCTCTTTATTTCGTCCATGAACTTATTCCCAAGTCTTCCTCTAGGGACTTTTCCCTCCATTTTACTTTCAATTGTTTTCCAAGCATCCACGTGAGTCCAATCCATCTGGTGCTACATTTATGCATGACGTTCCATATGGTCCTTTCCTCTTCTATTATTCTGAAAACATCATTTGTAAATTTTTCCGTCCATTTGATCTTCAGCACCCCTCCAACTCCAGGTTCGAAGGCTTCTAGTCTTTTCTGGTCAGCTTTTCTAATGGTCCATGCTTCATATCCATGGAGAGCCACGTTCCACACGAATATTTTCAAATACTGTTTTCTAGATTGTAGGCTTATCATCTTTGATCACATCAGTCATCTTTATCCCATGAACGCCTTCTTAGATTGGGCTATTCTTCACTTGATGTCCGTTGTACTTCTTCCGTCCCACGTGATGGAACTTCTGAGATAGGTGAAGGAGACCACTTGCTCTAATTTCTCTCCTCTCAGGGTGACTTCTGCATTCATTTTCTCTCTTCCGCATGCTAGGATTATGTTCTTCGTCTTATTTATTTTCATATTGGATCCCCTCCTGATGTGGCTTAAAATAACCTTTCTGAATGCGTGAATAAAGTATATTGCACTTAAGTCCAAATCGTATGAAATATGTTTTTGGATGTCTCCGATATAGAGTGACGCTTATGGCATTTTATTCATATTCCGACTCCCTACAAAAAATTGCTCTTTGTTCGTTATGAACTACGTAATCCTTCCTTTCACGCTATTTATTTGCATACCAAACTTAAAATTGCTCTGTGTTTGATGCAAGAGTGGGAGAAAATTTTAATAGTCTCTCTATTATTGACGTCATTACTGCTAAAAATCAAATTGTTAAGAAACCTGTTCTCTCCAAGCTATAAAAATTACCGAAAGTACCGAAAAAAGTACCGAAATTAAGGTTACTGTTCATCATGGGTTTTTAGCAAATATTATTTCATGAAAGCTTTTGTTAATTCAATGGAAATTTTGCTGCTTGAAGGAGTGAGGTGTAGCGTAAAGCAGGAGATTTGTTTCTCTGAAGTATCCCATGGTATGAAGAATGACCACAGCCGTAGTTAAATAAAATACTAGTTCCTTAGCTATCGTTTTTATCGGCTACACATATCGTGTATGCAAAAAGGAAACGTTGTGACTGTAACGATTAGCGTAATGATAGTGTTATACATCCCGGTGATTTTTCAGTATTTTAACTCGTTGACTTATTGTTTATTTTTTATTTATTATGTAATTGTAATTGGTTCAGTACTTTGTAAGCTAACTCTCACAATCTTAGTCCACTCTCCAGTAGAAAACAGTGGTTGATGTGTCATTAATGACGTACATAATTTTTGCGGTTACAACTTTGTAATCGAAGACTAAAACCCCTGTATGCGGACGACAAAAGCTGAATGAAAAAGTCACACTGAGAGGAGAGAAATAAAGCGAGTGGATTCCTTCACCAATCTCGGAAGTGCCATCAAGTGGGACGGAACAAGACCAACGGATATCAAGCAAAAAATAGCTCAAGGTAAAAAAGTGTGTATGATTGCTGATCAGTCATGCTGTGATGACTGCTGTGTTTAAATATGAAAGGCCTACAACCTAGAAAACGGTTAGTGAAAATATTCGTGTGGAGCTTGGCACTCTTTGGATCGGAAGTATAAGCCATTGGATAAGCTGACCAGAACATGCTAGAAGCCTTCGAATCCTGTTGCTAGAGGGATACTAAAGATGAAATAGACGGAAGAAGTTATAAATGATGAAGTTTTCAGATGAATAAAAGAGGAAAGAACCATATGGAACACCATACAGAAAAGAACAACAAGATGGATTGGACACACCCTTAAGCAAAATGGGTTTTTGAAGAACATAATTGAAGGTAAAATAGAGGAAAAATTCCACAGAGAAAGACTTAGGAATAAGTTCATGGGCCAAATAAAGAGGAAAGTTAAAAGGAAGAGTTACCATGAGGTAAGGGAATTAGCATTAGATTGGGAGGGGTGGAGGGCTGCAGTCAACCTATGTTAGGTATGAACGACCGATGATGATGAACTTTGTAATTGCTCAACTGTTGTAACTAAAATTCTATTTTGAATTCAGTAAAATGCAAAGTAAAAAGTATAAACCTGGTGCCATGAGTTACCAAGTGGCTCCGTCAACTTATTTGTTACACATTGTCATTGTGGAGCTCTTTGAGTGATTATGACGAATTTTTTCAGAGGCCTAAACTGTCGGTAATAAAAATATCGCCAAAATGTTTCTTTTCGACGGGAATGGTGGCGGATACCAATAATTGCCATCTTTGTCATTCTCTGTTTCTTATGGTCTAAATAAGGAACTCGTGTAGCGATTACGCAGCATGAGCGCACCTGCTCTGTTATCTATTGTGTGATTAATGAATGATTTGGTATGTTTGGCATGAGCAAACTACATTTGCCACGTTTGCTCCCGTACTCCATGCACTGCAGTGGGTAGTTATAAGCTACGCAATGGCATACCGCCACTGCGTAGAAAGAAAAATAATTTTCGTTAAATAGCTGAGAGAACTGTAAAGGATGCGTCATAGATGACTCAGAAAAATGTCGTATGATGTGCGTAGTTGGTGAGAAACGTACGCTGCGGACGTTACGGCGTGCAAGCAGGCGCCTGTGAGCTAATTAAAGAGGAGGAGAGGCGAGGGAGGCGGCTCTATAGGGCTGCGGGATGACCTCGAATGAAAGAGCGGCGAGAAATCATCATATTTTATTTCGTTTTTCTATATTTTTATTTATTACTGCGAGCCCAGTCGTTATTTACTTCCCTCATTCGCTTTAAAACCTGCAGCTTTAATAATGCTGTTATAGCTAAACGCAATAATATTAATTTGCATCAATTTTTATAGCGATATCTTATGCGACTCGAGAATCTATCAAATAACTGATCAAATACTTGACAAATTCCGTATTTTTCGTGATAGACATTTTAATACAAGTATTTTGCTTGTAAAAGAAAAAAAATAAAATAATGTAGTCCTGTAGAACTTCTATCGGGGATTAGTGATTAAGTTGTAATATGAAGAAAAAATTGGGAAATTTTAAAGTTATGAAGGTAATGTTGAAGTATACCTTTTGTGAATATTATTATGTAAAGTATAATAGTCTCAAGTTATAAGTTCAGGATGAAATCAAGAAGGTGTACGAACAACAAATCATTTCTATATATATGCATAGAGAATACATTTTATATTGGCAACAATTCTTTGAAGCATCTCTAACTATGTGCAATCTCACGTCAATGTGCACCTCATCATTGTGATGGCTTTCCACAAGTTGAACTAATTCGTAATTTTGTACATGGTCAAATACTTGGATTCAATTTCTAAGAATATTTCCAAAGCCTTAGTCATAATTGCTATCATTCATATCATAACTGCTCTTCATTTTGACTTTATATTTCTAGAATTTCAGCAGAATTTCATTATCCAAGTTTCATCATAGTTGCTATTTAAAGATCCCGTTTGAGTGGTTCTAATTGTCCCTCCAGAAGGTCGAGATTTCTCGATAAAAATTATTCGAGGAATTTAAAAATGAATACTTCTTATTTCCACACGATTACTTTTTGGTCAACCACTGTTTCAAAACTTTGGCATCATATGTATGGCAAATTTAATACGTCCTAGTGTCATTTTCAAACCAACTAAAAGTCTAACTAAACCGACGAAAGGTCTTAAATATCACACTATAGAGTTGATACTACAGAATAAGCTACCTGGCTGACAAAATGATTATCTTGTGAAAATGTAAAGGTTTCTTCTTAGAGAATGCGATTTTCCTCAAAGTAATGCCTAAAACCATTGAGTATTTGATTGAGATGCGTTCCAAAGCATTGGAAGAAAACGATAAATATAACTAATAACTTCAGGCTTAACTATGTGGAACTTCTCCATATCGAAAATAAAAACACTCTAGTATTGGTCCACTAAATAGATTTATCGCCTACGACCCGGGTTTCGTCATATAATAACACCATCAGGCTGCAAATATTATTCCAATTGCGTATATACGCAAAATCAAAGACGACAAAAAAATCTACGGTTTGGAACGCTTTATCCTCAGGAAAGGTCTCACTGATACTCTACAGTTTCAAAATATGAAAATTTGAGTAATTTCTTTACTCTGGCGTCTTGAACTGCCTCAAAAAAATCAGCATGGATACATTTACCATTTTCCTCGCCGATTAGGCGGACTTACTGAGGCGATGTGATTGTTTCCTGTTCTCTTGGATTACAGTGACACACATCAAGTTTTTTAAAGCGATTCACATCACTTCAACTAGTCTTTAACATGGTAATTCAAAGGAGTCATTAAGATGCAAAGTACACTCTTCAATATGCAGGCGGGGTGTATCCCTAAATGGGTCAATGGCGAAAGGGGAGTGATCCCACGAAGCGCAGCGAAGATATAGAGAACGGCTTCGCGTCGCGACACCCGAGAAGACGGTAGGGAGGGGCGTTACGAGTATTCCCGACGGACGAGGAGTAGAAGGCATTCAAATCCCTCGGAGGAGGAGCAAAAAATAACGTTGCTCAGTCGTAGAAATGGAATTAGGGCAGGAAGCTGCTGAAAAAAATCAACCTCTCTGTCTTAGACCCCTGATACCGACCGGCGGAAGTGTGGGAGGGGGGAAGGAATAGTGAAAAGGAGTTTTTTGGATGCCATGTGCTCCCTTCCTCAACGAGGATTACTGTCCTGAGAGACAAATTTGTTTCGGCTGTAACGTCTCTCAGAGGAGGTGTCTTTCAGATTTCACTCGAGTTTCATCTGCCTTTCATAATTTAATTCATCAGACAAAAAACATTAACATTAATGCGGAAACTTAATGTAATGACAAATCTTTGTTGGACCTACCACGGCTACCACGACATAATATGGGATATATCTCTTTATTTCTTCGCCTAATATTTCTCATCTTCAACTACTTTCATAGAAGGTGTCTATTTTCCGCTTGGATTTGAAATGAGGAACAGTGCAATGAATTGGGTCCAGTCAATACCCATCTCAGTAAATAATTTGAGTCTGAATTTGTGAGAGAAATGAGCAGCATCAGGTCATTGGCTGCGTTGACGGAAAGCGGTCATTTCGCAGAAAATTATTCCACCATGGTTCATCAAAATATAGAGAGGAAGAGATTGTTGCGAATCAGATGGTGGCATTGACTTGAAGTGTTTTCCTTACCTAACGTCAAATATGACTCCTAGTCTTGTTTCCTTTCGGCAGATTTGGAATAATTTCTTACCCTATGAATTTTGGAACCCTCTGATCGTTGGTAATGAACCCCCTCCCCTTTTTATACATACTGCTTCTTTGTATTAGAAAATAAAAATTTTTATGATAGCGTCCGCGGGAGATCTAAGCTTCTTGAGACAAGTTTGGTGCAATTAATGTAATCGAATATTTCCATTGGCAATCTCCCTGAATAATAGTTTGACTGACGGATCTCAGCAATTCCCGGCCCGCACACTGGGTAATTAAAATTTAAAAATATATAACTGTGGGCATGTGGTAAATTTCCTCTGCAAAATTAAAATGCCTTGCTGGAAGACTGGCATCGACATTCGGACTAGTTATGCAATTAGGAACTAACGTCTGAGGTATTTCTATACTTGTATTGTATACTTGTATTTCAAGCTCTCTCCCACGGTGAGAAAAACAAGTACATATGGAATTTCTGCTGTGATTTTGGGTTTTAACTATTAGGATTGAATCTCGTGCTGCTCCTGCGGCTGACGTCCGCTTTCGGAATCAGGAGCTCGTAGTATTTCCTTGAGTTCGACCGCTATGCAGACGTCCTCTGGCACTCCGCCATTAAGCGCTTCCATTGAACGCATATGGTATTCACACTCATCCAGCAAAACTCGCTGCCTAAATGGTGATTACTCACACCCAACATTGACAAACGTGGAGGTTCCAGAGATACCTCTGTGGGTGTCGCGAATGTGTCTTCCGCAAAGAACGCACGTGCTGTTGTTACGTCAATAGTGCATGGTTGTCGCATTCCTGGGAAAAAAATATCAACCGGTGATGCAATTCGTCCTTCTGACTAAAAATCGTACGAGAGGAAACTTTACGTGTGTGGAGGGAGGAAAAAGTTTTGGCACGGCGTGTGCACAGGAGACAGTCGTGATAAAATCTTTCTCTTCGAGTGCAGAGGCACTGGGATGTGCTCGTTGGTTGGTTATGTGCTCGTCAGAGAGAGAGAGAATGAAATAAAGGGACACGGAAGGCGAGCAGGCGCTTCCACTAAATGTTACTCCAAATACGCGTACGGACCCGCACGAACTGCCCCGTCTGCGGGCAGCGCTATCGCTTATAAGGGGGTAGGGGGGCTCTTCGCGCTTCGCTGATCATTTGAAACAACTGGGGTGTGACCGCGGGCTGTAAAAAAATGCGAATTAAGCTTGTCTAATCTCTTTTCTTTCTCTCGTTGAAAACTTTTCTCGTGAAAGTACAGTATGGTACTTACTTCTGAGTTGTCGACTCTTCCGGTGGTGTCATATTTGTTTCTGTCTTTCCCTCCTCCTCGCAGCAGACTTGGTTCAGAAAAATAACCCTTAATCAGATGCCACTAGTGTGGACTTTAGCAAGCTTTCTCATAAAATCAAGGAAACTTAAGCTCTACGGCCTCGTAAAATAGCTAAATCAGGTAAGAATTTTGTCTCCAATGGCCGTGATTATTGGCAACATTCGTCAAAAAGAAAATATTAATTATGTAGTTTTAACGAAAACGTTATTGACCAGCAACAGCCTCTGAACCAGAAAACCCTCTGTGGTGGTTTACGGGAACGTTATTTGTGATGTGTGGGTGAGTGATTTTCTGAGTGCTCTTGCGAGTGATTGCTTTGTGTTTGCCTCTGGAGTGGAATTCATATTCCCGTAAACATTCACAGATTGATCTTTCAGATGATTTAATGGTAACTTTTACAAAACCACAACTTAAAAAACACACACGACCCGGGTTTCAACGCTTGAGCGTCATCTTCAGGTCTCTGTACCTGAAGATGAGGCTCAAGCGTTAAGAATTAACATTCCAGTAAATCGCCGCTGAGGGTTTTCAGGGAGTCTGTGGTTGGTCACGGACGTTTCTCTTAAACCAGTACAGTAAATATTTTCTTTTTGAGGAGTGTTGCCAATAATTACGGTTATTGGAGAAAAATTCCAACCTAATTTTGCTAAGCTTTTATATCTTTAACGTTAAAAATTAAATGGTTGCATTAAAGGCCTGAGAAAAATTGTGTCTCACTGGCAGCAAACATGGAGAAGTAATGCGTCTAGATATTTATTACTTTAGCTTATATAAAAATATCTAGGAAATATGTAATATGAATACAGCGTTGGGTACTTTCCCTTATATATAGAATTTTCCTCAGTATAAGCGCGTATCTCATTCACAGAAACTATCGGGAATCAATGTTCAAAGACTTTCGATTATGTATCAATTTTTACTTAGCTAGTGTGTCTGCTCATGAACAGTTAATCAATGCTGAATTCGATTGCAGCAAGTTTTCAAGTTCACCTTGAGCATCAATGGATAACTTCATTGCCGCCGGTCAATATTTACCCTTCACATAAGGCGCCAAAAATTCTGCCGCTTTCAGTACGCGGTTGCCTCCTGCCTATTGTGAAGGACCTCCAGCCCGCATACATTATTCCTCTTAACGCCGTCCCGTATAAAAAAATGCCTTGGGATCAATGCTGACGGAGCAAAATTCCAAAAGCCTTTGCTTCTTTTGTTCAATCATCGACCCAGCAGTAAGATGGTATAAATTAAAATAGTCGGTCTGAACTGCATCTAGCGTAAGAAGTATTGACGTACAGCCAATGAAAATTATTGATCTATGATTTTTATTTGTATAATACTTATCGATGTGGAATGTTACAAATTATGAATGAATGACTGCTTAAAGCTGAAATTCAGTGTGTTGAAGATTTTTGAAGGGCCATGATCCAATCCGATCATAACTTTTCCTGGATAGACGAAACCTGAACTTATATAAAAGCCTAGACGAAACTTTGAATGTGCAAATTTCGTATTTGTAGTTTTTGAGAAATGTCAGAATCCCGCATTTTCAATCATTGCATTGACAAATGATGTGGTATGAAGCCACACGCACGGGTGAATATACACTAAGGGTAGAAATTCGCTATGAAAAAAATTATTTGACTTGACCAAGTTAAATGATTTTTTTCATGGCGAATTTCAACCCTTTGTGCAAGTGTCCCTTTTAAATTCTGGGCTACATGTCTTTCTGCGCTGTTTCTTAATACCGCAAAACTGAAAGCGCTAAAGTTTTAACGTTGAATAAAGACCAGAAATAAGATGTGACAGTTTTCGACCTAATAAGTCTCTCATGTTTCCTTATTTTATTTGGTTTATGTTATATTTGCATGCTAGAAGATAAATCATTTTTATTTTTAGATATCATTTTCTCCAAGTATACACATTAAATCAGTCAGCTGTGTAAAGTCCAAATTGAGTAATCATCTTTGGCAGGTTAGAAAAAAGAGTTCTCTCTGCCATTCAATAGCTTTTCATGTTTATCTAATCTCCCATGAATAATTGCTCATTTAAGCACATTTTGGAGTTGAAACACTATACACGTCATATTTACAGTTAGAATGCAGAGCTACATCTTACGGACATCAAGTGGAGAATAGCCCAAGCTAAGGCGTTCATTGGAATAATACAACTGCTGTGCTCAAATAAGATAGGACTACAAACCAGGAAACAGTATGCGAAAACTTTCGTGTGGAGCGTAGCACTCTATGGATCGGAAGCATGGACCATTGTAAAAGCTAACCAGAAAAGATTAGAAGCCTTCGAAACCTGGTGGCGGAGGAGAATGTTGAAGATAAAATTGACGGACAAAATGAGAAATGATTAAGTGTACAGAAGAGTAGAAGAGGAAAGGACAACTAGGAATACAATAGAGAAAAGAAGAACAAGAAGGATAGGACATACACACACCTTGAGACACGACGGGTTTGTGAAGAACATGACTGAATGCAAAATAGAGGAAAAAGTCCCCATAGGAAGACGTACGAATAAGTTCATGTAGCAAATATAGAGGGAAGTATAAAGGAAGAGAGACCCCAGGAGGTAAGGGAACTAGCATTAGATAGGGAAGGGTGGAGGGCTGCAATAAACCAGGCTTATGATTGAACAACCAACGAATGCCCTTCACACAGCTGACACAGAGATATGATCTGTCACGAAGCTAAGAGTAGGAGTAAAAATATTTTGGTTACGAAGCAACCACGGAGAGATGTCATGTGATTGGGTCATCTCATACACTCACCTTTTCTCGCCCGTCACAGAATCCTTGAAGCTACTTTTGTAGAAGCCATAGAGGTTGTCCTTCAGTTTTCCTTCAAACGGAATGCTCAACGTGTAGTTCCCTCCCGCTTCTAGGCCGTCGCCGCTGAAATGTATTATGTAGAAGTCGCTTGAATTTTCGAATGACTGGTATTTTATCGGCACAATGCCTTCCGCTTTTGTCTCGTTGGAGGTGGAGGGCCCAGAATCGCAACTGTAGCTATCAGGCTGATGATCAGGTGATGTCCTGAAAATAGAAATGTTGTTTGAGGGAAATGAACGAATATAAATATTATCTAAAAATGGATTCTAAATTTAAAAAGAATCCATTGTAAATCATGAGCCGCGTCTGCAGAATTTTTTTCTCAAACTATAGTGGAGATTTCATGCTTAATTTGATGTAAATATCCTTGGTTAGTATTACTTAGAACAAAGTTTTTCTTCTTTTTCTGCAAATAACACGCGAAAACAGTGTATTTTCGATATTTGATAAAATTTGTTTGTACAAAATTGCTACAAAAAAAAGTTGCAAAAAACATTAAACAGATCTTACGAAAAAGGCAGGTGGGAATTGTGACAATTTTTCTAAACTTTAAAGATCTTTATGGACGCTAAAAATCACTTAAAGCGGATATTATTTTAGGCTATTATATTTTGGATATTGTTCTATTATTAACTACTAGTGTCTTTAAAATAAAAAGTGATAAAAGTCATTTTGGGCCAGCTTTTTTCGATTTCAGTCTATTGTGCGTCGTCAGCTGTAAAAATTTGCGCTGCATTCAATGCAAAGTATCGATCCTCGTGCGTTGTTGGATATCTGTGTTAATGTAGAAGTGACGACGCACGCAAGAATTTTTTCCACATTCAACGCAAAAAATCAGGACAGTCTTGTTTCATCACGAACAACAATAGATTTGCGCCTTATTCATGTTTTCGATGTGGGCGTTTCTGTCGCACTAATGATTGTCTGTGTATCCTCTATGTCCGACACAGACGCACGCCGCATGGCGTAAATAATTGTGAGAAAGTCATATTCATTGTGGGCCGAAAATATTCATGGTGAACGCATTAGGAGCACAAATTTTTACAGGTGTGGACGCGGCTTTATGTTTGGCAAAATGCTAGCATTCAATTAATCTATTTCAGTTTTCCATTTTGTAGTGCTCGTGATGCTCCTTCCATGAAACCTGCTCTCCTCTATGCCACATTTGAGGATATTAATATTTTTTCACGCCAATGCGGAGGTCGAGACCTATATACAGACTTTAGTTTTACAGCGAATTATTGTTTATTTCCAGCGAGTAATGAGAACATTAAACCTCTTCATTTGTTGTTCTTAGCAATAATTTATGTATTTCTGTAGAAATGGTGACTTAAAAAAGGAAGGGCATGAAAATATCATCAGGTGACCTGGTGGTGTCGCCCAGCGAAGAAACCCAGGTCATGAATAAGAAATCTTTCATGTAGGATTCACAAAGAATTTTTTTCAATTTCCAGCATGAAAATATATTAATGCGATCAAAATTCACTAGTAACACTTTTTATTTGAGTTATGCTCTCTGTTATACGAGTATATATCAGATTGGCAGTTGTTTCAAGGTGAAGCAGTTTAGAATTTGAATATTTAAAAAATATTAAATCGTCTCATACGTTTTGATGAAAATGTTAATTAGTACTATAAGATCTATTAATAGTAACACTACATTTTCTGTTAAACTCACCTTTAATGTAGATAAATATTACTCATAATGAAGAGGTAACTTGGTCTGATATCATTTTTCATTCTATCTCACCGACCCAGGTTTCGGCATATCATGCCATTTTCAAGGTCCAACCTTACCATCATTCCATTTTCAAGATCAAAAGATATATGTCATGAAAATATGGCGTTGAAAATTCGATATAACTATGTAAAAAAACTTGGCATTTCTCCAAGATATGCGTTAAAAACTTGGCATTTCTCCAAGATATGCGTTACATTACTGCACACATTATATAATAATAATTATAATAATTTCTTTATACCTATCAGCCGAAGCCAATTACTCGGTATTTCATACAATGGACGCACACACACAACCATGCCCAGGGAGGTGTAAATATCCTACCCAGGCGGGACTCGAGCCCGCGACCTTCGGTCTGGCAGGCGAGGACTTTCCGAGGACTTTACCCCGCCGCCACCGTGGCCGGCAAAATTATTTATATAAAGCCGATTATATAGTAATAGGTTTTAATTTTAGGATTAACTGGGCATGAAGAGCTTCCTTCGCACTCACTTGAACACGACCACATCGCTCTGGATGATTTTGAGATCCTTGTCGGTGTGCAGGGTCACGGATCGGGCGTTCTTGCCGTCGCCGCCGTCCACCGTGACATCGATGTAGACGCGGCCGTCGAACGTGAAGTTGGCGTCGAAGAGCGGGCGAATGCAGAGGCGGTAGTTTGAGGGCTTGACGTCGGAAGGCAGCCGGCGCCCCGCGCCCTCCGCACCCCCTGGGCTGCCATCGGAGGACGACTCCTGACGGGCGATGAGAATATTAATTAGCATCTGTTAAGGATTAGTATAAGGATTGAGCCGAACTCGTTAAGAGACCAAAGAAGTTCATAGTTTTACATTTTATTCAAGCCACACAAATTTTATGTTGACACATGGGGATATTTCTTTCGCAACAGATATTATTTACCACCCTCTCATACGTAGGCAGGTTGGTGAATAATATCTGTTGGGGATTAGGATAAGGATTGAGTCGGCCTCGGTGAGAGACAAGAGAAGTACTCAATTTTATATTTATTTCAGGCCACACTAATTTTATGTTGACTCATGGGGTATAATTGACCATCATGCCTACACCTGTAGAAATGACGGAAACGGCAAAATGAGATTGATACACCACTTGGTAATATGACTCTCTATTATATGATTGTATAACTATACCTATGTCTTTGGTTAAATATATTCTCGGTCAGAAAATTGATGTTTATACATTCTTCAGTAAATGTCGCCCTAGTTAAGTTTACCGGCAATTCGATATAATATACAAAACCTGAACTCGCAGTTATTTAAGGTCACAGGCGTCACTTGATAGAAATTTCTTGCTTCAAACGTGGTTAAGAAGTAAAGTACTGAGTTAATTCCACAATTTTATTATATATAAAAACCGATTATGGTTTCGGTGCATATGCACCATTTTCAAGGTGCCACTTTGATTTCGGAATGAAGATAAATCATAAGAAAACAAAAATAATGAGATTCTCTAGGACGGGTGGCGAACCTTATGGCGATTGAGTGCCAAAGTTTATGAAAAAAGAGTGCACTCGCTCGACTCGCGTGCCAACCCATCGATTGAGGTATCCCTCAGCATCCTCCCAGCTCCGCGTGGTGAAATAATTGCTCCGCGTGCCACTTTGGGCACGCGTGCCATAGGTTCGCCACCCTCGCTCTAGGACAAAGAAAGCTAGGAAATGAATTAAGTTGGATGACACAAACTCGAGTAAGTAGAGCAATTAAATTACTTAGGTAGTACGCTAGAGGAAAACGGACATAGTAGCAAAGACATAGAATAGAATAGAAAACAATTTTATTGTCCTGGGACAAAGTCCCTTAGGACATTGAATTAGTTTACATGCCTTCATGAGGAGTGGAATACAAAGACAAAATACAAAGCCTTACAAAAAAAAGGAAAACAAACAAACAACTTTCAAGTCAGCAGAGAGATATACAATGAGCGAGGTAAATGAAAATGAAAAAAAAGTCTCAATATCAATAATCGAAATAGTATGTTAAAACAAAAATGTACAATCTGTAATACCTATTAATAAGAAAAAATGAAAAGCAAACAAACGAATATTTTATAAGACAGTAAAACAGCAAATGATTATGGTGAACAAGTAACATGTAACAATATCATCTCATATCATTTTGTCTTCTCATATAGAGGCGAGAGAACATTTGGGAGACAAAAAGTCAGCCATGCTCCTTTTAAATTGTGAGACATTCCTAGAAAATTTAATACATACGGTAGAGAATAGCGCGAGCTAAGGAGGTGTTTAGTAATAGAAGGGAGCTGATGACGGGGACCTTGGGTAAGGATGTAAAGAAGAGGCTGGTAAAGAGCTTGGTATGGAGCGTAGCGTTGTATGGGGCAGAAACGTAGACCTTCAGGAAGGCGGACGAGAATAGGCTGCAGGTATTTGAGATGTGGGTGTGGAGAAGGTTTGGTGTACGGAGAGGAAGACTAACGAGGAAGTGCTTGAGATGGTGGGCGAGGAAACCTCTGAATGAAATCCGGGATAGACAGGGTTGATGACTGAAGGATATATTAAAGGGTGAGGGGTTGCTCAAGAGTTTGATAGAGGGAAGGATGTTAAGCAAGCGGGGAAAGGGAATAAAGAGTATAGGTTTCATGGACGGGATGAAGGGTAGATCGTATGCTGAGGCGAAAAAGGATATACTAGAGGGAGATAGGTCCCTGAATATGTAGAGGACCGGGAGGAGATTCTCTGACATTCAGCAAAACCTACAACAACCGGTAGAATACTTAATATAAATAATTTGATTTCCTCCACAGTTGTCCCTCAAGAACGGAATTTCGGCGCATATGCCCCTTTTTCCAGATGCAACCTTGAAAATTGATCATATGGGTCGAAACCATGGTCAGTTTTTATATATATACAGAGTGTCCCATTGATCGTGTGTCATTTTTGACCTGCAATTTTAGACACTTTCTTTCATGCCACATGGATTAAATTTGGTACTTGGGTAGAAAAAGGTTGTAAATTTTGTTGAATATAAGCAAAATTTTATAAATATGAACTTTTGACCCCAGCAATAAGGTCCAACCAAAAATCCAAAATTTGCCTTATGGGCTTTCAATGTTAAATTATTCTAAATCCAAAAAGACAGAATTATTCTGCGAAACTTTCAATTAATAGGTTTTTGGGCACGAAGAACGCGATGGAAGAACGTTCGAGTTCGAAAATGCAACCGTGACCCCTGAAAGGGCACAGTCAAGGTCACAGGGGTGACAAAAAGTGAATCGCCCCTTCAAACCTGTCGAATCATAGGTTTAAAAAGGTGCCAAGGTCGACGGTAAGGTCTTCAGATCCCTCTTGTCATCCATTGACCTTCAAGGGAAACTCCGGGGTCAAAGGTCACATGGGTGACAAAAAGTAAAACAAGGTTACAAACGTATCGCATCATAGGTTTAAAAAGGTGCCAAGGTCGACGGTAAGGTCTTCAGATCCCTCTTGTCATTCCTTGACCTTCAAGGGAAACTCCAGGGTGTTAACTTTATAGCTGAATTAAATTTAGTTTTTTATTAAGATGAAATGAATACTCAAAATGAATTAAGTTCAATAAATGTACAAAAATCAAAATGAAAAGTATTTTAATTACATTGAAAATAATGTAATTCACGTGGCAGCAAGCATTTGCTTTATTGAAGCGAACCGAAATGATTTGCGTAGCATTGTTGCACTACTTTCTGATAAACTTTTTGCTGAATAGGTTGCACTCGGGTTGATTGCCTTCATTGAACCACCTTGTGATATACGACATTTTTCGTTTTGTTCGGCATCCTTCTAGCAACGTTTGAACAGACTCAATTGAATCGAATTCAAATGAAATAACGGTCGAAAACTGAATTAAAATTAATGTTAATGAAGTTTTCTCGAAGTCCGAGGACTTTCCGCCGAAATGGCTACAGGGAGGGAGCAATTCAACGGGCTCTGAAAACAACTGCGATTACCACGGAGTGTCTACGAGAAGACCTGCCCACAGTTCATTCCTGATTCCTGAACAGACTCTTGGTGATCGTAAGAAACCGATTTCAAATGCCTGCATCCCGTATATTTCATCGGTATCGGGAAAAATATCTAGGATACTGAACAGGCACAACATTCGCACAATCCACTTACCACCGAGGAAAATACGAAGCCAGCTCGTGAGGGTAAAAGACCCACCTGGTTTAAAAACATCAGGAGTCTACCGCATCCCGTGTGAGTGCGGTAAAGTCAACAATGGAGAAACTGGCCGCGCAATTGAGAAGAGAGTAAAGGAACACCGGAGCTGTACTAGGCTCTTCCATCCAGAAAAATCGGCGGTAGCGGAACATAGCCTCACGAATGACCATCTCTTTCACTTCTAAAAGACGCAATTACTCCACATAACATCTAGATATTGGGATTGAATCACCAAAGGGGCTATGGAGATTGAATTGGAGAGCTACAACGTCAATCGCGACACCGGTTTTGCCTTGAGATCCACCTGGAAGCCTATCCTCAACTTACTTAAGGAAAGAGAAAGAAAACAACAATCGGCGTAAACAGTAACGTTTAGTAAACAACGGAAAAATTAATTTTCTGGTATTTAAAAAATGTCAGTTTGTGCCCTGAAGACGGTGGCGGACTGAGCCACAGAAACATTGGCAGTTAAACACGGTGTAACCTGATGTGAAGTCCAAGAGAACCTCATTAGAAAAATTTGAAATCATATATGATCGAAAATTGATGAAAACTCGAAAAAAATGCTGATAAATCGCGGCGCACGTCTGCACAGCTAGCTCAATGGTATGCAATGAAAGGATCGCGCAACCGAATCAACTGTCAAAGGATAATGCACACAACGCCATCTAATGGAATTACCGGAACCAGCATACAACGCTAAATTCGATGGTTTCGGGCGTAACTTTGTGAAAATCCTTTATGAGATCAATTATGAAAATGACTTTGTAACTTTTCACAGATATTTTTATTTGTACGACAGGTTCCGTCGACCTGAAGATGTTGCCCATGCAACGAAACCGGTCGTACAAATAAAAATATCTGTGAAAAGTTACAAAGTCATTTTCATTATTGATTTCAGCATACAACGCCATGCTCATTTTTGTTCATGTTTTGTTTCTGTCATGTATCAGAGATGGCGTTGTGTACGGATTTAAATTTTTTGTGATTTTCTTACTTTTCCAATGCGCGAGGAAACTTCTCGAGGCCGAGAACGAAAAAAAATTCATCGAAATCAGTCAATCCGTTATCGAGATATCACAAAAAAGGCCGTTCCATACAAAATGTATGAGAAAATGTTTTTTCTTCATAAATTTTTTTTCGTGAATTTTTCCGATGTTTTTATAGTTATTCTGCTATTCGGGGTGGAGACAAATCCAACAAATCAAAGATCATAAAAATAGGTCCAGCCGTTCTTGAGTTAGAAATGGTGTAACTAACCCGACTTTGTTTTATATATCTAGATTAATCTGTGGAATTAACTTAGTATTTTACCTCTTAACCAAGTTTTGTCGCGGATATCATCTAGTTAACGAAAAGGCTTCACGTTGTGACGGGTAATGTTTACCAAACATGAAAAACCCGGCCTTAGGATTTATTTCATGCATGACTTTCTTTTTACTTTCTTCCCTGAATAGTAAAAATAACTGTTTGGGAGACTGATCCATTGGAATGTATAGGTTTTGCCCCCTTCCCTTACTTAACTCCTTTACTTATTTCTCCCTTATCATGGCATCTGATTGCTGAATGAGGCGTAGTGGTAAGGCATAACCCAGGCGTGTGGTTGCTAGGAGATCAGCCATTATGACGTTATTGTAAATTTTAGAACGTTCCATCTATGTCCATAATGTAAGACGTCGTCTCAGGCTCTGTTTCATTCAATTATTAAATTGAAACACAAAGGCAATATAGACTGCAAATTTCACATAAAATTCTGTTCCGAAACCGGTCAGGGTGTGAATAAATTTTATGCGGAATTGGCAAAGTCTATTTTTTCTTTTTGTTACTATGTCCATGATGCTGTGTTTTAATGGATGCATAATCTTTCCTGTTTTTTTATGGTTGTGAATTGTGCGAGGGAACAGCGAGTATTCAAAGCTGTATGGATCCATCGCTCTTTCAATTCATTATTAGCGAGTATTCTGATGCAGTGCAGGAGTCTATTACTTTGGTCCATTTCGAACGTTAGCTCGATCTCGCTGTACCTTACTCGAAGCCTTGAACTTGCTTGCTCTTTCCCTTCCTTGAAGGACGCCTCATGAGCCAATAGACGACTTCAGGGGAAATCTGTTCTTGGAAAGACACCCACATTGACACCATGTTGGTCCTAAGCACCTCATGGGAGAAGAGACATCTAATCTTAATGAATTCGATATGCTGATCACGAATCAGAACGTCGCTTTTCGTCGAATTTCACTCATGAGATGGGCGTATTTGAATAGATAATATCAATTTTTATAACATCATTTGCGCCATGGCGAATATTTTACTTCACATGTCGATAACAGTAACAGATTTAAAAAAATGAATTTTAAGAAGTTAATTTGTGAATCTTTTCTTGGTGGTTTACTGTTTTTGCTGATTAAATTTAATTCAAAATTATCTATTTTCACTGACTCTATCTGGCGGACCTAGTTTTAAGTATAAGTATACCTATATGCGTAAGCAATGTACGTTTTTTGTTATGTTTATCGACAACAGTAATAATCCCTCCTCTGTTACATCTAACTTTGCAGTAATCTTACTCTTGCAGATTGAGAACCGTAAACCTTAGTGGATTAAATATTCAACTTCGTTTTTATGACTTGGGAAACTCCGTTTTTATGGCTTGGGAAAGATACTTCAGTAAGTCATCAAGAAATCAAAGAGACAGAAGGATGGAGCCAGGAGTGGAGGGATGAGTAAAATCTTGATACCAACTATCTCAGGTGCCATTTGGAGAGTTCTTCATGTACAATCCGCCTCCCGTCAGAAGTGACTTAGAACTATGAATCTCTTCGTGATATCTGTTCAGAGTACGTTAAAATTGATCCGGAGTTCTCTCAGCCCTTCCTCAATTCCCTAAGAAATGCTGCCTTTACTAACAAAATCACCTCTTTTAAATTACACCTATGAACTTGGCCATTTGTTGCCTCTCCGCAATAGCAACTCTTACTAATGATACCGATTCACCCATAATTTACATCTCCATCTACATATTACACTGACGGCCACCTTAGGGGTGTTTGGCAGGGTGCGAGTTGTTACAAATTTGCACTACAGTGTAGAAATTAAATTTTATCAACATGCACCACACTGTAGGTGTACTAAAAATGCTGCAGAAACTAGTGAAATAATCTATGTTATAATCATCTACGTAACTGTGATACTAGATTCAAACAGGGAACATGCAAAACATGTTGTTAGCACTACGGTGAAATCTTAGAATCATGCATTAGCAAGCGCGTCAATGAATCAACTGAACTACCTGTCAGCTAACCTTCTTCAAAGTCTTAAGGTAGCAATTATGCTCTCTTATCGATCGTGGGAGAAGGACATTTTAAACCTGTCTGTTCAGCAGTCTATATCCCTAATTTAATTCTCATGATCTGATGTACCGTAGTATGTTGGATTTTTTGTCGTTGGGGCTTCTTAGTTTGTCCTAATGCCCTCATCAAGGGCTTTTCATCATAGGTGACCTCACGAAAACAATGGCTATGTGCCAGAGTATGAATTAAGTCAGCCCACATACTTCTTAGTGTCTTAACTCCTTTGCATGACTCGTCACTCAAGTTTAAATTCCATGTTGAAGCATGAATGTTTCGCATGTTTTCCCGTCGGAAACATGTGCTCAGCGACATCTCTCATTAGCATCAATGCGGGCTGGATAATCGAAGTAATTATAGACGGGCGATGATCTCACAATCAACTGCATAATTATTTTGTGCCCGAGGGATTTGAAATTCCTCGTGAAACTTAAATTCACTTTCTATTGTTGTGAAGCAGACTTCCTCGCGTTTCATATCACGTCAAGGTTTCTCCAGGAAATCAGCGTCCCTCCGGGCTAAGTGCACCTCTAAGACTTCGGGGAGCTTTCTGTATTTAGATCGCTTGATAGTATCGCTTGGCGGGTTCTTTCGCAACATCCTACGAATTAAAACCACCGCTGTTGTAACACATTTATCAGTCCGCTTCGCACGATTCTAACTCCACAGCTTCCTCTAGCTCCTTTTTCCATGTATACTATGCCAAGACTTAGTTAATTTTGCTTATTAAAAGGTTGAATAATACTGGAAACGCTATGACTGAGAAAATATAAGCAATATACTCTTGCGTTTCAATTGCTCCGCCACTTCCAAAGTCCTGCGTTACCCCATTCAGAAGATTTTTACCTTGTTTAAAAGAGGCCTGTGTTGAATGTGTTGCAAGTAATTATTAATTTTTTTCAATAATGTTAATTTCGTACAACTATGTTGCTCATTTGGTGGTCGCTAATTTGAGTTGTGTTGTTTACAAAAGGGTAGAAATAAAAGGCTATAAGTGACCAGTGACTAGAAAATTTTATCGGAAAGTTGTTACAAGATTCTCTCGAGGAGAAAGCCTATGAGGGTAAAATATTTCGGCTATTATTTAAAAATCTTGCTTCACCTCAAAACAATAAATTTTAACCGTAAGTAATGCTTAATATAAGCTAGCATCATGTAAAAGCGTTGAAGCTAATCGTTTCCATTCACACTCGCTTCCTAACACTTTGACAATTAAATATGGTCAATGTATCCGTAATAAGCGATTATTGAGAGAGTGAAATTAATACGAGAGGCTTTAAATTTGAAAGTTGCGTAACATTAAGCAGAAAAAACCAGTATCAGCACATACCAGGGTGACCTAGATTATCGCGATGTTTTTTTTCCTGGGCGCGATCAATTACAATTTATGAACCTGTATTTAACCTTATCTAGGTTGTTATTGCACAGGTAAAACATTAGAGTTTGAAGTTAACGTCCAACATATATTACACTGTTTTTCCTCTGCTCAAATGTTTTCGCATTTCACGACGCCAATGTAATAACGGAGCAACCAGCGACTGGAGGAGGAGTATGCGGGCTCATGCGGGCGAGAAGTAAAATTGGGGGTGGAGACGTTGAATGACGACTATTGCAATCACATATTTTGTTGTATTTCAACTAGTACCTTAAAGAGCATTATCATGGGGTCCCGATGCCCCGACAACATGATTATCATAAATTATTGATAGAAATCACCACTCAACCTCCGTTTCCGTATTTGTATCGCTGTGTTATTATTTCGCATGTGCTACAACAAGGCCTCTGTGAATGATGAAGCCGCGTATTCACGTTAAGCTCGGCCTACGTAATCCAATAGGTGACATCACAACACAAATACTCGACAGGTGAGGGTAACCCACGGCCTTGAGGTTGGTCGGGGGAAGGGCCGAACATCCGTGATTACCCGCCTCGCCCCCCATGAACAGAATTCTGCAACTCGATTGGAGCCCCATGATCTAAAAAAGGTTATACCAGCTTTTGCAGTGGCAATATTTGCCATCAGGGGTGGGGACCGACTGTTGAAACAATTGTAGTAATTACCAAACTTTGTGTCTTCCACTGATGTATTATTACTGGTACAATAGGTACACTAGATCTAGTGTACCTAATGATTGCGTAATAGCCTAAACCGGTTATACCTGTAATAACAAATCTGTGGAAGACCCAAAGTTTGGTAATTACTACAATGTCGACCGTCCATCAAGTAAAAACTTCGACATTTGATTCTGTTGAAGCCATTTTACTCTTTAAGGGATCTTGAGTTGGCTGACTAGGATAGGATTAATATTGAAACGAGAAGCTTTCACTTGGTGGAAGGATGTCATAATGAACAAGTTGAAATTTATGACTCACACAATTTATTTAAAACTTACGACCGGTTTCGGGTGTCAAGCCATCTTCACGTGACTGACGATCGTATGACAGCCGAAACCGGTCGTAAGTTTTAAATAAACTGTGGAAGTCACAAATATTATCTTGCTCATTAGGATAGGATTATTTGAGTAATGCGGGAAGGGTGGAGAGGAACTAGCTAGCTCTTAACGGAAGTCACCCAGGGGCTTCGCGTCTATAGCTTCACGCACGTCCAATACAACGGACGAGATTCTGAACTTTTTTATCCTCGTAGCTCTAAAGTTGATAGTATCGAGATTCCTCATAAAAATCTTCGCCAGTTCTCTGGAATCCCATCCTGGGCTAGCGGGAGTGGGCAATTCAGCCTCCACCCCAACTGATTTGATTCCTCAGTACCGAATTCTCACAAGTCTCTCACAAATGTCGTGATCACATCCCGGGAGACGATCGGAGGGATACACCTAAAGTGCTTTCCACAACGCACTCAAGTTGGTATCAAGAGTCTATCAGAAAAAAATCTCTACGACTGCCAAAATTTGAACCTTGGTCCAATATGGTGGTGATCCAATTTTCTAACCACCACAAAACAACTCATCTTCGATTCCATCACATTCCTGAGCAAATTCTCACAGATCTCTGGCATATTTTGGCTTCAACCGACGAACGGACGAAGCAATTCACGTTATAGGTTCTCCACATGGCACTTAAGTAGGAATTCCTCAGGAAAAACCTCCGCAGGGTCCCAGCATGAGACTCGCCTTTACAAACACAATCACTTTATTAGGAGGACGAGTATTTCTGAGATTCATCTGAAAATATTATGGATATCACATCAATCATGAGTGTCTCAGGAGAGGTATCTGTGATAAATGGTCGTATCCAGTCCCTCCTGTTCTAGATGCGAGATTGAACTAGATTTTTCCTCCGGATTCCTGCACCTTTCCGGGGGGTGAAGGGGGAAAGCGCCCCACCCACTCGCACTCACCTGATCCTCGAGCGAGAGGGACGAGACGAACTCGCCGGGGGCCCTGGGGCAAGGGGCGTAGTAGTAGACGAGGAGGCCGGTTACGACGACGGCGGCGGCCGCCAAAATGAGGAACAGCGCCCCCTTGGCGTGGCTGACGAAGCACCCGCCGCCTCGGCCGTACTTGATGTTCGGGTAGTCCTCGGTGATGAACTCTGCCCTGCTGCCCGTCACGGACATCTGCGACGTGTTCATGCTCGCGGCGGCGTCGGCAGCTCCTCCTTGCGCGGCGGCCAACGCGTCGCGACTGTCCGTCCACGACCAAGGAGATTCCTGCCAAGTGGAAGGGAGAGAGAAAAGAAAGAAGGCCGTCGCTTGTATTTTATTTTTTTTATTAATTCTGCCTCAAGTTTTTTTCCTTGATATTCGCGGAGAGGGAGGGATATTGTAAGTGTGAGGGTGTGCGAGCAATGACGAGAGAGCAGCAGGTGGTTGGCCGGATGGGGGCGAGAAGGCATCGGGAGGGAGGGAGGGTTGGAGGAGGAGGAGAGGGGGTGGGATTCCGGAGGGGAGGGCGACGGGTGGGTGGGTGGGTGGGCGGGGGAGTGAGTAGAGGGGGGGGGCGAAGAACGGGTGCAAGGCGGGCTTCGGGAGAAAGTGAATACTTCTAACCCGCCAGCCCGAAAACCATAGATCGACAAGGCAATCCGTGTCAAAGGCGACCAGAGTGAGATGTTGATCGCTTGAGCTGGATATCAAGTCTCAAATTACGACAAATGAGCGGCAAATCGGTTTTCTAGTCAACACAACGAAATGGTCAGTAGACAACATAGTTAAGATTAACGATTTGAGAGATTAGAGATTAAAATTAATCGTTAAAAATGTAGTTAACTATTTAACCTAATAGTTACTTTATAGAATAATTAACTTTTAACTTTTCATTCTTAAAATTGGACATTGATACAAAAATAACTTAAACTAATTTTTTCGTTAATTTTTGGCGGATGTTGATCTGCTCGAATTTGGGCGCAAAGCTTTCCCAACAGACAAAGAGTACCTATCTAAGAATGCAATATAGCTGGGTTGTTGTGTAAGAATGCAATGAATAGGCACAGACGAGTACATCCAAACAAAAGGGGGGTAGAGGGGAATGACCACCAAAGTTTAGGATCTCAGTCAGACCCAGGAACGTTTTCAGACAGGAGAGGACGATCCGATGCAAATTTAGAAATGATAATGTCATTAAAGTTTAATGACTTTTTAAGTAAAAGTTAAATAAATTTTTCTTGAATTTTAAGTTTGTATTTATTTTACCCCAACTGTGAAAAATAGCTTTTAAAAGTTACTTTTTAAAAGTTTCGGAAGAGTAACTTTAATCTAAAAGTTACTCTTTTTAACTTGAACTTTGCTCGGTTACTTTTTCAGAAAAGTAACTTTTAACTTTAACTAGCTACTTTTTACAGAGATTTACTTTAACTTGAATCTATTATTTTTTGGTAACTTTCTGAACTATGTTAGCCAAATTACGAAAAAATTGGGGCACATGTTTCACTTTGTTTTAAAGGTTTAATATGTCTGGGCGCTACGTGTTAATTTGATGCTCATTTGTGAGACCAACCAATCACCTTTAGGAATGTAATGAGAAAACTCATATTTAGAGAATATATCGGGATCACAAATGTGGGAACGTTGATACGTAATTGATTTGCTAGATGAATTAAAAGGCTGATTAATCTGGACGAACAATTAGAACAAGGCAAAGGCATCAAAGTGCTGAATGCAGATACTGTTGTAGTTTCAACAAAGGGTAAAATTTTCTCCCTTATTTCTTCCCAGAATCTTGGTGAACTAAAGAGCAATGCAGAATTGCGAAACTACAGTTTGTGGGAAAAGTAAATGGATGAATGAAAATATGTCCATTTGACACGGATTTATCGATTTGGGAGACGAATAACAATTCACGGAATGGCCAGGTGACATTATTTATTTGATTATTTAATTCGATCCATTGTTTATATGCAGCATTTTTTCTATTTTTGAATACTACGCGATGATACACCTACAATAGCCGATATATGCCGATGCTAAGGAATTTTTCTGTTTTTCTTTTCTTTCCTACGCTGACCTGTATTCAATTTTTCAGTTTTTTGACCGTACGAAGTTCCCCACGTAATTGGTTTAACCCAGATTGATTACGGGATACTTAAGTTTCATTCGTTTGTTTTTTCAAGATGTTTTGTGATAACGCTCGAGCAGTCTGTTACAATGGCATGAATAAGTAATAAACATTTCACGGCGTATTCCAGGATGTGGTACAGATTGGAGATAAGTGAGAGATGATTTCACGGTATGCAAGGCCATTCACATTTTCACGGTTTCAAGCTTTGCCCTTCGATCAAATCTCCATTCTATAAGCAATGATACGTGCTTTAGCCTATGCGCATGACTAATAACTTCCCTTTTAAGGCGTGAATTCCTTCACTAATTCAATTGCATTATGTTTCAAGCTGTAGGATAACCTTCTCTGAAGTTTATATTCGTTTTCGCGATTGCTCGGTGATAAAAGATTCACTTACGCCGACATTTGATAGTCTGTACGAAGAGAAATTATCGCTGCTGTCGATTTCTTCTCATATTTACTCGAAGACAGTGCATATTGGCAGCTGTTCTAAGGTTCTTGATGATGACTTACCCTTCGAAATAACCTTCGCAGTTGTGAGTTGAAAAATTAAATTGACTCGTTCAAGATAGGCTCTTTAAACATCGTTTGGTGACGGTTTTTTTTCAGTCCAGAATGAAGCATAAGAAATTATGGACTGTGCATTTTATGCCCGAGAAAATCTCCGAATAAATCTATGTCTGTTTGGATGAGTCATTCATGTGAGACATGCTTGGATAGATTTTATCTTAACTTTCTTTGGATCTTGGAATGTGTACGCGGGGCTGGACACGCTTGTCTGATCGTAGGCGATGGGATAATCCTTATACAGCTTACCATTAATTCCTAATGTAGCTCCTTGCTCTGCGTGCAGAGTTGCATCCCATCAAAAACCATTGAAAATGTTCTCCCATTTCATGACATTTTATAAGTGATCCGTTTCACAAATGCCACCAGCCGTCCACATATATACTTTTGAAATCCCAGTACATACACTTAATAAATAAGCTAACTGATTAAATGCGAGCTAGGAACCCGATAGAATAAGTAATCGCTTAAAGATAGCCTCTAACTAAAAGCGAAAGCAATGGAAACAATTAGTTAATTTTAACTTCTCGCATTTAGTTTGTAAAAATTATTTATGCTCTCAATAGATAAATAAGAAACAGTAAGAAAATGACGTTGGTGACAAATTGACGCCACTTTTAAAATTAAATCTTCTAATGAAAACTCATAATTCACACGAATAATACTCATTCCAAATGAATTAGCTTCATTTAAAATGTTTGTGTGAAATTCATATTGAAATATCATTCGCCACGACTTGGCATTGAATCCCTCGATTGCACGCCGAGTGCTCTAACCAATTAAGCTACCCAGGTATCCTCATCCTATGTGATCTCATGTGGGTTTTAAGGAGAAAGTTGCCCTTACAGGTACTGTGCATGCAATTCCAGAGGTACCCATATGCGAGTGCTATGCGCTACAGTCCACGAGTTAAAGCCCAACTTTAAACATTTTTTATGATTGAAGATTTGCAGTGAATTTCACACAATTGTGTAAACGCTATTGGGTGACAACGTTTAATTTACTGCGTGACGAGTTCCTTAGTTCTTTAAAATGTTTTTGCCGATAGTTCCCGAGGGTAATATGGAGAGCAGGCGACTACATAATTACAAAGTACACGAGATGTCACTTTTTTAACAAGCTTCATCGATCGGAGCTATAGATTTTCTTCAAAAATATAGAATTACTGTGACATTCCCGTTGACGCTTATCGCTGTAAACGTCATATTATGGGCCGAGGGCGGATATAAACTGGAATGAAAAATTTTCCTTTGCTGTGTGGAGCCACCATGGCCGTCAGCTTCCTTCTCTCGCGCACTGGTGAGAGATGCGGAATCTGCTGTCGTTTTCAATTTCTGTTGCTCCCAAAATTATCTGGAACATTCAGTGGGTGAAATTCCTAGCTACTTAAAATTCAGACTTCAATGATCTTTTTATCTGAAACCTCTTCATGCAGAAATGCACGTCCTTATTTTTAACATAATCATTTCTATAGTAGTCATAACTTAGCATAATTTCCTTGCTGAAAATCTCAATGAAGTTACATATACCTGAAATTATTCCAGTGTGTTTCGTGGTTATATCCATGACAAAAATTCTATTTTACTCTCACTTGAGCGATCCCTCCGCGATTTCCTCGGACGATTTTACGTCGAGCTGCCTTCATATTACTCTGGGGGAGGCACCTGATTTTACACCCATGCCTGGCTACATTCTGCGTCTACATCTACGAAATACCATGTAAGCCGCCACTAGGGTGTGTGGCACGGGGTGATTCCACACCAGGCATGCAGCACTCATTCCAGTTTAAATCAGAACCGCGCACGTTCCCCCGGATGCCAGGCGCAGGCCAAAAGCAGTCAGGACAACAGTGCGCAGTCAGACCAGAAACTAGGAGAGTGATACGTTGAAGAGCGTACAACCATGCAGTACACTACTCAAGATTCAATTACTGGTGAGTATGATTAATACGACAAATAAATAGCACTACAATGTACTAAGACATGCAGGAGTATATAATGCCCGAGATTATATGCGAGGTAAGGGGCTAATAATCATGTTAAGATATTTAGCACTACTGAAAAAACTATTTAATCTAGTCAGTATCCTAGAACTGATCTACAGCTACAATCTTGAAGAATTAGGATGGGAATCGCTATCACAGCGTAGATTAAATTATAGGCTTAACCTCCTAAATAAATTTCAGGAAAATCATTTTACTGACGACGTCAAAAACATACTATTAACCCCTTCGTACTACGGCAGATTAGATCGCGCCAATAAAATTAGAGAGCTAGATTGTAGAACCGATAGGTATAAAATGTCATTTTTTCCGCGTACCATTCGGGACCATAACAGCTGTGATCGTCGTCATGAATAGTTCGAGTATTGACAATAGGCAGGCAGTTAATCTTTCTCATTATATTCTCCTCTTTCTTATTTATGCATGATGTAAATAATGATGTTCTTATTTATGCATGATATTTAGAATCTGTAGTAGTAGTCTTTGTATCCCCTGCATGTTGGAACGATTGACGATAGAATGTTTGTTGGTTATTAGATTTTTAATTGGCGCTTTGCATGTGTGGTACGCGGGTTTCAGTGTAATTTCGGTGTTCTACCGTATCATTCATACATGCCTGGTGTGGAAGCACCCCCTGCCACACACCCTTTGGGTGGCTTGCAGGGTATGACGTAGATGTAGATGTAGATGTACAGCAACTATTATGGTCCCTTAATGTACTTAGAAATATGCCATTTCAGATCTATCGGTTCTGCGGTCTATTTCCTTAACCTGATTCCTGTGATCGTTCCATTCTAAGATGACGTCATCAATGCCAAGATTTCTGTTCACTTCCCTCCTCTAACCTTTTCTTTCCAATATTATTAGGTGCTTTTGGATTATCTTCTAAACTTTACGAGTTTTAATTAAATTTTGAACGTATACAACTTTGCATCATCGCCCTTAGTCGTAATTACCCCGAGAAATTCCAATTAATAATCCGTTTTAAGCGAAGACTCCACTTTTCAGTTTTCTCATACCCAAGAAACTGGGTTTTCCTCTGATATGAAAATCGACGTTACCATTAGGAGATCTCTTTCATTTCCTGGGGTGACATCAGAGTTCCTTATTTCATCTACATCTATTTATTACCCAGCAAGCCGCCACAAGGGTGTTTGGCAGGGGGTGACCTATCACCAACATGAACTACAGTGAAGAAATTTACTTTCACCAACAAACACCACACTATCGGTATGCTACAAATGCTACATAAACTACTAAAATGATCCATTATGTAACTATAAAACTCTTAATGAACAGAAACTCTTTCTCGTAGGCGTTTAAAAAGTCGTCAAAGTGGAAGTAGGCCAATGGGGATAATTCTCAGAGAAACCGTCTTATGAACCCACTTCATGAATTAAAACTAGCCGTTAAAAACGCTTGATTTGATATGAAAAATGATGGTAACTTGTACGCTCTAATGAGTGCAACCAAAAAAATTACGCAAGGCAAGCGCATTCGTTTTGGAGAACCGTCGTGAACACACCTCTATCATGCAAAGTTTTAATTGCATGGAGATAGTAAATGTCTTCGTAATTGCAAGAAATATTTTGGTAATTGAGTTTCTATTGTAAACGAGACATGGGTCGAGACACGCCATATGAGTGAGGGTGAGTGGTGAAATATCGCCAAAAATGTTCTCGCATATGAGCTTTACTTTCGAGATGAAATTGGCAAAAGTCTAAGTGGAGTGGCTAAAAAGTTCGAAATGAAAGCGCCGCCAAGCAGCTCTTTTTTTTTCAAATAAAGACTCCTCTACTCTCTTTATCGCCTGACTTCCGCGCGACTCTCTCCCACACAGCTGCAGGTGTCGATCACGCTCCGGCTCGCCAAGGAAGCCTTATACCCGTCACTCTCCGTAAAAGGGGTGGCGACTTGCCGTGTACTGTACAAGAATGGTCGCGCATCTCCCCTTGACCCCCCCCCCACCACACCTTTGAAAAACTTATATTGTGGGAAGGAAGAGGGGGTGAGGGTTCAGAGACGACACGTCGCGTACTCACGTTCCCTTACGTCACTTCCTCAAGGATCAACCTCGTCTCTTCGTGAATTGAACGCCTGAAAGCACACGAGTTGGCGTTACTCGGGTGGTGGTTCCCTTGCGACTGCGTTTATCATAGAAGACGAATGAGAAAAGTTAACGAACGCTTGATTCACTCGATTGAATCTAAATAAGGCGATAATTTATTATAAATATACTTGGTTAATTCCAAAAATTTTTTGATTCGCATTATAACTAGTCATGCTCATCTAAATCTTCCGTTGTGATTCCTGTTACTACGATTCTTATGCATGTAATCGTTTCGACCATAATACATAGTTTGGCTCTAGCAAAATATGTTGAACGTCCGGCAAAAATATCAAACTTACGTAAAAACCTTAATCTATATTTTTCCTGTCGATGGAATAGAGGTTTCCACCCTAATTCCCTCAACATTTTAGTAACACTGCTATGTTCATCGTATGTATCGTGACTAAATGTACTATGTGGATAAGTATGATTTTATTGACGTCAATATGTATACGTGACAATTTTCTTCAAGTTTCACGAAAATAAATAATGCAATTTGGTTTCACCGTATTTCATGATGGTTAGTGAAAGACTTCACAAAGTAATGAGAGGCCACCGGCGAAGTAACGGGCCAAAACTCGGTATCATTTCCCATCTAAGCTCTCTTATCATCTCAGTCGCCTCGCCTAGCCTTGGCGACTCGAGGCGTGCACCCTGAAGAAGGTAGCTTGATATGCATCGCGAAGATTTAGATAATTCAGGTTTCTTCGCCGGCGAAGGACGGGCGTCTCTATTTTGAAATTTCGAAAGGATTCTTTTCATCGGTCATTCCTCTTTTGCCATATGAGAATACATCAATATAAAAAAAGCTTAGATGCTTTCGTATCTGCCAACATTTGTTGAAGAAACAAATTGTGACAAGGATTTCCATTAGGTTTAGGTGATGAATAGACATTGAGGCCTTGCTGAGTAGATAGTGAAAGTTTTTTCTATAGTAATTTATTGCTTCAACATTTTGAAAACCTCAATGATCAAAGAAAGTAGGTTACGACAGGGATTGTTTTAGAGAATGAAAAAATGTATACTCGTACCTTAAACAGTTATTCATTATTCTACATCTACATCAAAATTTACATACTACCCTGTGAGCCGCCGCATTGGTGTATGGCAGGGGGTGTTGGGACACCAGCCAAGTAAAGATGTAAGGGAAAAGGTTTTGGGAGGTAAAATGGTGACGTGTAATACAGAGGATTATTGAGTGGAGCTCTGTTCTTATTGTGGTCGCTTATTGTGCGCGAAAAGAACGAGTTTGTGTACCTGTCTGTTCGGTAGTGTATCTCTCTTAATTAATTGCTTCTGTCAGAATTAGAGATGTGGTGAGGCGTCATGATAATATTATCTGTGTCGCTCCGAAACACATCTATTCTGAATTTCTAAAGCAAGCTAATCCTTGGTAGCCTCCAAGTTTCTAGGGGCTCCCACCTTAATCCCTCTAAAAGCTGTAAAACACTATGTTCGCTCGTAGCAGTTTTTACGGAAGGGCGTAGCTTTTCTTTGTACTTACTTTTTTGGTTAAATCTTTCTGTCCAAGGTCCCAAATGCTCGCGGCGTAATCGAGGTGTGGCCTCACCAGAGCGAAGTAGCATGTCTCTTTTACTTTTTTGTCTGAAGACCTTCCTCTTATGCACTTAAAAAACCGATTTTTTATAAAATTCTCTGTCGCATGTGTTTTGTGTATTCCCCACGATATAATTGTGGTTGATAAGTGGGTGATTATTAAACTTTTCGCCACACTCTATTAAAAATCACTTCAAGCACAGCATCCTCGCCCCGTGTCAAAATGCTATTTTCAATATCGCTTCTCCCGTGTGCACATCTGCATACGCTAATGAGTTGGCTCGCTGTTGTTTCACTTCCAGGATCAGTGGATTGTCCCCGCCTCGAAAGAAGTTTCTCCTAGGGATGGTTATGAGGCGTCATCGACAAGCGAGACTCTCATTCTTTCTTCCCCCGGGATGCGACGGAGCCACATGGTGGGAGAATCACTGGGGGGGCGTCCATACATCGTTACGCATGGAAAAGCGATGAGTCAGTGCGCGCAGTGGGATGTCGCGGCGTGGAGGCTGCTCCTCCCTCCCCCCCCCCCCACACCCCACATGCCTCCCCTTTGATGTGGTGGCGCCTACTCCACCACCTCCTCTCATAGGTGAGTACTTACGTGTTGCACAGAGGAGAGGTGATAAACGGTTCTCATGCGCAATCGCACGTCTTTTGTCGGCTCTGACGCGTGGTTGTGTGTATGTGTGTGGGAAGCGAGAGGAGGTAGGACTTAAAAATGATGCTAAAACTCGAGATGACGGAGCTCCCGATCGCAAACATTTTGCAGTACCTCGAGACCATTTTTTTTTTAAACGCTCGATCCAGATGCACATTTGGCGTGCACATATTCCAGTGTGCTGAGCCGGCTCCTCCGTGAGGGATTATGCGCGGCGAAATTCAATTCCGAACGTCTCCGATGCTGCGTTAATTCTGGTCTCATGAGCGTGCCTGTTTATGAGTTTATCCATACGCTGAGCACGTTCTATCGATAAAACTTCGGTCGCATCGTGTGCATATTCAATACTTATCCTCATTAGTTTCCGGCACATAAAACTAATTATAGAGGCCTCAATAAAATTTAGATGGCGTCGCACTGGAACGTGGCCACCCTCTTTATTGATTTACAGTCTGAAGGCTCCTTATTTCTATACTATTTCCTCCACTGTTCCGTTTCAACCCGAGATTAATGGATCTCGTGCCTGAAACCTCTAATAGTCCGCGAATATTTTCTCAAAAAATTTCTTACATTTTCTCCGATTGGCCATGAAAAAAATTACATTTATCATAATCACGGGTGTTTCCCCTGCTCTGTCGCTAATCGCTTGTTTTGCACGCTTTTGCACGCTTATTTGCTAATTTCGCACCCTTGCTATGTTGGTCAGTACTCAAAGCTGTAACGTGAGCGTGGCCTGTCCGCCATATTTGTACACCCTATTTTATTTTACTGCTTAAGGGATGACGGGCTAATTTTGCGATTGACGACGTCTCCCATCAATAACTAATTAGAAATAAACATCAATTTACTTCTTTTAATTGAATTGGCCTTATATATTTTTTTAAATTTATTTAAATTAATAATGATAAGCATTCATGGTAAAAACTATTGTAAATTCGAGTGGATTACATATCAATAAATAAACAATGTATGCATCAAGTGTTACTTGCCTTACATTTTGAACAGATGCTCGATAATCTTCCATTGCATCCACTAAGTGTTCCATTTCGTCTTTGGAGTGCAAAAGAAAGTAAGGCAAGAGATGGGATGACCGGTGTGGTTATTTTTAGGTTGTCAGGCTGCAGTTTGATGACGTATTCTCTGTTCAGATACCTCTCTGGTATATTTTCTTCCAGAATACTCTATAGGTTGAAAAACGTTTCAATTCCTTAAGCTCTCGCGCTACTATGGTAATAGTATTTTAAAAGAACCACGAAACTTGCCGCGCAGTTAGTTCAACGGAGTCACCCGATAGTGATCACACAATTGTGTGAAATTATCTAGATGTGACTCCGTTGAAGTAACTGTGCGGCAAGTTCGGTGGTTATTGACAATGTCCTAAGTAAACACCTTTGTGTTTAAAGTTGGGCTTTACCCCGTGGACTGTGGCGCTTAGCGCTCGCATACGGGTACCTCTGGTATCATATGCACGGAACCTATGAGGACAACTGACCCCTTAAAGCCCCCATGAGATTCTCAGTGAAAGAGAACGCCTGGGTAGCTTAATCGGTTAGAGCACTTGGGGCGAAATCGAGGGATCTGGTTTCGAGTCCAAGCGAATTTAAATTATTACTCGATTAAATTATATAAAGTTTATTATTTTCGAAAAAAGTCCAAAAAATAACTGAGCATCGCTGCCAGCAATATCGCTCCACGACGTCACCCGCCAGGTTCCCGATGACGTAGTGCTTCCTCGCCGCCAAGCCCGCGTAAATTTTAAGATGACGAGAATTCCCATAAAACAACATAGTTCTCTTGTTTAATTCATGTCCTTTATACAGAAAAATATGCCATCCACTTACAAAAGAATCTCAATAAAAGATTCGCATTCCTCATTCCTTACCGTAGGTTTTGAATACTAAACACTGATCGTTGTTGTGAGGAACGTGATTCACGTGTGTCCGGGCGATGACTAATCTTCTAGTATCGGCATAATGTTCACTCCGGGGAGGCTGCGCGATCATCCCTTGCATTCCATCGGGCTTTTAATGGTCGAGTGACGCCGCAGCAGGCCTGACGCCAGCGTTGTGGGTTCGGCATTTCCGCATTCGTGGGCTAATGAACGCTGAAAACGATACTGCCATTCGTAAAGGCTGAGAAAGACTAACACACTCTCTCTCCAGCAGAGATTTAAATGACGGTTCACTGCGATGCATAGAACGGATTCTGATGCTGAAACTCAAAAGTCAAATTCAATGGTGCGCGGGAAAGAAATTATTATAAATTAAATGGATATGCGCGACACATTGAAGAATAAAAATTAAAAAAACGAAGTGAAAAAAATTTCAAGAAAAAAATACGTTTGTTTTGGACGTGTTATTGAGGAGACGACCGTCAACTGTCAAATGAGACGATTCGCTCAATTAGGACGGGCGGAGTGGCAGTTGTGTGTCATTGAGTGCACTTGCAAGTAATTTTCCAAGTCAGTTGAAAAAATCCTGAGACCTCATTTCATTTGAGAACATCTGTTCATGTGGTTGAACTAAACATACATGAAGAAATGGTAGTTATATAACAATTACCTTTCATATTATTGCATTGATTGCGGTATGTTATGACTTCAGCTCTGGATAGTTCTCTGCGTGGCACTCGGGATTAGGACGAGTATCATATTTAACCATATTTTTTCGAATCTTTGAGTCGACTGTACACCTTAAAATTTGTAAGCAACAAATACCACAGCATGAAGTATACCATTTAGCGTTTCCCATAAAATATCAATGTATATGCAACCGAGTATATCTTTTTAAAATACTTCTGATTTGCTTAAAAACCAAACTAATAAAAATAAGACTTTTTACTTTTATTTACTGAAGTCACTTATAAAAATCGTATGGAAGGTTTCACACAAATCGGTGCATTCAAATATCGCTCCAACACTCGAAAAGTGATTTGTTTCGTGAATTTTATATAGGTAGTTTGCGCAGTCTTGTATGTTTGTATGCGCCCTAGGCACTTGCGCGAATTGACAGAAATATTGCCGATTTGTAAACATGTTCAGCACCAATTTGGGGAGGGAATCCCGTGACCAAATAATCCGTTGAGGTTGCCTTAAGTTAAATTTGCGATAATGAAAAAATATATTTTCTTTTTATCTCTTACCGAGCCAGATAAATATATTTCAACTGTTGTTATTATATTGGACGTAATTTAGATGCGTTTGTTTGTCCCAATACCTTATATTCGTGCCCCCATCAGCATATTTCGTGATTGAATGGATGGAGTTGGCGGATCCCAGTTTGCGATGTTGCAGCCTTTGCGTTGGGTAACGAAATGGAAATTTACCATTTTTTCATTCTCATTTCCATTCCCGTTTCGATTTTTAACATTTCTTTACATCTGCAGTTTAGGAAATGTATTTAAAAAATCAAAGCACGTGCCGTGTAAAATAAAAAAAATCCGTTTCCTATCCATTACTTTATTCCAAACGAAGTCATATGATACATAATTACCATGTCTGTATAGGTAAGTGGAAATTCGAGGGTACATTCCGAAAGGACTTCAGGAGTTGCAAGGCCTCTGATCTATAGACGTACGAGGATCGAAACACCATTGCAATCCGGTCGGAGAACGGTTAGGAGGAGCGCTAATTTCTATGTCTTCAGTTTCCTTATTCACAATGTTACCGCCCAAGTATTATTTGAGCAGCTTTACCTTGTGCCAGCGTACTTACCTACGAATGGATGTCAAATATTGCGCGAATTCACCTTAATGGCGGTGGTTAGCGGTTCGCCGCAGCTGAATATTTTCCAATCACATAATTTTTTAAGCCCACCTACAATATTCGCAAAAATGTTACTTTGAGAGAACAACCCCTCTGATCACCTTTGTGCGGCGCTTTCCTTAAGCTGCTATGAGTTTTGGTCCATCCTGCCTGAAAATTAATCATCATTTATCTCATCGATTATCGATCTTAAAATTGTTATGCTACAGATGTCCGGTCCATTCTCCTTTCTGTGCGTTCGCTTAATACCATCATTGGTCTTCATTTGAACATCTCTCAATTTTACTTACATTAGATATTACTTTCTTGGTCTCTTTCGCTGATTTTTCGTAATTGAATTATTGATTAGAGTTTTGGAAAGGCGCATATGACAATAGATTAAAGCCAGCTTTAATCCTTCAAAAAAGAATTATTGGAAGCATGACTGAAAAATAGAATGAAACACTCATACCCTTTATTTGTATATTTGAGATAGCCCCCATTACAGCACTTGTATATGTTCAAGGTAATGAAATTATTTTATATTATGAGTGGTAATATGCCAAATGTGTATCTGGCAGCACACTTAAGTTTAATTTGAGTTGGGGAAATGTTCAATTAATCAAGCCAAATTTAACCATTTGCAAGTGATCCTTTGTTTACATGTGTCTAAAAGTTTATCATACGTTGCCTGAAACCATAAAAAATACGAAAATTTGTAAAGTATTTATACAACTGGCCAAGTTTTGTATATCGACTGAGGAAGATATTGTACGATTTTTCTGAAATATTATATATTATCCTCCTCTTCAACTTAGTGCTTCGAAAATTTAATGGAACAATCATTATTGTATTATTAATTATATGACTTCCTATGATGTATCAGATGATTATGAAAAATATTATGTAACTTATCATGTTATATGTTTTTGAGGAGGGTTGCCTCAGGACAGGCATTCCCTGGAGGCAACTTAGCTTTCATGTGGGTAACATGTATTCCACGTTTCAAGTTATTATTGTCGATAGCAGAGGGGGGTATTGCTGGTATAATGCGGTCTCGGTGAGGATGAGGGTGCCAGGCCCGAAGACCTCAGTAAGTGCTGAGAAATGCCGCCCGTCTCCTATAGGTTCTGCCAGCAAATCCAGCCACAGCGTCCCCGTCGCGCCGCCTGGGTAACGCTAATTGTGAAAGGGGTGAAAGGCGAGTTTTCAGCGCCTTAAAACCGGATCAACCTGGCTAAGGAAGTAAACCCTAACAGAAAATCCAAGATCCTCCAATGTAGCGGGGGTTGAGCGTGAGGCCAACAACCTCACCCCGGAAAAAAAAAACAAATTGTTGTGAAAAATGCACTAGAGCCTCGGATAACGGACGGGAATAATGGATTACGACATCAGCGAACAGTTCAGAATATGAATAAGGCAATGCTAAAACCTGGAAAGATGAAACAAATTGCCCAGAAATTAGACAAATACCGAATTGATCTGGCTGGGCTCCAAGAAGTAAGGTGGCAGGGTCAGGGGCGTACAGACAAGCCTAATTTCAGCCTGCTATATGGCGGACCAAAAAGAAGATCTGGCCAGCATGGAACCGGAATAATGATGAATACCAAAATGCGGAAAAGTCTTTTGGAATTTGAACCTATCAATGAAATACTTAATAATAATAATGCAAGGCTAGATTTAAAGGAAAATTCAGAAATACTACCCTAATATCAGCTCACGCACCCACGGAAGACAAAGAGAAATTGAAAAAGAACAATTCTATGACGATTTAGAGAGACTACTGTCAAGGATTCAAAACCATGACATGATTATAATTGATGGGGACTTAAATGCACATGTAAGACAAGATAATGGCAGCTCCAAAACCATAGGTCGCTACTCACTACATCAGACTAGCAATGAAAACGGCATTTTCTTAGCACAGTTTGCCTCCAGGAATAACTTAGTAATTAAAAGCACTTGTTTCCCACACAAGAAAATCCATATGGGCACTTGGACGGCTCCAGGCTCAGGAATTGTAACCCAAATAGATCATGTGCCAACAAAAGCCAGGCATACATCATTGATCATAGATGTTCGTAGCTGCAGAGGGCCAAACTGTGACTCCGATCACTTCCTGGTGAAGGCTAAAGTGAGAGAAAGGATCACTGCGGTAAAAAATCTAGATAAAGCAAGAAGGAAGAAGTGGAAACTAGACTCACTGGAAACCGAAGATGGAAGGAACCAGTTTCAAAATGAGATGGAGAGAAACTTGACTAGGTGCAATGACGCTATGGAAGTGGATGAGAAATGGAGAAAAATAGAGCAACCTATTAAGGAGACTGCAGACAAGATACTAGGGAATGACAGAGACACACATATAATGTCTGGTTTGACACGGAGTGTGAAGTGATTTTGGAGGAGAAAATTAGTGCCTGAAAAAGGTTGAGCCAAAGAAGGACAAGGAGAAACTTTAGTGAGTACAAAGAACTAAGAAAGAAGGCTGACAAGCTAATGAGAAAGAAAAAGAAACAAATGCTAAAAAGGAAGGGTGAGGAAATTGAAGAATTGCATGAACACAATGAAGTAAGGCAGTGTTTTATTGCGGTGAACAAAATGAGAACAGGATATGTCCCCAAGACAGGAGGGTGTAAAGATAGGGCCGGGAATGTTATTAATGAGGAACGGAAGGTTATAGAGTGATGGGCTGAGCATTTTGGAGAGCTGCTGAATAAAGAGGAGAGAAATCAGAATGAACATGATAATCTGGAGATGCAAGAAGCGAGAAATGAAGACGCAACAGGATGGGATGTGAGCCCTCCAGAGAAAAAGTAGAGGAGACCATCAGGAAAATGAAGAATAACCGTTCACCAGGAGAAGACAGCATATTAGCGGAACTTCTGAAACATGGAGGCCAAGAACTTTTAACCAAAATCCATGAGCTAATTTGTAGTATATGGCGGAATGAGGTTATGCCGGAGAAATGGAAGACGGGTATAATATGTCCCATTTATAAAAAAGGTGACAAGTTCCTCTGTGGAAACTACAGAGGTATCACACTGCTGAATGTAGCCTACAAGATTTTCTCCGGAGTGCTGAATAAGAGGCTGACATTACTTCCGGAGGCCATATTCGGGGGATACCAATGTGGGTTTTGCCCCAATAAGAGCACAACTGACCAAATTTTTAATGTAAGACAAACGATGGCAAAGTTTTATGAGCATGATATTGAAATTCACTTTTTATTCATTAACTTTCAGCCAGCATTTGATAGTATAAACCACTGGGGGCTCATGAGAACCCTGAGTCAGTTCAAAATCCCTCCAAAACTGATCAGGTTGGTAGGAATTACATTAGCTGATACTAGAGCAATGGTTAAGGTTGAAAATAGGCTCAGTAAGGAGTTCAGATTCAATGCTGGTGTTAAGCAGGGTGATGGACTGTCGGCCGTGCTCTTCAACTTGGCTCTTCACAAAGTGGTGACAAAAATAGATCTGAAGGGAACGCTCTTTGAGAAGTCAAGTCAGATCTGCGCATATGCCGATGATATTGCCATTGCAGCCAGAAGACTAGTGGACTTAGAGAAGATATATGTAATACTGGAAAGAGAAGCAGGCAAAATGGGTCTAAAATTAATGTAAATAAAACCAAGTATATGGTAATATCTACAACGGAGCATCGATGAAAACCACACGACCTAACAATTGACGGAGACACTTTTCAGGGTGTACGTAACTTGGCACGCTACTAACCAGTGACAATAAACTGAAAAGACGCATCCAGGACCAAATTGAGGCCGGAAACAGAGCCTACTTTGCAAATATAAAATTATTCAGGAATAGATAAATAAGTAGAACTCTGAAGTTGAAACTATACATGACACTAGTGCAGGCAGTGGTGACATATGGATCAGAAACCTGAACAATGACTCTGGCAGACGAGAGGACACTCAGTACCTTTGAAAGACAGATCCTTTGTAGAATATATGGGCCAGTATGCGACCAAGGAGAATGGAGCATAAGGTATAATGAAGAAATAGATCAGTTGATTGCAGGAAAAAATATAGTAAGTTTCATTAAGTCCCAGAGGATACGCTGGTTGGGTCACATAGAGAGAATGCCAGGGGAGTAAATCCCAAAACGCATGCTAAAAGGAAGGCTGTACAAAAGAAGAAGACAGGGATGTCTTAAAAGTAGATGGAAGGATCAAGTACGGTACGACCTTTATAAGATGGGAATTCGTGAATGGCAAGACAGAACCTCCGACCGGAATGACTGGAGGGCAATAGTGCAGCATGCCAAGGCCCACATAGGGCCTTACAGCCACTGAGAAGAAGAAGAAGTTGTCGAAAGCAGTAAATTTACTTTACTGTACTATTAATTTCTCCCTCCATCACTGATTTCAAGCGGCTGTTGTCCAAGGATGTGTGAACAAAGTATGTCTCTTGTACTTCACTCAGCTGCCGTTATTAGCTCCCACCCTTTGGATGACTTCTGCAACTGTTGGGTCTTTCAGTCCATTTGATCATCATCGTTTTCTTAAAGTATCACATTTCCATGGCTTCCAATCTTTCCCGCTCCCAGGCTTCCATCATCAAACCTTCACGGCCATTTCAGAGCTTGCTCCATGCATACGTTTTCATGAAGTGCTTCCTATTTCAATGTGTGTTGCCACTTGTTGGTGGACGCATTCTAATGGAATTACTCATTTGCTTTGGCCAGTCTGTGAATATTAATACAGTGAAACCTGTATTAAGCGACCACCCACGGTTCCACTGAACAAATTTTCGCCAAGAGGGAAGCTTGTTCGACAGGGGTTCAGTTTCTAAGAGTACATTTCATGCAAATGATCGGGCGGCTGATTTGAAAAAAAAATTGAAAAATTCTCGAAGCGACGATTTTGTTGAAACCCATACAGGTTGCATTTATTTCCTCGTAATGTAGTTGCTTCTGGGAAATTACAATGAATATTAGTTTGATGTACACATACAGTGAAATCTGAATTAAGCGATCACCGACGGTTCCGCTGATAAATGGCCGTTGAGAGGGGTGGTCGCTTGATAGGAGTGGTCGTTCAGATGTGTTTCGCTGATTTAAGATTCATACTGGTAATATTGTTGAAGCCTTACGTGGAATCTCTTCTCCCAACATAAATCAATCATTTTGAAGTGATTAATATGGAGAGCGACTGACGGCTGAAGTCATTTCCGCCATCCAGAAATGCTGGTAGGAAGGGATTACTTTGAGGAGAAAGGATAGAAAGAAACTCCGCGCTGGCGGTAGCTTACTATGAACGAAAGGCGCCAGGGTGGGTGTGTTTGAAACCACTCGGAATGATTCCGAGTACGTGACTATGGAGTCACGTGGTACAACAACGAATGGTTGGAGATTTTGGTAAGTGTTACCCACGAGAATGGATGACTTATGTATCCAATATATAGTTTATAGTGTCTCTAATCGCTTTATTTAACGCCATTACAATATTTCTGCGAGTTATATTCGATGGGGAAGTCTTGGTGGGAGTTTTACGAGTGGTTTTAATCCATAAAAAACTCAAACCCTACGTGATTGTGCCTCGTGACTCCTTAGTTACGCACTCGGAATCATTCCGAGTGGTTTCAAACACAACCCCCCTGGGGTGGGCAGAGTTCCTGTCTCATCAGACGGAAGGAATGATTCCCTTGAAATCCTCTGTGTATCGCAGCCAAAGATGTATCGGGGCCTCAATGAATATCTTCCCCGCCGTTATCTAAGTGATATACTTAAGTAATGAAGGCGGGAAAAGAGGAAGGATTTCTAAAAGTGACCATAGATGGAAAAAAGCTAGAACTACCACCAGTCTTTAGACACCTCGGAGGTGTTATTACCTGGAATGGAAGTTGTACGGAAGAAATAAGAAGGAAAAGTCAGGCTTCAGTAAAGTCAACTAACAACTTTCAGCCAAAGCAATCAATATAGGCCTAAGGAAAAGACCTGCTAAATGTTTTATTTGGAGTGTTGTGCTTTATGGAGCAGAAAAATAGACAGGAGGAAAGAGGGGAAATATCTGGAAAGTTTTGAAATGTGGCTATGGAGAAGAATGGAAAGATAAAAATGAAGCGATAAAGTGAGCAATGAGGAAGTGGTGGCAAGGATGAATGAGCAAAGGAATAGTTTAAGATCTATAAGATAGAGGAAGGCGAACTGGATGGAATAGGTCCTGAGGAAAGAGGAGCAGTTCAATTGAAACCTGTCTTAGAACAGATTCACCTTAGAAGAAGACCATAACCATTCGCGATGTGAGGGAATTCACGCTTGTTTAGAACTAAGGCTCAGCTGGATACTGAGAACGAAGAGCGTGAAGAAATATCCGATGCTGCGGCAAAGGCGTTGACGAATGCCAAGACGACATGACATTTATTATCCTTGCCCACGCACAATGCTCATCAAGTGTTCTCATGGTAACATCCATGAATAGATCACATAAGCCCTGAATGTCGTGGAAGCAGGTGGCGCCCGAGATGTGTTTGCAGTTTTGAAACGAGTCGCAAAACTAGGCTCTGAATGAAGCTAAGGAGAGCTCATGCTTGAATGAAAAGTTGCCAAAATTATGAAACGCGTTGTATTCTCGATTTAGGTGGTTGGAGCAATTTTCGCAAAACTATAGATCTACGCAAAACTTTCTACAAAAGTATAGATTTACGCGATGAATACTTATTAGTAATATGTATAGATTGGACTGTGAAATAAATTGCGTGTTACCGATTATTTGGTCTCTTGGCAATTCAATGCTGTTTTAACATGTAGCCTGATGATACTTCAAAATTACTTAGAAATAATTTGATAATATATGCACAGACTCTCTCTTAAACGCGAAAACATACGTTTCATATTATTATAAAGGTTCCAGATAAATATTGGGGCATCGTGCCGAATAAAAAACCCGAGTTTATATTTATTTGCTCCAACTTGAGGTATGAGTAGTATGTGACCTGAAATGAAATGATATGAAACCGTTTTGAGACAAAAAATGTTTCCCATGATGAATGCTAATTTTAATTTTTTCATATTTTTGCAAAAAATGCGTGCCCTGAATCATGTTTTCACTATTATCTCGGTTTTCATTCACCACAGTGAAACGTTATACACACCTTATTTTGAAGCTTATTTTGCTGCAGAGATAGTGATTTTATTAAAAATTAATTTAATTGAATTTCCATATTTTGTTTAATTTTTATGTTAAAAAATGCTAATTAACTTTTCCAAAAAAATCCATCTCAGATTCGTCCAACACTTTTTTCCATATCTGTACGTATAGAACTAAGTTTTTTAAAAATAAAATTTCATATTAGTTCGTAAGTACGCTTAAAATATATTTTTTTAAATATTTGTATTTTCTCACGTCCGCCTCCGCGGGCTTTGCCCTAGAGCTAGCATGTGGCAGACATGTAATACGTGCATGGGCATTCACGGATGGCTCCAGCTCATTGAATTTAGTATTACAAACATTATAATAAGTAACTATTTATTTAAACAATTTAATTTCATTACTAAATGACTGCTATTACGCATTTAACGCGTATTCCAGACTAGGCTCCACTTAGGCATTAGATTTCGCTTATTTTCATTTATTAAATTGTAAGTCAAGCGAAAGTGCGCTTTCATGTGCAAATTGATGTCCCTCAATAAAGAGAAATCAATGAATTATTAATTCAACAAAATAATTTTGTACATATAAATGAAAGGTAAGATTTTTTTTTAGTTTTTGAAAACTGCCTCCGCGGGCTCAGCATAAGAGTTAACATGTCGCAGGCATGTTATTGCACATATTGGCACAATTATAGCTCCAGCACATTGAATTAGGTATTAGTAACCATACCATACGATAAAATTACCAACGAATTGTTTATACTTACTATTTAAGTGTTAAACAAATATTATTTTCCATATAAACTATAAGAATTTTTATGAGACCCTATGATAATTCTGGTAGCTCAACACTGAAGTGTAATAGAGACTAAAATTCTGTAATACGGTTTAAAATATCTAATGAATAGAACTAAAAGCTGAAAGGTCTTTCGCATGTTTAAAATTTTTGCAACGGAAGATAGTGGAATTTATATAATTCGGCTTAAAACGCTTGTTATTCATATATCTAGAGTGATATGTTCTCCGAAAAATTTACTCTTGAAGACACATCATTGCTCTTTTGATAATAGAGCTTAATGGTTACTCCATGATTGGAAAAGTACATCGTCTGAGTTAATTTCTACCCAGTAGCGCAGGTTGGTGATTAAGTCACCCCCTGCCAAACACCCCTGATGTGGCTTACAGGGCAATATGTAGGTGTAGGTGTAAATTTCTAACAATTTCACAAATAAATATTGACATGGTGCATACCCGCTGAATATCCCGCTAAGGAATATAGCGGAGCCAAAAAAAAATTAATGTTTTTCTTCCTACTTCCTTTAGTTTTTATTCGTATAAACGCAGGTAGGTTATTAGATGTACACCTGTGTGGCTATGCGTGTGTTTAAGAGTTTAGCGTCTTACACTAGCGAGCAAAGTTTACCTTCCATTTTGCGATGATGGTGGGATAGGTGCATTTTCCTAGTTTCCCAGCGTTAAGTAAGCACTCGGGTGCATGCAAATACCGTAGCTAGAGAGCGTTCGATTTGCACGACTTGGAAAGCATTAAATTATGTGCATGAGTATGGCTTGTGAAATCATCATTTTGTTGAGTTTATTTTAGTCGATCCTTCCCGAGTGTCGGGATTGAAGCCTGTGACAAACGTAGGGGTAGGGAAAAAAGATGGATTTTCTAATTCCTTTCACATGATGCATGAATATCTAAAACTTGATCTATTTCCCCCGAATGATTACACATTTGGATGGGTCGAATGAAAGATTTTTTTGAACAGTCAAAAATCTACCCCAGCAGAGGTTGCTGTATTAGGTGGAGAGTCAACAGCCGAAATATTAACGAAATAGATGTATGTCTTATGGTACCGTATCTCGCTTCATCGTTGAAGAATTTCGCCAACATCCGCGAAATTTTTGATGGTGTTAATATACCTTTGTAATGCTAGTTTTGCGTAGAGAGGGATCAGATCGTGGAGCAGTAAGTGCTGAAGGTAATTGGAGTCTTCAAAATGGGTAATAGTGTTACCAGTTGGGTTGTGGCAAGAGGGAAGGGGAATTTAGAAGTGATAAAATTTACAACTAATTTTCCGCGAGATTGTCGGGTGTAGCTACATTGCCAATGGCTCCCATATACTACGTTTATGCGGGACGCAGTATGTACATTTTTACTCATTGATACTATTTGCAGTATCAAGAATACGTAGCGTTGGCCTCTAGAGGCAGTTTATGGGGGACTTGGCTACAGCTGCCAATTAACGATTATTAGATTTTTCGAATTAAGATTGCAACAATCACTACGTACACCAATCGATCTGAGCTCAGACGGAACTGAAATTCCAAGCATGCCGACTCAGATCGCCTAGTTTACCAACACGGACTGCAAGTATCGATAGTGAACTATTGAATTTATCAGTTGAAACCCGACTGACCCGATGTGTAAACAAATGCAGAGTTGGAAACTTTCAGTCGCATTCCATGCGATAAAAATTGCCCAATTAAAGGTTAAATTAATCTATACTACGGTATTATCAACGTCATAAAACTCGCCATTACAGCACACGTGTCATAGCTCAGTCATACCTGGTTACAACAAGCCCTGAATAGTAACGATTATATTTTGTGTCCCATGTATGAAAGGAGTGTGCTTCGTTGGTTTGGCCATGTTGAGAGAGTGGTTGAGAGTCGAATAACGAAACAGATATATGAGAGTAGAATGAATGGTGTGAGAGGTAGAGGTAGGCAGAGAAAGTTGTGGTTGAATGTGGTTGAGGAAATTCTTAGGAGGAGGAATATTAGGAGTCTTAAAAACAGGAGGGCATGTATGAAGCAGTGAATGGGGGTAAATGAGGCAAAAGAGGTTTACAAGGATAGGTCAGTAGGGAGGAAATTACTGAAGCAGATTTAGGTGTACAAATATGTATTTATGAGTGAAATTTTATGACTGTGCCAACCCGGGAAGGGAACGGCGTGATTGGTATGTATGTATGTATGACAACCAAAAGAATAACAAGGAGCGCCACAGACCCGCGTGTTCAGATCGATCTGAAATCTCAGACTGGCCGAGCAATCGGGCCGGGTGGGCCCGCTTCTCAGATCGATCCCACTAGCCCGTTGCATTTACCCTACCGAGCTGATCCAATCAGATCGATCTGAGTATGATTGGTGAACGTAGTGAATGATTCGAATAATTTTTTCGATTCACACAATGCACATGGCTCTATATTTAGAACTATATGGGTTAATTTGATCTCCGTGCTGAAAGAAATCTTTAATCTCTAATAACTGACAATTCATATTTTTTGGTCTCATCTGCGTATGCTGACGTATTTTCATGGGCTATAATTACACCGTAATCCCGTTAGGGTGCTGGACCGTGCTTGTCTCCGATTAGCAGCAGTTTCGTACCCGTACCAAGGAGCACTTTTTAGCATAAGTGTGTTCTCAGAATTTGAGAAAAAACCCGGAAGCCTTCTTCCGAATTTGATTTAATTGCACTTACTGTTCAGATAGACAAGTTGAAGGCAGAGAAAAATGTTTTTGGGAGATGCGTCGAAGATATTGAGAAATAAACGACTAAAACTTCATCGGTACCTCGGTTTCGAATTTTTATATAGTTATCGGGTTGTAACCAACCTACAAAGCAAAACAGTAAGTAAAAATAATTAATGTAGTAATAAGAATCAACCTATTGATACGTAGAATGATTTTAATTTAAGGTATTTGTTATCCTAATTTTTCTATTCAAAGAGATACTCTTGCAATCTGTTCACCCTCTATCACGCTGAGTGACCAAGAGGTAACATATAGAAGTTTATTTTTTGTCCCTGATTAGGTCTCTTTACATCTATATGCCTTTGTGACATCAATTTTATAGCTTGGCAACTAAAATATCTCTCATTCGTAACATTTAGCTCCTAATTCTCCCACGAGTGGGGTAACATTAATGAAATGAAACGCACGTGGTGGACGGAAAAATCGGTGTATAGAGGATTACCGTTAAAAATTCCCCTCTTTGTAGTGATTGAGGATAAAAGTTATCTCCATTGATAGCAAAAAAGTTCAAGATGAATACTGAGATCATCCAAACTTTCATAGATATTCTCACCTTATTTGTTTGTCATAAAATATAATAGAATATAATGTGGATGCGCCGTAGTAAAAGGAAGGATCTCAATTGGTCATCGTAAATTAATCAAAAATATAACCATTCTCACTGGTAGAATGTCTAAGGTAGAATGATTTTAGTTGCTTTCAACTTACCGACTATGTATATCGCACTCCGCTACCTAAGAGCCAAATCCTAACATGGGCATATCACGAACTGTGAAGACGCTACTTAATATATTTGTTCACTACGCGATATTTGGGTTGCCTGGTGGGAGCTTTATTTACTCGACTACAGTAACCGACAAAATTATTTTGACCGAGCGATTAGGAGTATTCTTTCGCGTCGCCTGCAAGAACTGACATAGTCCGTTATATCCTTCCGGGCACATTTATGCACTATTTTATAGGTCGATGGTCAAACAGATTACTTGAACTTGGCATGCGAGGATGTAGATGTGGCATTAATATGCGGTGCGACGCCCCCTTTCGTCGGATCGAGGGGGAAGTACGCTTCGTGTTGTGAGGAGGGGGAGCGTTGGTGCGTACGCGACCGGAGTTACATCCAAGTGGGAGTGAAGAATTGGCGACCGGCTTCTCTTCGGCAGTGGACGAGGCCGCGGACTAAAAGGACTCCTCGCGTTAGTTGGAGCGACGGAGGAGGGAGAAGAGGGGTGGTTTTGGAGGACACAGAAGCATCAGCCCACCCGCAGCTGTGATTTGAGTGCAAGGTACTTCATTAATTCTATTTCGTCGCACGCCTAGGGTCACCAAACAAGAGCATCGGGCAGTGCTGTGCCATCAGAACGTAATTTCTCCCGGCCAGGGCGGATCCCAATTCTTTTTCGACTTGCGTATCTCCTTCTCGCTGGCTCAGTCGGTTTGACCCCTCGTTATCGGGGGATATAGTCCCCACGCCTCCTCCATTACGCAGCCTTTCTTGCATTCCTTTGAACCATCCATTGAGGTTTCCCGCACCACAAATTTGGACTACTAGTTTACAAATGTTAACGCTAGCGATATGACTAGAACGCACGCAGGCGTCATTATAACTTCTCCGCCCGGAAAAATGACTGCTTTTTTAAAATTTCCTTGTCAAATGGCCGGTTGCAAGAACATTCAGTTATGACTTCAATAATTATGACATCCATAGTGTTATGGAACTCATAAAATTATTTGGGTTGCAGAAACACATCTATCTGTTTCATAATATATCAACCAATAGTTCATTGCTTCGAATTTTTGTTATAATCATCCTTTGTTGGATATAATTTACCGTGGTTTATCTTATGTATAATTGCTAGTGTACATAATTTACATTCAGTCTGAGTAAACAAGGTACTTTGTCTCAAAACAACTATTTTTTCAAGAAATTAAAACTTCAAGCGGTTCTTCGCGCTTCTGCCATCTTGGCTACTTATGGAGGTCATAACTCCATTCCATAAGTGAAGCCATTTGCGAAACAAACTTATCTAACGTTTCTGCAATGTTTACTGTATGGTTCCCATGGCTTCTGGGTCCCATTACTCTATAAATATGTGTCGTTCCTGCAACTGGCCATAAGCAGTCTTCTCTCTCTAATTTATCTGAATACTGCAATAAAACCCGTTGTAAAAAGTTGAGACCGCTAAGTTTCAAAATGTTCAAGTTATCTACAGACATACCTAGTATACCCAAGAGGCGTCAAATCGACTCCGTCTACAGATAGCTAGAATATGGGCGATTGCCAATCCGGAGTGCCATACATTGCTACTCATCGTGAAGGAGTATTTTCAATGCATGCCTCTCATTCTGAGGACGCCACACTGCCTTATTCTCACTCCACCTCCCTCTTCTTCCTCCTCCGTCCGCGTAATACCGTCGCGGCTCCCTATCGTGAGTGCGAAAAAATGTGGAAGGGACAGAAATCAGATTGCTTAGATGTGGACAGTGAGCCTATTAAGAACAGACTTGTGTTCCTCTTGCTCTCCTAGAGTACAAGAAATCGATTGCCCACCATGGAAAGGTGGAATGGCTGAGCCTTAGGCGAACGGGAATGTACCACCCCAGTGAAAGGAGCTCACCACTAGCGGTATTATGGCGTGAGTAGTGCATCACGGGATAGTAAAATTAAGTGTCTGAAGTTTAGCTCGTAGGCTTCCGCGGATGCAGTGTTGACTGTTCCTTTTTTCGGGATTCATTCCGCGATGCATGTTTTTTTTAACAGCAATATTTCGCTGGTCCTCCTGCCAGCTTCATCAGGTTAACTGAACTGATTCATTTGTCTCGCTCGTCTTTATATATATATGAGTCTGGACTCCCATTGTTGCCGGAATTTAAATTTTAAAAAATCCGTTTTAGACTGCTACTCAACTTGTAACCGTCTTCTCGGTTGACGTTCTCCGGTCTCTTCGCAATTTCTATAGCCTCCCTGATTAATCTTGGGTAATAGCGTATTTCCCTAGCTATTAATCTTGTCTCCTCAAAGTTGAAATTATGAGTGGGGCCGCTGAGATGGTGTTCGGCTATTGCAGAAATGCGGTAATTATTATTTTTAATTGCCCGTTGATGCTCTTGGAGGCGTATTTTTAGGGCTCTGCATGTCTGGCCTACATATGATTGTCCACAGCTACACAATACTTCATATATTCCTCCGTCATAAATCCTTCCTCTTCCACGGAACCTCTTCTATAGAAATTGCGGAGAGACCGGAGAACGTCAACCGAGAAGACGGTTACAAGTTGAGTAGCAGTCTAAAACGGATTTTTTCAAATTTAAATTCCGGCAACAATGGGAGTCCAGACTCATATATATATAAAGACGAGCGAGACAAATGAAGCAGTTCAGTTAATCTGATGAAGCTGGCAGGAGGACCAGCGAAATATTGTTGTTTAAAAAAACATAATTCGCGGAATGAATCCCGAAAAAAGGAACTGTCTGAAGTTTAGTTTGTTTGGTAGTGGCATTTAAAATTATTAACAGTTAAAATAAGTAAAACGAAGGGGGGCAAAAAAAGGGTACGAGTTAACTAGCATTGGAGTGGAGGCACTCAATTTTATTATCCGACAGTGGCACGAATAAATCGGTTAACTATCAATAAAATAGTGGATTTGGCATGCTCTAGAGATTTTATTAATATTGCTTGTCTTAAATGGCTGGAAAACTGTACGATATCATGGAAAATAAACAAAGATGTGCATAAAATGGTGCAAGTCTGATCAGATAGCTATTTCATCGGGAAAAATTAACTATCTTTTTAGTGTAGTCGATATGATGCCCCACGGGCGTTCCTGAGGGGAGACAAGTCCAGGCGATCTAGTGTTAAAGTGCAGGAATATTTTTTCCTTGACTGATGCCGACAAACGAGTGGAATAGGGAATATATGTGGCATTATGACATAGCAGCATTATATAAAACATCACGAATGATGACATGATTGAAACTCACTTATATTCTGTGCGATAATCTTTTTCCCTAGAGAGATGTTTACTCACTGTCTTCCACATGTATCGGAGAGATCTGTTTAAATAGCACCGTTCATATTTTCCAAGAAAAAAATGCCCTGCGATCCTTTTTCGACCTGCGTATTCCCCGTTGTTGGCGAGGCCCATTTGACCCATAGCTCTCAGGGGATATAATTCCCACAATTCCTCCATTACTCAGCTTTTGTTGCGTACGTGTGAACCACTTCGGGGGTACGCCCTCATTAAGTTGGCTCTAGTTTGACTATGCGAGTCAATACAAGTACTGTGTTACGTATTTTTATTTCCTCATTAAAAAATCCTGCTTTCAAAGATGAAATGGGTTCCCTTTTGAAAATGGCAAATTAAGGAGAACATGTACAGATTATTCCGCGAAAATATTTTAAAAGACCACACTAAACCAGCCATAGAAGCCAACTACAGCGCTATTTGCAGTGAAATGCCGCATTTTGACTTCAATTACGGCAGTGATGCAATAATTACTTTAACAAATACGTGACAATAAGTATATATTTTAATTATTTTCAATTTTCCTGGACTTTTCGAATCTTATAAGCAAGATTAATTAATAAAAATAATTTAAATAATGTCTGGCATCGAAATCCAGGATGTGCAATAAATTGATCTGTGAAATGACCAGTGGAGTGTAAAAGTCATTTCTACTGATTTATGTGGAATTTTACGAAGTTGAACCGAGTTTTATTTCATTTATCTCATTAGCAGTTTTAACTTATAGTTTGCATATGCATTCTCGTTCAAATAGACTTTTTTTGCTGTATCCTGAGCAATCTGCATTAGAGCCCATGTTAAAATTTTCATTTTCGAGTCTGAATCGCAGTAAAACTTGTTTGGCAACCCTATTTAATTTTTACCTCAGTTTAGAAAACGCACTTCATAGATGCTTCCTCTCAGTTTTCAGAAAATCTGGAATGAGTGACTCTGAGGCCAGAACAACTTTAAGGGGACTCGTGTATTATGGAGTTCTTCAAGTTAAGGTAGTTTGAGCGAAATATCATTTTACCTAGAAATCAATGAATTTGGTCTCATTTTAAGGAAAAAGTTTCTCACCCTTCTAATGACACCAAAAATTCAACCCCTTGCCATATTAATTTCGGAGGTATTTGCCAAAAAATGCATCCCTTTTACATGGGAAATGGTACGTATATGCACTCCAGAAAGGAATTCTTTACAGAATGAGAATTCCTACCACTTCGATGTCGTAAAAAAACTAACAGCGTGCAGTTTGTATGTTTTCTTAAATATTTTTGAAAATTAATCATATTGTTACCGCAGTAGTTTCTTGGGTATCACAAAAAACCTTCTGTTTTGAAGGAGTTTCAAACGCAACGCGCGAAAAAAATGAGTCAAGTTAAAGATTTATTTAGATATTTTCATTTAATTACATACCATTTCTGTCACATAAAGCTATATTATTGCACCGTTAATAATGCAATATTTAATTGATGAGTCCTACAGCTGGTGATATTAAAACTAATAATTCGAATATGGTCTCTATTATGACTAGGTAACTATCTCGCTCGGATTACCTTAAATGAGATCTAATCGTAACAACATGCAGAAGGATACCTATCCGATGTCAAATGCAGTGTTCGTCCGCCTCGGTCGTCTACGTGTGAAGGAGTATTTGAAGCCTGTTAATTTTTCATATCCCCCTCTTGCGATATCACAGCTGCAAACGTTGACCCACTTTGTTACGGGGAACGCATGATCAGGAACTTTCGCTATATTCTGTTTAATACGTAAGTTTCCCTACATGGCTGGCTTCTATTTTCACCATACTTGAGCCTTCAACTTTAACCCCGACTTTAACACGCTCACCACTAGTTAGACCACTGGTTTAGCGATGTCCCACCCCCCAAAGTCTTTCTTCTAGGGTGAATCTGTCCTCAGACAGGTTTCAATTGAACTGCTCCCTCCATGCTCGTCTATCCTGTGCTGCCTCCCTCAGCTCTTCGTAACTCCTCCCATTCATAATATCAGTCAACATATTATTTCTTCATCTTCCTCTCCCTATTTTTCCATCGATCTTACCTTCTGATATTCTTTTTAGCAGGTAATTTTTTCCTCAGCACGTGTCCCAACCTATTCGTTTTCCTCTTTCTTACTGATCTTAAAATATTCCTTTTCTCATTCATCCTTACCAGAACTTCCTTGTTTCTTACTTCATCACTCCCTGTAAATCTTTCTTTCATCTCCATGGCCATATTTCAAAACCCTGTAGATATATCATCTATTTCCTCCGGACTGTCCATGTTTCTGCTCCATGAAGCACAGCACTCCAAATGAAACATTTAGCAAACATTAAGCATTTTTCCATAATTGGTGACTACTATAACTCCTTCCACTTTTACCCCAAAGTATATAAACAAAAAGATTACCTCGCCAATTTTTAATTTTCAAATTGCAATTTACCGTTCGAGTATCGTGTTCATGGCGGAATTCCGAGAACATGCAGTATGATTCTAAGAGTTTGATTGATGTGGTTGACTGCGAGACTCTGATATTAATGAAAATTCCAGGAAGTAGAGAAAGCGAGAGAAAAATTTCGGAGTATATTCTGAATAAGAACGTACCGTGCGAAATTCGAAGAAAATGAGAAAGAAAGCTCTTTTATTCGTTCCAGAGTCTCTCGTCCAACCGTTAACAGAGCGAGTTAAATTTTACAGGACATGGCGCCTTATTCAGTTAAGGCTCGACGCGGTCGAACCTCGGAGAATCCGTTCATACAACGTTAAAGCCTCCAACCAATATCCACTCTTGTGTGGCCCAATTTGAACTTTTGGTGGCTTCTTTCATTCATTGGTCGTTCAATCCTAAGATTGGTTTACTGCAGCCGTCCACACTTCGCAATCTAGTGATATTTCCCTTACCTCCTGCCGGAATATTCCTGTAAAGCGAGTGCCTTAAAGTGCAGTTAACGTATCCATTAGTTGAAAGTAAGTATCGACAGTGAGTTTCAGAATTAGAGGCTACTGGTATCTCTTCCTTCGTACTTTCCTCTTTATTTGGTCCATGAACTTATTCCTGAGTCATCCCCTTGGGACGTTTCCCTCTATTATGCCTTCAATTATGTTCTTCACAACTCATTGTGTCTCAATTTCATAGCTGTGTCGTCAACATTTTGTCACTTTTCGAGACCCGGGTATTCCGAGGCCATGGAAAATAGCTCCTCATAAAGGTCAGAAATCATGCGAACAAGAGTACTTATCCATCGCCAAAGTGGGCATTGTAGACTAGTTTCGGATAAGTATATTACATGACGATATCATTTCCTTTTGTATCCCTCATAACCCACCGCTATGTTAGTGGGGACGTCGCATAATGGACGAAAATCGAAAAATGATGGCCAAAACCCCAAATTTTGACTCTTTCTATCGATACTGAAGTGGCATATTTTGATACTAGAATATATAATTACCCAAAAAAAAAACAATTATTTTATTTCATTTGCGCTCATTATATTTATATTATCCTCATAAAAGAGACGAAAAGCACGTTACCCAAAATCTACGTTTTTTATCGAAAATTATTGATGTTAGTTTTACCGGTGTGGCAATAAAACACGACGGTAATTCTTTTGGAGAACGAAAAACCAAAATATATATCTATTTTATATTATCAAGCCATAATTTTTTAATATTAAACACTCTGACTGCCCATTAAAAATTATTTAACGACAATTTCTTCAATTTTAACTAAAGCAGAGGTAAACTTATTTATCTCCGCTTTTCGCCACTGAGATATTTGCATTTCTTGTAAGGCTGAATTTCCTACCATGCAATAGTAAAATAAATCCTGCCCATATTCGTCCTCTTTTCATTAACAATGAAATAATGTAAAAGAAAACACAGCGTCTCAGGCCATGGCTTCCGCGCGTCGCAGCACTCAGGACGCGTCGTGATCAAAGCCAATCAAGGATTCGTCGGCGATTGCGATTATCGGCGACCATTATTGCGGTTCAGCCCTCGCCGAAACACTGCAAGCGCGCATATTACGGCACGGCCTCGCTTGGAAAACAATGACGGCACATGAGTGGGCAGTGCAGGCACACACAATATAAGAGTAGGCAGCCGCCGTCGCCTCGGGTGCGGAGGAAGCGTGCTCAGCCCGTGAAGGTCACGGATTCGAAGGCACCGATGCAGCGAAGGAAAATAATATCGTTTCTTCACAGGAGACCCGAGAGGAAATTAAAGAAGGCGGAAAAATTTATCGTTGGATCGCCTGACGCAATTCCGGCGCGCTTTTGAAGGATTAAGTCACATTTATTCCGCTTAGCTACGCTTCAGGATTCAAACTCCCTAGCTGCAGTACCGACCCCAGTCATTTAAAAAAAAGTGATATCCACGGATAGGAAGTAATGGTTCTAAAAGACTATCACAACAGAAACCCCCATTTATACAAGCAAGGCAATAAGAAGCAATAGTTGATTTCAGGAATCAACGAATGGAAAGGGGAAAGCAGAGAGATTATCTTTCGGATCGAAAGTGTCGCATAGTTGCATTTATTTGGGAATTGGCGGGTTGAGCTCAGGGGAGTCCAATTTTGTGTAATTAGTCCCTTCTATGAATAATATCGTGGCGATTTCTACAAAAAACAACTAGCTTATCAAGTTAACACAGCTACGTCTTTTAATTTAACTCTTTCCCGCATATCGTTTTCCACCATATTTTTTCAGCTCCAATGGATTGGGTTGTTATTTGAATTTTTTAAATTTAAGCGGCATTTAACGGCATTTTATTAAACGACATTTAAACGGCAAATATTACTCTGGTCTGACTCAGAAAACTTTGTGAATCGACTTCCAATAGATTCATTTCCGTATGATGTTAAGGCATATTAAATATTAGGATAGTTTATATTAAATAATTCCTCGTTGACTTTTTGCTTAGTGCAAAATAATTTATATCCCTTGAACTCAAAAATAAACTTGCAAAAATACGTTCATATTTATTATTTTCATGTAAGACGAAACTAAGTGGCGGAAGGTCTCTTTTACATAACATGTAGTAACAAATTTAGATAAAAATTTGCTCCAATGGCCGTAATTATTGGCACCACTCGTCAAAAGAACGAAAAAATAATATTTGCTGTGATGGTTTAACGGAAACATCAGAAAAATTATTCTTTCTTTTTTTGACGAGTGGTGCCAATTAATTTCGGCCATTGGAGAAATTTTTTACTAAAATTTGTTACATTACGAAGTGCGAATTTCCTTGATTATAATTGATAGTAAATTTTTCATGCCAATGTGACTCTTTACTTTATTTTTGCAAAATAATTAGTTGGAAATCAAAGGTGCTCGTAATTTTGCCACATAAATCAACGCTCTGCTGAGTTTTGAAGAGTCCGTGACGCAAACTCGAAGCGAACAAATATAACGAAGATGAGACAAGACAATTAACTATCTCTTTAGTTAAACGCTTGGGCAGAATTTTATGTTGCTCCTGTGAAATCAATCAAACAAGATATCGAATTCGATGTACATTCAAAAATGTAAGCGAATGACTGCGAAGAATTGATGAACCGCAGGAAAAAAAGCTTGCTTTATGTTGAGTTAAAATTCAAAATTTATTCGCGCATTCTTTTTTCGTTCCCCAGGGAAATTTTTCGCCACATGCTCTTCTAAAATCTGTCGCGTCCGAGACATAAATGAACATAGATGGGTATTGACCGCATAAATCTTTTCGCTAGCAATTAAGGCAGTTTTTTCCCCATAAGTCTACAGTGCCAACGCACAACCCTCTCTCTCCTTGGGAAGCGGTAACCTTGCCCATCATAGACCATTCCGCCGCCTATATATCTTCCTCAAGTGGCCGATCCCCCTCTTCTCTCGCGACATTTCCTTCCTCCTCTTACGCCTCCACCCCCGTGGTCCCCGACTCCCACTCCGCCTTGACGCACCCCTCTCCCCCACGCCCTGAGGCCCCTAGTGGGGAATGGTGCGGCTCGGGGGCGCGGCGGAGGCCACGAGGAAAAGAGGCGCGTGCCGCTCGTGGTGAAGATCGACCCGCGATCGGAGTGGGAGGGAGACGCAGCCACATCTCTCTCTCCCCCTCACTGCGGAGTACCAAGGAATACTAACAGGGGGTCGTAGATGGACCGGGTGGAACCCACCCCTGGAGTTTTGTCTGACACTTCCCCAGAAGGAGTGGTGTGGTGGTTCGAGTTCCGGCTCTTCATCCTTAGAGCGCGGGATCAGATGAAGGCAGTAACTGCGATTTTTCAGTGGAATACCGATCCCTACTGGCGGCGTCAAAATGATGTTCCGCTGTAATTTGAAATTTTATATTTTGGTCCGTGTAAATGCTAGTGCAATAATTTACAAGCCAATTTAAAGTTAATTTTATTGCAATTCCAGCAATATTTTTTTATGATTAAACAAAAAAATGGAGACACATTAACGCAATAATCGACACCGCGCACCCTAAATTTCGCAGGTTTGTCAACTTCATGAACTTCGTAACTCAGCCTAGGGAAAACTACGTGATCTACATCATTGACTTTCCACCAAAAGTTGCGAGAATTAAGAGAGAGGAAAAGAGATTCAGTCGCAGTATACCCCGCTCGTCCAAATATCCGTTTTGAGTTGCGTGCGCAAGAAGTGACTACGTAGTGATCGCTACTCCTGCAACTTTGGGTGGAAAGTCAATGCTGTAGACAACTCTTATATCTAGTAATTAAGTCTCCAAGCGGTTCATTGCGCATCTGCCGTCTTGGCTATATATGGAACTGATATTTCAATGCCATAAGTTATGAAACCAATAAATGTATAGAATTTTTCTGCAACACTTATTGAATGGTTGCTATGGGTCATTCCTGCTACTGGCCATTAACCAATCAACCATATCTTTAAAGGCTTGTTTAGTGCAAGTACATGACTGGACAGATGCGTGAAAAAATGCTACAAATTAGAATGGGGGCTATTTTTATGGCCACGTATTCACGAATAAGTGCATTTTTGCGCGTTCACACGATACGATTTTAAAGATGAATGTGTTCATTCATCTAACCGCTTGGGTATATTCATAGTGTAAACACGGCCTAATGGCGCAAATGACCTTAGCTGGTGGCCTCCTTAGGTAACCAACCCAGCCACCATTTCCCTGGGTAAAAACGTATCTTTACGTCTAGACTACTCGTAGGTTGCCTGAAAATAGTGAGATTACTCTGGTTGGTTTTTTATTTGGTGAGGTTCTCGACAACTAAGGTCATTTGCGAGATTGTGGTCAAGTAGGTAAGGAAAGGACTTTGTGGCAGCGGAGGGAGAAATGGAAGAAATCCGGCGCCGATATTATCCTGCTATCAATGAAAGACGCAAAGGATTCCACAGTTCCACGTCCCGTCCGATGGATTGGAGTGCCAAGTTCTCTCTCTGACATTGGCCTCCATAGAGCACCAAATCAGAGATGGCAATTTCACTAGAAAACCTCCGTAATTGCTGGATTTTGCGACCCGGCCTCCAGAATTGGAGGCCGACTCTCTGGAAACCACATTAGTCCAATCATCACCTGCGTTAGTAACAGTAGGGTTGATAAAGGCGTACAAAAATCATTGGTCTCAAGATGATTTAGTACGCTACCTGTTTTTGATCAGGTCTCACCTATACCTGTGCCAGCAAGTGGATGTTTTTCAGTGCCATTTACGACTAGCTACAAAAAGTCATTGACATGCGGGGTCAACCTCTGTTACTAAAAGCATTGTTATGCGTCTCGATTTGCGAACTGTTATCTTTTGTTGAAATGGAAATTAAAACGTTAATTTTAAGCAGTGGTAAGTAGCCTCCATGTACTTCAGTCAGAAATCACGCGGCCATTAATTACACCATAATCATAAAAGCCGACGAGTGCCTACTAACAGTTGCCAGGTTAAGTAAGACAATTAAAGCAAGTACTTCTCACTCATTTATCTCGCCATCATTGTGTGGTTTAACGTGATCGGATAATCGAGTCCAACGGTACTTAACCGGTGGCGTGTGTATTCTCTACAAGCATATGCCAATACGCGTCCATAAATTATTATAATAAATATTGAATACCCTCTTTTTCATCTTAGCCATTAATTATTCAAAAAAGGTCGTATTTGTATTTCCGTATTTGACAATAAACACTTGTAAAATTTCCACATTTTTATTTTCGTCACCGACCATGGTTTCGACACATAGTGCCATCATCAGGATTGGCCTTAACCCTGCCATCAACCCTGATGTTGGCACTATGTGTCGAAACCATGGTCGGTAACGAAAATAAGTGTGGAAATTTTACAAGTGTTTATTTTCCAATATAGAAATCCATTAGTTCCACTGAGTTAGAGTAGATAAGCTCTCTTATGTTTGCATTTGTATTTTCCAGCGACAATCAGACCAGATGATGAATCCTGTAAAATATTTAAATCTCCTGCCTCACTATCCGTACTTAACCAGGCCCATGTTCACGCATATCTTCAAGCCTTGCGAGCCAGAAATCTTTTCGCTTCTTATTGGTGCTAAAAATATTCCAAGGACCCCGAAGCTAGATGAAAAGCCCTCATTAAGTTCCTTTTCTATGAGATCACTTCTTTCCATGTTGTGTAATCAATTTTTATGGAATCAGCGGGGGAAAATTAGGATTTCATTCGAAAGAAATTTATATGTGCAAACTTCCGCCTACCACCAACGTTGAAGTCTGTATTTACTGAAACTAAATGAAAAGAGAAATTTTGCTGGCGGAAATATGTCGTCACTAAAGTTTTTCCCTTCAAATTGGTGACGTGATTGCTCGACGTGAGGTGAATGCAGCTCCTCGATTGCCTCTTTTCTATTTTAAAGTCGTCTGTGAGAAATGAGTAAGGCAGGGAAGTCTTTTTCTGCGGAAAAGTCACTCAGTAAGACACCTTTGATGAAAGAAGACATGACGCAAGAGATATGACTGACATAAGGGCTTTGGTATGTTTGCCCAATCGTGAATAAGAGCTACAAACACAAAATTCTCAAACGAATGCTTTGAAGCTTAGAAATTTTACTTCCACGGCAGCATAAGTTTTGCTCTCGTGCAAAATATACTAAATGAATATTCAGCCGTAACCCTTTGACAAGAATTTTTTGACGATTTTAAAAATAATCTGTGCTTGGCCGATGCATATCGAGTGATTCTGATCACCCTGATAATTGCTAACAGATATATTAGCATTCCCCTCCTTAGTTGAAGCCACAGGTGAGACTAACCATCAGAAAAAATACTAAGCCTGGAGATGATTCATTACGGAAAAAGATTGAATTTAGGTCAGTATTGGAAACGAATGTAGTGATAATGTATCAGGAATGACTTGAACTCCTACATAATTGATCACGTGACGAAAACCGCCAGTATAAATACATGACTATACAGTTTACTGAATATAAATAACTATAGAGGCATCTATAGGAGCTATAGAGGAGCTATAGAGGCATCATCTTCTCTCCAGTATAGGCCTTATTTTTCCTTAAGGTAGTTTGGACGAAATAGTTCTCCAGTCAGAGTGAAGACCATATACAAGAATAATACGCTTCAAATTCAGCAGCTGTAGGAAGCATGAGTAAAATTTTCATTATTAATAGTGCATTAATTTACTTTTATATGCCTGAAATTCTAAGTAATTGAATAAAAAAATCTGCATAAGTCCTAAATTTGACAAATTTTTTTTCCCGCGGTACGTTTAAAACTCCTTCATAACGGAAGGTGTTTTGTAAGGCTGAAAAAATTACTGCAGTAACTACACACGTGATTTATTTTCAAAAGTAGTCGAAGAAACATTTGATATACACACTGCTAATTTTTTGATGATATCGAGGCGGTAGAAATTCCTTATTTTACTAATAAGGTCTCTCTGGAATACATACACGAACCATTTTCCATGTAAAAGGGCTGGTCATTTTCGTCAAAAATCTCAGGAAGTAGTTCTGTAAGGGGCTAATAATTAACCTTGTTGGAAGAATAAGAAATTTTTATTTACAATGAGAACAAATTCATTGATTTCTAGGTGAAATGATATTTCTCTCAAACTACCTTAAGGTTTCAAAAAACACGGGTAGTCAGCATGCTTCTTCAAATTTATCGTATAAATCTATGAGTCCTATTCATGGAGTAATAAAATTCAAAACGCTATCCATAGCTAAAAGTGATGCTTCTCAAGTTGTCAGGAATCGGTTGAATCTGACTGAACACATCTACGTCGGTTCGCTCCGCGAGCGGTGGCTCGGCACTCCCCAGAAGATGGGCGCTGTTTTGGGCTCAGCCGAGTACGTGAGAGGTAAGTGGGGGTCGGAGGTGAGAGTTGCCCAAGAAATCTGGTCACTTGGAGACACTCAGGAGGCGTGACCTTTCGGATGGTTTCGCAAAGCGTATTCTCGGACGTGATTTCATTTATTGCGTCTTTGAGGCTGAAGGCACCGAATCAACTCTGCGAGGGACTTACGATCACACTATACATTCAATGATGCAGCGAAAATCCAGTCGTTAAATGAAAGAAGACATTGATCCTATAAAGAGATTGAAAAAACAACCCAGATGTACTGTTTACCTGAGTCCTGACTCCGAATTTTCGACTTCGCACGGATAAGTTTTTGAATCTTTCTAAACTATGTTCTGGCCGAAAGGGCTACCGGTATGTGGTTTGACTGTCATAAAAAGCATTTTTGAAGTATGACATTCGTGCCCAACTACTGCCAGCCCTGAAAATAGTTATTCTCAAAGGATAAGTACTTGACTGCCTGCCTGCTTTCCTAGGCATGGAATCCGGAGAACTGCCGGCTCAAAATTTCACAAATGAGAGATTTCTATTGAGATTCACAGCAAAAATGTATTCAGAGAAAGTGGCTTCTGCCTTTTTCAGGGCGTCTTCATGCGAGGAGATGGTTTCGCAAAGGTCAAGAAAAAGAACATGCAAGAATGACGGCAACAAAAAGTAAAGAATTCAAAGTTACGGGTTTAAAGTACCGACGTCACGCTATAAAATTAAAGAATATGCCCCATCGTGAACAAATTATCGGCAAATTATCGTTGCTTACAACAACCAAACATGTGGACTTCTGATAAATGCCAAATAGCATGTGCGGATGAGACGCAGTAAAGCGTGTGAGCGTCTTGAATCTGATGTGCATTTCAGGAAGCTTTCAATTTGCATGGACTTTTGAGTGATCAAATTAGGTGAGAAACTGCCAAACTGCGGCTTTTGTTGGCGATATCGGCCGCGGAGATTATGTGCGTACAACGTGATTACCCAGGGGCCTTTTGACTTAAACCTTTTCACTGCCGCGAACGTACTTGTATCTGAATTTCCCTATCATGACCACATTCAACGACCTAGCTTAACTGAAATATTTTCTACGGGATGAGCTAAGGACTTTGCAATCCGTTTAAAAAATTCACTGTCAGCAAATTATCATTATTATGTTTTGGTTAATTCTTAATTTTCAATTATCTTAGTAATAATTATATATAGTTAATTGTAATTATTTTAGGTTTATTATTTTAACAAAAGGTGATACGTTTGCGCGGGTGACTGCTGTGAACGTAATTTTACGCCCGCGCTCCGGGGAGCGAGTCGTGGTAACTCGACAGTCCTCGAATATTTTATAAATAGACTATACATAAAAACTCTAATGTTTGTTAATCTTCAAGTAAATGGAAAATAGATTTTATACATATGGCTGTCTTGAATTTTTTTCTATGGAAGTTATTACTCAAGGAAGAGTTACGCGCAGGCTATTCGTTTCACCTTTCAGCCGCATGCTAAGCCTCATGATCGGGAAAACAGGCCGTAGCGAAAGGGTTAAAGAATGATGTTCTTGTATTTAGTGCCTCTTCCTCAGACATAACATTAATTCCTTCAACAAACACCGTGGCTTGTGCCCGAACTTCCGAGGGCTACATTAGCTGGACTGCAGTGAAAGCATTCTTTCCACGCGTGATTGCGAATCAGTAATCCATCGAAATTCTCGCCCCTATTGAGGGCACGGTGCCAACACATGCCTAACTCTCTCTCTCCTTCTCGAAGTGACGTAATGTAATATATTATATGACGAGGTAGGTCAAGGTCACTCTGGGAGGAGGTGGCGGTTCGGGACGGGCTGGTCCGAAGGCATTGAAAAGAAATGAACGACGGTTTAACACTGAAGATGTAAGAGTGGGTGTAGATCTATCTATCCGGTGATTACTCTCAATAAAGATCAACTGGCGGCGTTCGAACGCGTTTCATGGTCATCCCTTTGGAAGATACCGCAATTATTCTATTATCTTTCTTATATATGGGTCCAAAAGTGTACAATCTACTACCAGTTGCCATAAAATCTAAAATAATTAGTTTAATTCAAAAGGCTATTCCATTAGCTACTCACTCAGCCAGATGCAGAATATGTATTTAATATCATTGTGTAAAGTCATTTTTTGTCAATATTTTGGCTGATAATTGGTTGATTAAGTAGAGTGTGTTATAATCCCTTAAAGTCGTTGTAATAATAGCCTATTATTACTGTGAAGGTAGACGCAACTCAGTTTTTCTTAGATGCTACCTAAAGTTGGTGGTTTCCGGCGATGCTTTGTGGAATTTGCTAAACATTTTGAATGAATTGGGTAAACTTTGTTTTTCCACTATGAATTTAATGACTTACAACCATGGTTTCGACGATTAACTTCATCATCAATTAGACCTTAGAAGCTCAACTATGGTCTAACCTAACCCTATAGCTTCTAAGGTCTAACCTGATGATGACGTTAATCGTCGAAACCACGGTCATTAAGTCATTAAGTTCATTGTGGAAAACAAAGTTTACCCTATTCATTCAAAATGCTACCTAAATATTTTCCTACTTAATGTACCAAGAAATTTTATTTGAATATTGCATTCTGGACAGTAAATAATTAATATCATATTATCTTACGTTACTATCAAGTCTGTCTGTCTGCTATGTTTCCAATCTTTAATGGGTAATCTATGAACAGTGTGAAATCTGCAATGGGACGAGTTTGTAACGTCTTTGATCGATCCCAATGTGAATATGAGAGTTAAGTTCTATGCAAATCCATGTGGCGGTAGAAACCCAAATATATAGGCAGAAAACAGCGAAATTTTCCTGAAAGGTCTAGTACTCAGAATATCATAGTTGAGATTCTAATGTCTGACTCTCCGTTTAATGTCTGCCATTTGCAATCAGGAATAGCTACGCCGGAAATAATTTGGACACTTACTCGTTAAAATTCAATTCTAGTCCTACGATGCTTCGGACCTTGGTCTCAAGGCCGCTTTACACGGTAAATTTTATTGTAAAAACTAATGTATCATAGAATATAAAAGAAACTGAATGGAATTAGAACAGGTTCTATTTCCCATTAAGTCATTGAGACAACCATACAATTTTCTCATTTTCTATCAATTCTCTTTACACGGTACAATTTTTCTCATGCAAGAGTTCATACATTCGTTGGCACAAATAAATATACCGTGTAAAGCTGCCTTTAGAGCATCGCCTTTCTCGGCTTTAGCGCAGAATTTTCGAGAGGTAATTTTCCTCGTTTTAGCGTCAGGAATCCCTATTAGTAGCCGAACGCATTGCTCATCGTGTTTCAATGCAGCCCCGCGTGAAAATTTGTTAAGTGAGCGGTGAGTGATACCAAATGTTCGGGTTGAAGTGACTCTTGTGGCCAGCTTAATGTAGTTTGAGCGAGATGGTCCCCAAGTCATAACGGAGACACATTTGAATTTTACGTTTTAATTTCAGCAGCTCTAGGAAGCATTAAGTAAAAATTGTTATATAAATTGTGAAATATTATTATATATGACTGAAATATTAAGTAATTAAATAAAAATACATACATACATACCAATCACGTCGTTCCCTTCCGGGGTAGGCACAGTCACAAAATTTCACTCATAAATACATATTTGTACACCTAACTCTGCTTCAATAATTTCCTCCATACTGACCTATCCTTGTAAACCTCTTTTGCCTCATTTACCCCCATACACTGCTTCATACATGCTCTCCTGTTTTTAAGACTCCTAATATTCCTCCTCCTAAGAATTTTCTCAACCACATTCAACCACAACTTTCTCTGCCTACCTCTACCTCTCACACCATTCATTCTACTCTCATATATCTATTTCGTTATTCGACTCTCATCCATTCTCTCGATATGGCCAAACCAACGAAGCACACTCCTTTCATATATGCCCATTACTGGAGCATCTAATCCACATTCATTTATTACCCACTCATTCCTGACCCAATCCATCCTACTTTTGCCGCAAACACTCCTCAGAAAACCTATACCCACGGCATTTAGTCTAATCTTATGTCTATCCTAACATACCCATGTTTCACTACCATGCAACAAAGTGGGGAGAGGTACACTTTAGTACACGGCGATTTTTTCTTCCTCAGACAGGCACTCATTCTTTGATACGCTCCACATACTACATATCTACATAAGTCTTTAATTTGACTCATTTTTTCGCACGCTACGTTTAAAACTCCCTCACAGTTTGGTGAGGGGCTGACATTTTGGTATCTTAGGAAGGGTGAAATAACTTTCTTTGAAAGGAAACTAAATTCATTAATTTATCGGTTAAATGATATTTTGCTCAAACTACCTTAAAGAAGAAGGCTTGCTACTTTGACCGGCATCCACAGTCGCCCACTTGAAGTTTTCAAATGATGCCACAATCACTTTCAGTGCAAAAATCTCTAATTGAGTTGAGAGCTGCTAAGAGAAAGAATGAGCTGACTTTTGAAATTTGGATTAACGCTATTATCAGAGCCAAATAATGGCTATGTCAGCCTACGTCGTAACATGGCATTCCCCGCAGTCTCTCTCCTCTTCCACACCCCTCACCCCACCCCTTCCTCCCCCAAGCATCCCTCACACCCCCGCCCACCTCCGCATCCGTACGGTTTGATTGCTCCCCACGTGTCCCGCGCCGCACTCAGCAATATGAACGTCCCCGCATTCACATTAGCCTCATTATCTTCATCGTCTGACCCGTAATTTGCAACGTATTCGCGAGCGAGATCCGAAAATGTTGGCCGTGACATGAGCTTTAGTCCTGAAGCCTATTGTTTAAGCGGCTTAGCCAATGACGAACCGTGAAAGGAATTTTAGGGACAAAAGGAGAGGCGTATGTATTCATATTCCAGGGCCGAACTCTCTCATTCATTTTTCGAGGTCAAAATGTTTGTGATGGATCTGTAAGTTGATCAAGCATGCCGGATATTGAAGTGGAAATTGCGGGGCCTCGAGAGATGTTCCGATGCTCACGCCTTGAACTTCACACGGCTGTGGCATTTTATATATATTTGAATCGCTTATGTAAGACTTCATCGATTTTGCCTGTTCTCGAAGCTTCCATCGGGGTCTCCGTTTAAAGGGTTAACCACCGAAACCAAGAGAGACGTTTGCTCCAAGAATATTTTTATTCCCATCTTCAAATTTCTGCGAAACTTTAATGAAACGCGAACTTGTGTAAATTACCTTAGGAATTGTTGAAATTGTAGTTAGTTTGAATAACGAATCAAAGAAGGAAAATACCTACCACTGATTGCAAGTCAACGTATATGAGAGTGTTTAGCTCTTGAACTTCGCCCGCGATTTTTCGTCTTAAGATTAAGGCGACAGTTATACTCTTCTAATGCACTCGTAATACTGGGGACATGTACTTAACTTATTAACTTTGTACTAGCTCATTTTAGTCTTTCGTGCCTTGTAAAATTGATGAATTCACTTTGAGTGTATAAAACGTGAGATTTCATGAAGAGAAAGTGTGACGAATTTTGAGGATATAAATGAAAATTCCCTCACTATCATTTCATCAGACCAGATTGCTACACTTAGGATACCGGAGTTTTAGAATGCAGATTATAAAAAGAAGCTTTTTATCAACGCCCGTTCAAATTCTTGGCTGATGATCAGCTTCAGCTATTAGGAGACGAGACATTTAGACAGTAAATACCTATCTGTCTTAAGATATTAATCTCGCCCGTATTCAGGTCACGTATTGGGATGAAATTAATAAGTAACTGGATGCTGCCAATCAAATTGTTTAGAAAATTAAGACACTTGAGCTCATTTTATCGAGGGCTAAAACCACTTCTTATTATCGGAACCAAAATTGATTTGTAGTCTTCAAACCGATGCGCAAGAAAGTATTGGGGAAATGGGATATGTTCTCAAACCTTGGATTGGAGTACTCGAGTCGATTGAGGAGGTAGGAAACTGAGGAGAATGTGGTAATTTTGAAAGCGGAAAGGCTCATAGATTCGGAACGGGGAATCCATCAACAGTAGGAGAAACTTGTTACTGTCTCCCTTATTCGACTGTCACTTATCAGCTTCGTCTAATATCTCAGAAAGTATTTAATTTATCGATTACTTTTTCCATAAGTATATTTCTAGGCCTCTGCTGACTATGTCGACCGCTTATTCTTCAACGACATGCCTTGCTACTTTGTGTTACCGAGTACCTTGATTTGCAGTCTTGCAGATTTGTATGAAATTGCTTTAGAATTGTTTATTTCTCCTCGTTTCAATCAATCGATAAAGACACCCCAGTTGAAGGCACAAGAGGTGCAATTGTGCCATGCACTTTGGTTTTGTCGATATCTCTGATGAGGTAATAAGGCTTTTTGGGATTTTAATATGGCTATATATCATCTGTAATGAAAAAAGCAAAATTGAGCCTGTTTTAGGAATAATCACAATTGTTAAAACATATAAAAATGATTTCACGAAAGATCAATTTCGGCTCTTGGCCTGCTGGTTTGGCGCGCGAAATGAGCCGTAATAAGCAGACTCACATCCCGCCGAAAAAGAGATCATGGTTCTCCTATCGCCAGCGGCGCTGGCTTTCCAATGCCAAACCGGTGCGATGAACCTGGCCCCACGGAACGAGGAAGCTACAAAACCGACCGCACAAAGAAAAGAGCAGCGGGCGAGGGCCTCAACGTGAAAAAAAAACTGACGATACTCTTTCACTTGTCGCAGACCCTTATCACAGCACTAAAGTGTGAACGAAGGTCCGAACAACGGTAGGCTGCATTTGTAATAAGAATGCACGTCCGTGCCATGGTAAACCATAGTTCCTAAAGTAGTCATTTCACAGTGGTAGCGATGGCGATGGTATCCAGAGCAGAAAGTGGATATGATAAAGAACGATAGTGCAAAAAAATACAAGCATTAAGGTGAAGCAGATGATATTACTTTAATGAGTGAGCACAGAAATGTGTCATTTGCTGGAAAAGAACATTTCTATACCCTCCGTTCAATGGTATCAGGCTCAACTATGTGGAAGTTGATATTCACAAATGAAAAAACGACTTCGTTTTCTTCCACTGATTTATTTTTTCGGTACGACATGTTTCGACACATAGAGGTCATTTTCAAGTACAAAAATTTTTGAATTTCAAGCAAATATAAATACCTGGAAGGGACTTGGGGGAGGTTGGAGAGGGGTGGAAGAAGTGGGTGTTAGGAGGAGGGAGGGGTTAGGAGGGGAATTTTTGTACTTGAAAATGACCTCTATGTGTCGAAACATGTCGTACCGAAAAAATAGATCAGTGGAAGAAAACGAAGTCGTTTTTTCATTTGTGGATTTCTATACCCCTTGAGATCCCTTGAGAATGACACGGAAGTGTTGAAACCGGTCGGGTTTATACCAATTAAAGTTTGTGTGGATTATCCAAAGTGATTTTATTTCATCTCAATATGTCAAAATTCCACAAAGTAAGCTGGGAAACCATTGAAGATAAACATTTCTAAAGCCTCAAAACACCACAGGAGTAATCTATTCTACATTTCGTTCACGTGCTCTTTACTTTCTCATCGCGATGCCCTAATGAGGAGTGCGAGAGTAACGCGGCAACGCTGTGACCCGTTCACACTACAATCGTACTTACGCCGGTCCTAACGATGTTAGTCTGAACGAGGCATTGCGTTACGCTCCGCTTACCATAATATGAGTGGGACACTGAGTGTCAAGATTCAGAGATATCGAATATGTCAACTTGTCACCGTTATGGGATCCCGAAGTCAACTCCGGGTGATACCTTCGGTTACCTCATTTGCCTCCTGATCCCCTCATCACTGAAAATGTCTTGGTGCTGCACTGACTCGGAAAAACAACATTATGTCCCTTCATCACCTTTTTTCTATACTTTTCTTGCTTTTCCTGTTTCACACTCTAAGGCATTGAAAAACCGTAGTAAGTTTATCGTTGGGACTCTATCTATCTGTTTTGAACTGGCGGACGCACTAACGCCATTAAAATTCTATGACGCAAATGAACGCCAGTGATTGTATGAATCGATTGATAATCGGCTTTACTTCCGCCGGCATTGTAACCATCAGACCCTTTCTGCCATTTAGCCCACGGTCACGATCATTTAAGAGGGTCAACGTTCACGGATAGAGCCATAAAAGGATTATCAAGCACACAAAAAATTCGAACCGCCGAAAGATTGCATTAAACGCTCAGCGTGTGAGCAGTGGCATGTGAATGGGGAAAGCTTTCAGCTGCGGTTGCTTGTTTATCTCATAAGTTTCCTTGAACTTGATATCCATTCGGATTTAAATTCAAATGAAAGGACGGATGAGGAAGAAACAATTGTGGATATGATATAGGAGAGACTGATTCAGAACGTATATGTGTCATATTCAGTCAAATCCACGAAGTGGGTGGTATCGCAATATTTACAACTACGAAAGGGAAATAGTTTGTAGAACATGACATAGGAGAATTTTAAAATGTCATTTTTCCCGCGACCGATAAGAGACCATAACGGCTACTTTAAGACTTTGAAGTTGGTTAGTTGACAGGTAGTGTAGCCTATTTATTCAGATGCCCCCAAATGAATACTTCTAAATCTGCCGAGAAGTGTTAATACCATGTTTTGCATGTTCCCTGCATGACTCTTATGTCACGTTTTCATAGTTACATTAAAGATCATTTTAGTAGTTTCTGTAGCATTTGTAGGACACCCATTGTGTTTTGCATGTTGATGAGGGTTAATTTATTCTGGACCAAATTAAAATGACTTCGTTAACTCCGCTACCTTTAGTGGAGTTAACGGAGTCATTTTTATTTGGTCCATAATGGATAACTTCCACAAAGTGAAGCCAGCAACCATTTCCTTTGTGTTAATTTCTTCATTCTAGTCTATGTTGGTGATAAGTCCCTCCCCAACCAAACATCCTTGTGGTGGCTTGCAGGGTAAAAAGAAAATGTAGATGTAGAGGTCCGACCTCAAAGCGCAGTCGAGAATAGCGGATCGAAAATGGCGTCAAAGAATTTTATGGCGGCTTTCCCCGCGGAGAGAAGAGGCTCAAGAGAAGAGCCAAAACTTTCCTAATGATTCCGAACTCAACGGGGAAACACAGTGAGAGAGGTATTTGAAAACATTATGACGGATCGTAAAACACCCCGGTGTGGCGTCGCCGCTCGGCACAAAGAGGGAACCATTTCTCGCAGTTCCCCACGCGAGGCCCACACACGCCTTCATCATCATCTCCATCTTCGCACATGGGCTCCTCACTACTCGCCCATTGAGGATTTTTCCGCGGAGGCGAGGCTCGCAGCCGGGCGGGCGATGGGCCAGCGGCGGCGGCGGCGGCTGAGAGGCTGCAGGCAATCGACCCTCGTCAATTTTTCGCTCTCGTGCAAAACACAAGTAGTCGCCCCTCCCCTCTCCCTCTCGGTCCCATGGGGGGGGACATTAGAAGGGGAACGAGCGAGGGTTCCCTTTCGCCCTTCCCCGTGCCGCAAAGGGACTAAAGTTCGATAAACTCTCCTAACCCGTCGGCGAAAATATCGTCAATGGGAGCGGAGGGAGAAAGGATGGGTCGTCTCCTACCTCTCTCTCTCTCTGTTCGCGCCCTTCATCCTCGTTCGCGCTTAAATAATGGGAACCGGCTTTTTAGACCGCTTTCGTCGAATTCTGCGGAAGGAGCGAGCATAAAGAGGCCAAAAAAATACATCCCCGTCCCTCCCATTACCCTCCTTCAGTCATCACCCTTCCGATTACCGGAAGCGGACAAGAGGCGAGTCCTGGCAAAATATTCACGTGCGTGCCATTAAGTGCATGATTGCAAAAAGATCTTACGTAAAATGTGCAGGTGCTAAACATCTCTCATTCCTTTTCCTAAATGAGACCAGAATGGCTGTTTCCGTCGAAACTTTGTGGAACTTGTTTAACATTGTGAAATGAAAGCTGTATGTTATTAATTCCACATAAGTTTCGTTAACGACCTAGGTTTCTACTTATGAAGTCATCATCGGATGATAATTATGCTTATATGGAATTACTAAGTTACATCTATCATTTCACTAGAGACCAGAATGTTATCATCGAAATCACCAGGAAGATTGAATTCGTCACAACGGGGGCATTGCTCGAAGTATGACTTAAATCTTTTTCTTTATTTCCATAATTAATGGCATCGAAAATTTTGATATAACTTTTGTTTTCTTTTAACGGAAAAGGTTGTCCCATGATTATGTGAAATGTTTACAATGAGTCTATTGGTGATTGCATTGTGATTATATCAGTACCCTTATAGTTTGACTCATAAGCCACTGATCAGTGATCCCTGGTTGAAATTCGTATTCAATCTTCGAAGGGGAAATGGCGGTTTAATCCCAGAGAAGTGAGTGGCATCCTTATAAGCTTAACAGAGAATAAATCTCTACTGTAAGTGTACTGCTCATAAGCTAAAACTGTTGTAAACCAGTCCTCCTAACTGTACTAGACACAACTGAAGTTGAATTGTTGAGGATGATTTGCTGTGGAAGTGTACTATAGAGACTAAACTTCGGAGAGGGCTGTACTGTAAATGTGCTGCATCTCAGTGCAGGAACTGTACTGTGGTTAAAACTGTGCTGTACTACTGTGCTGGAAGTGTACTGTCGGAATAACTGTACCGCGAGAATGCTGTGTGTTGTGGAAAACTGTAATGTTTGTTTTAATTTAAGTACAGACCTGAGCACACTTCCAGTTCAGTTACAGCATAGTTGGAGAACAGATCCACCTTAGTTACGGCACACTTTATTTCCTCAGAGTTCTTCTAAAGAGAATAAATTGATCCCGTTGACCTTTCGTACGAATATAAACAGCTCTGTGCCTACTATTTGGGAGTCTATCTAATCAACCTGACAGGAGGCTAGTTGGTGGATTTTTGTTCACCATTTGGCATCACGGCATATATGGCATATTTACTCTATGGATCGTAAGCATGGAGCATTGGAAAAGCTGACCAGAAAAGAATAGTTGTCTTCAAAACCTGGTGCTGGAGAAGGATACTGAAGATAAAATGAACGGACAAAATAAGAAATGATGAAGTGTACAGAAGAGTAGAAGAGGAAAGGACCATATGGAACACCACATAGAAAAGAAGAACTAAATGAATTGGAAGCACCCTGAGACACAATGATTTTATGCAGAACGTTATTGAAGGTTAAATAGAGGGGAATGTTCCCAGAGGAAGACACACGAATAAGTTGATGTACCAAATAAAGAAGACAGTACATAGTGAATGATGCCAGGAGGTTAAGGGAACTAGCATTTGATAGGGATGTGTGGAGGGTTGCAGCCAACCAATTCTAAGATTGAACGACCAATGATGATTTGGCAGCTTGGAAATCTGTGCATACCCAGGGTGAGGAGTTGATCCACAACCATTTTGGAATGATTTTTAGAATAGTGTTTTGCTGTTGATTTTCCTCCCCATCCTCACGATCGAACAGAAAACGATCCAATTTTCTCTTTGACCTATCATTTCCCAGAACTGCTCTCCGTGTGCCGTATCCATGGTGTGCTCAGAGAGGCGAGTGAAAGGGGAAATGAGAGAGGATCTGGCGGGGCGAGGAGAGTAAGAGAGGGGGTGGTAAGGGAACAGAAGAAAAAACTCGAGGGGAAAAACAAGGACGACCCGAGGACTGTCACGAACGCGAACGGCGCAGGCGCGAAATGTGTTACTACGCGACTGGAATGGGGTTGAAAGATGAACGAACCACTAAAAAAAGGGGAAAGGGGAGAAGAATCTTTTGAAGAGGAGTGAGCGAGTGAATTCGAGGGTGTATGAGTGGGTGGAGGTCTGTGAAGAAAGAGGGGGGCGGGGTCAGACCCACCTGTGGCCCGCGCTCCAGCTGTCGTCTCCCCGGCGTCTAGATGGACTCCCTCCCGGGGGAACTGCGACCGTCGTGCCCCGGGCGTGAAGAGAGAACGGACGAGTCCGGCACGCCACTGACACCGCACCACGACCACCGACACACTCCCACCACACCCCTCTTCCCCGACACACCACGGCACTTCCTCTCTCCCAGTTGGCTTCCCAAACGACGACGCGGACGGGGCCGCTTAAGCGAGGGACAAGGAGGCGGCTGCGGCGTCGACTTGCTAGTCGGGTGGAGCCTCGCTCGAGCGGCAGCTTTCGTCCCCTCTCTCCCAAAGCGCTGTTCGCCTTCCTCCGCTCCCCGCTTCAAGTCGACTGTCTCTTCCTTCCCGCCCGCTCCGTCTCTTACTCGCTCACACCCCGCTCACGGAGCTTCCGTGGCAAAACGCTGGTCAGGTGACCCCTTCTCCTCTCTCCTTCTTCTTCTCCCCCTCCCACCCACCCACCCCCTCCTATCTCTTTCCCTCGAATGCTGCTACTTCCCACTTTTCCCCTCCCACCGCCTCCCTCGACCACCCCTTAACACACCATCTCAACCCCTCATGCACGCTCATAAGGCTCCTAATTCATATCTTCCCCTTCACCCCCCCTCTTCAATGTACCCTTAACGCCATCCACCTTTGAAAACTCGCATCGCCTCGCAGATGAACACAAACCGAACACATGTACGAATTCGCAACGCCATGCGTGATGCGAGTGCAACGCTACAAATATTTTAATTGGCCCTTGCTGGTCAAACATCTGAATGCGACTGGGTCGGGAGTCTCTCTACTATTCTCAGTTAATGCGACCTCCAGGGCAGCATCTTAGTATTCCGTTAGGCGTCGTAGTCATGCGTATTTGGGGAGGGAATGATCCTTTTGAGCTCGTCTGGATAAGCCCAAGTCCGCAAGATTTTTTAGTGTAACGTGTCTCTGATAAACCAAGAGTTGCGCAGGAAAATGAGCGACCCTTTAGCATTTATGAATACGCCAATTCTGCACGGCGCTGTTGGTCTTTGTCCTTGGCGAGTTCTATCCTCTCGGGTCAAACTGACTAATTTGTTCTTTATATTTGTAATGGAAGCACGAGTGAGTGATGATTCGTTTTTTTCTGGTTGATAGTAAACTGATCGAAATTCTTATAGTTCTCTCGGTTTTCTGGTTAATGGTGGACAAGTTTGGAATCGATTTTAGGTGGTATTACTTAGAGAAATTCGCACAGGGTGGGGATGAAGAATTACAATTTAAACGTAAGGTAATTGATGACGATGCAGAAGCAATAACCTCTTGGTTGTGATTATAGTTTTACCTTTTCGGGGAAAATACACTAGTTTAACCATTCATCGGTTCCTAGGTAATTTTATTTTCTACTATTTTAATATGGGTAGCCGGCCAGTTTCGATGTTTTACATAATTATCAATGTTGGTAACTTAAATTATGAGGTAGTGAGTAACAGTACGAGCTTTCTAACTACTGGAAGGTTGTATTTCTACTTTTGATAATCATCTAAAATATCGAAACAGGTGGGGCACCTCTAAGAAATTCGTGGGGAATTTTGTATATGTTAGTTCATTATTGTTGTGTTCAAGTTTTGGTCCAAACAAACATTAGTTCGTATATTATGAGGTAGTAAGTAATAGTACGAGTGTTTTAACTACTACATCGTTCTACTAATTTAAGATTGGATGACTGAAGCCCTCCACCCTTCCCTATCTAATACTAGCTCCCTTACCTCCTGGTATCTCTTCCTATGTACTTTCCTCTTTATTTGGTCCATGAACTTATTCCTGGGTCTACTTCTGGAGACTTTTCTCTCTATTGTACTTTCAATTATGTTCCTTACAAACCCATTGTGTCTCAGGGAGTTTCGAATCCATCTGGTTCTTCTATTCTGTATGGTGTTCCTTATGGTCCTTGTGTAAGCGTCGTTTAGCTACTGGCAGGTAGTATTCCTGCCTTTGATGATCTTCTAAAACTTCGACACCGGTCGGGCTCCTATAAAAAAATTTGTGGAGAATATTCTATAGATAAATAAATTTTAGTTTGTAATCGTCATGTTTAAGTTTTGTCCGAATAAACATTAGTTCGTGAATTTAGCGGTTAACCTTGAATGTAATACGAAAGAGATACTTTTAACATGGAGAGAAAGAGGGAAAGAAAGGCGATCTTCCCTGTGTGTGCAGTGTGCAGCATCATCCACGTTCCTCTAGCCCCGGACTTCCGTCCGACGAATCACAGCCTTCGCTCTCCTCCACCCCCTCCCCAATCAAACAAGGAATTCCTTTCATTCTTCCTCTCTCTCTTTTGTATCTCTTCTCGTTCGCCAGGATGGTCGGCTCTCACGGAGATCCGACCTCTACCACTTCCTCCTCCCTCCTCCCCACACCCCCCCCTCTCCTCCTTGCACCTCTGTTCGTCCTTGCCTCTCCCCTTTCATCCTCCTTTGCCCCGCGCCCCCCCATTTCCTTTCCCTCTCACCTCCTCCCCCTCCCATCACTTTCTTCCCTCTGCTCCTCTCCTCTTTCCACTTTCACTGCTCGTATGCGCGGAGCCCCCTCCGAACCTGCCGAGTCTTTTGCTATAGCGCCCGAGGTCGCCACGTTCACTCCGCTGGCCACACATCGTTACGGCGCGTGACGTAATGGGTTGGTGATGATGCGGTCATCTCTCTCCGGAGGTGGGGGGGCGGGGAAGGAGGGTTGAGAGGGGCGGAGAGGGGTCGATTTCCCCTTTTCCCTTCCCGCCCTTGATCACCCTGCCTCTTCTCTCCCCCAACTTTCCCCCGCGGCTTCGTGTTCCGAAAATTTGGATCGAACGGACGGCGTCCACCGCGTCGCTTTTAATCCTGTCATCATCATTAGCAACTTTGCGGGCCCATTTCAGCTATCGGCGGACATCTCCGGTGTAAGCTCTCGTCAATGTTCCTAGCGATGCTCACTGGGCGATTTTGGGACAAGGGCTAGGCAACTTTCAAAATCATGTAAACGAATTGAGGATGGTTGTCAAGTCAAGGAGGATCAGGAAGAAACCCTTTTCTTGTTGCTGCCAATACAAGCGGTTCGAGATGTGGGATGACTCACGACTACCTGCCATTCCGTTTCGACTACTTTCTCAATGAGATCTCAATATAGGGCTCTTGGTAAATTCGTAGAGACGGGTGAATAGAGCCATTTGCCTATTTGAACAATTTTCCTACGGTTAATGGAAGTGGCCATAATTATAATTTAAGGAGGATAAATACGTGGCTCCAAAACCTAATCTCACATTGTTTTAGAGATCCTTTGTGTACTTGGGCCCTAAAGTTATTAACACCTTACCTGAATACATTTAAGGTTTGAAAAACAGGAAAAAAATTTGAAATTTGGAATGGATATTGGCACAAAGTAATATTATTATTTTTTACTAGAACTGTAATATACTTACATCTACATCTACATCTACGTGATACCCTGCGAGCCACCACGAGGGTGTGTGTCAGGGGGTGAAGATCACCAAACATGCATTATTGACATGCAACTAGGATATTTAATAGAGACATGCTAGATAATATGGTCACATGCAGCTAGATGGTTAGTATCTACATAATATGAAATGGATTATTGGTTGTTATTACATGCATCATGCTCTACAGACTACTCTAACTATAGGTCACCTACCTATCCCTTTGCTACGCTGCCTATTGTTCTCTCTTATAGTACGAGGGAAAAATGACATTTTAAATCTATCGGTACGAAAATCTATCTCTCTAATTTTGTTAATATGATCAAACCTAGCATAATACGCAGGGGTTCTCAATATATATCTAACGTCATCTGTGAACAAATCTGTTTCGAATTTACTTAAAAGGTTTAACCTAAATTTTAACCTGCGTTAACCTTACAAGTACCCTGTGTTGTAACTTGAAGTAATTAGTGTTTTACTGCTATTGCAAGTTGAATTACATATAATTATTGTCTCTGGTTCCCTTTTTCAAAAGTCGGCTAGAATGAAATCGTCTTGTTATCATTGTATACGAATTTGTTCAATGAATATGCAAAATAAATTTTTGTTTAATACCAGAAATGCATTTCGATTATGGTAGGCAGTCCTCATACAAGTCTTTGATAATTGAGGTTACCTAAAGGTCACTGATTGTTGCACTCCAGATTGTACTAAAACTGTGAGTAATAAATGATTCTAAATCTTATTACATTTTCTTTCCTGTGCTTCACACTTATTTTGCTCAGTAGTTTGTTTCCCCTGGCTCTCCCTACTCCTCTCAATTTTTTCTCATCACCTCCTCCTCTTTTAACTTTATCGCTCCGCACGTCTGCGCCAGGAACTTTTGTGAGAGCTGCTAGAAGAGTTTATAGAGTTGTTGTCGAATAGGTTGCAACAGACGATGAAAATCCCAATTCACTTCATGTACATCGTCATCAGTCTATCAAAGCCGTTGACTAATTTGGGAAGGCCTCGGAATTTTGGAGGGTGGATAATGACGGAATTTTGACGCTCGAATTAATCATACTGCGATTTTTAAAATTTTAACCTTGTGGAAGCTTTGATGCCACTTTCATTGCATTTTCATGGACTAGTCCTTCTTGAATAAGACCAGTTTGTTGTCTGCATCTGTTCTTGCTGTTTTCTTGAAGGTGCGCGGGATATAAGCCGTACCCAATCCTCTTTGTTCTTCTGTGAGGGTTTTTCCATATCTTCATTATTTAGCTGTTTTATCCTCTGATATCTCATCATTTCTCACTTTTGCTGGCATTATTTTTAGCTCATTAGTTTCCAAGAGGATATAGCTAAAACACCTTTATCCTCGTCAATAATTTCTAAGAATACAGGAGCGGTAGTTGTGTGTCATTTAGTGCTGGTCGAAAAACAAATTGGGCTGCATTTCACTTACATAGGTACATATGGTTGTGCTGTGAAACTCATCATTGTCATTGGTCGTACAATCATAAGAATGGTTGACTGCAGCCCTCCATCCATCCCTATCAAATGCCAAGTCCCTTACTTCCTGGTAGCTCTTCCTATGTACTTTCCTCTTTAGTTGGTCCATAAACTTATTTACTTAAACTCTGGGGCTCTTCCCTCTATTTTACCTTCAATTTTGTTCTTCACAAAATCATTATGTCTCAGGGTGTGTCCAATCCATCTGGTTCTTCTTTTCTATATAGTGTTTCATATGGTCCTCTCCTCTTCTGCTCTTAGGTAAACTTCATTTTTTATTTTGTCCATCAATTATATCTTCAGCATCCTCCTCCAGCACCAGGTTTTGAAGGCTTCGATTCTGTTCTGGTCAGTTTTTCCGATAGTCCATGCTTCCAAATTCATAGAGTGACACGCTCCACTCGAATGTTTTCACATACTGTTTCCTAGTTTGTAGTCCTATCCTCTTTGAGCACTGTAGTTGTCTTTTTCCCATAAACGCCTTCTTAACTTGCGCAAATTCACTTTATGTCCGTTGTACTTCTTCCATCCCACGCTGTGGTACTTTCGAGATATGTGAAGGAATTTGCTAGCTCTAATTTTTACCCTCTCAGTGTAACTTCTATGCACAGATTTCCTCTTCCGAATACTAGGTCTTCGTCTTACTTCTGCAGCCCATGGAACTCACCGCAGAGGCTATAATGGAAATGATTGAAAGATAACATTTTCGTTTTTATCCTAAATAAAATCATGTTATGACTTGAGTTTTCGGCAGGCTATTAGACATGTTGACGTAGTTGTGCTGAAATTTACTGTATATTTTAGCGTTGGACTCGGCGGGATGGCTTTATTTTTGTTACCAACAGTTATCATAATAAGATGCATATTATTTCGCGTTTAGAAGAGAATCTGTTCGTATTCGATCGAGTCATTACGAAGTATACGTCATTCGCCTTAATTCGCCTACGTTACAATGGCACTGCATCGCCAGAAAAAATCTCTATGATACAATTTTTATATTATATTTAAATATCGCTAACGATAACATTTTTGCAGAGCTTCACGCAAATCCGCGTGAAAACAAAATTCGCTCCTTATCTCCTGAACCACTTCGTCATGGTGAACAACATTGCGCACGTATTTGTTTCATCGGCTGAATCTCCAGTGAAGAGGTTGTTAGTTTTGTTATTTTTCCAGCAGCGGCAAATTTATTGACAAAAAGTCCCTTGCCAATTAGTTTCACCGAGGAAAGAAGCTTAAAAACTCTTTAAACTAACAAGTGACCACCTTCACTTGAGAAGCATGGAGAGGTGTTGCGGCTGCGTTTCACAGATAAAATGATTTCTGCAAATGGATTTTAATTAAGCTTTACTGAAATAAAAAGAGAACTCGCTTTGTACTTTCGTCACTGTTTTATTCTCTCCGACCATTGTTTCGACAAAGTTTTGTCATTATCAAGGCACAGATTAATTTTTTCGTTGTCCATATATACCAAACAGAGGGCGGGTGGGGGAGACGAGGGAGGGAGGGTGGAGGAAAAAAAGAGGGGGAGGGTTAGAAAAAGGTTGGTTGAAAGAAGAATGACGTCAATGAGGATGGGTAGGGGATAAACAAAACACAATGGCAAGGTTGAGTATATGACACAAACAAACTTAAAAACATTCCACAATGTGAAGCCAGAAACTTTACTTAAAATTCCTGTCCATAAAATATTTTGAGCCCCCCTTTTCAGATCGATTTTTGAATAGCCGAATCTAGCAAACTAGCAAAGACCGAAAATCTATACCAGTGCTCTCCGACAGTTTGATTCCCCTCGTTGCATGAACGGATGTCATAACCAACGGATTTCCTCCTCTTCACAATTCGCGTAGTCTGATTGGCTATTTCGGTACTGGCAGGATATTACTTCTATGAATAAGACAAGGAAAACTTAGACGTGCATAAGTCCTTCAATGATTCGAACCAGTGATTAGCTTGCATAGCGGTGGCTTATGGTCACACTCTGTTGCATGTTGCACGTGCTTTCTTTGATGAAAGTGATCGCAACTGCCTCCATACCTTAGATTGGAACGTGAGATATGGAAAACAGTTGGGTAACACTTTTTGAGTAATGAAGCGTTGCCAAATATGGGAAGAATCGAAAGGCGCATTCATTCGATCCGCAATGTGACACACTTTACTCATGTTTTCATGCAAGTATTTATTTTAGTTCCAGGTGCGGAGGTGCTAATTCTTGTCGGAGAGTGTCTTCCTCATAGCAGTACGATTCTGTGCGAATTCCTATTTGGCATATGTTAGCGGCGCACATTACTTACAGTGGAGGCGTCGGATTTTTGGGGTGGCTGGAGTACCGGCTTCTCATCCTGAATACTTAAAGTTTGAAAAACAGTTAGAAATTTTTGAAATTAACAAATGCATGGATATTGGTACAAAGCAGTACCTATTGATGTTTTGTACTAGAACTGTAATGTAAGTTCATGTATCCTGTGTTACAACTTGAAGTAATTAGTGATTTATTACCGTTGCAAGTTGAATTATTATTATTGTCTCTGCCTCCCCGTGCTCAAAATTAGGCTAGAATGAAATCGTATTGTTATAATTGTATATTCTTTTGTTTAATGAATATGCATAATAAATTTTTTTTTATACCAGCAATGAATTCCATTTATGAATGGCTGTCTCCACACAGTTCTGTAACCTTTGAGGCTGCCTAAAGTTCATTGATATTTGTACACAATATTATACTCAAATTGTGAGCAATAAATTATTCTTAATCCTCTTATTCTATTCTTATTCGTAGAATCTGGTTAGATCCCTGGCCGTGTTGGAAATTTGGAGTGGAATCGAATTTCTTTCATGCTTGTTGCGTAGAGGGCACTTGAAAGTGTGGCCTAGTGGTAGCGGAACATGGTTCCAGTTGCGGAGAAGACCAACATCAGTAGATCAGATCATTGTCGACAGGCTAGCTCCGCACCTGTGGATCAAGTTTGTCTCCACCTTTAAATGCAAAGGTTTACGAGGTCGCAGGCTTTCGTCGTTGGCGTCAAAAATGCTAAAACTGCTTTCCAAATCAACTATAAATCTCTCTACGACTCTCAGTCTATTTATTTATTTAGGCTTCTCCAATAGGTTTCGAAAACCATGAGCGTACTTCAATTCAGTAAATTTTGATAGTAATCATCTTGAAACGAGTTATTAACACTGTCCTCCCCTCAAGAGTTAATGACAATTATGTCGGCAGCGTTGCCTGTAATTTCATCTCCCCTCCCCTCATTTTCATTGTCAATCTCTTTCTCGAACTCTTTCCCAACTCTGGCGTCACGCATTCCGATGGCCACTGCCTTCAGGTTTCGCTTCATATGTATTCTATTCGTCGGATGATGCGTTAAACCTATATAAATACGAAGAGAGATTTTGTGTTCTGGTTTTCCTCTCGCCACTAGAAATATTTTGTCTCGCATTTCGACCAAAATATACCTCGGACGCCTTTCGGACTCCGATCCTAATTCAAAACAAAATGGCACTTGCATATGGGAAGTGTATTTATTTCATCAAACGGTTATTGACTAATCATACATACAACATTAATAACTGACCCAACTGACGTTAATTTTTGGTCGCTTCCGTGAGGAGTCATCAATCAAGTATTTTCCATTGAAGTGTGAATGGTGGGAGTTAAGTACAACTGGAATTTTTGACCGTGCCTCCTTGGATCACCAGGCTTCTACCATCTAATCTTGTAATATAATGCACCGAGTACTTATACTTGTTGATTGCCAATGCTTCCTTATTCTTCGTGAACTTTTGTTGGCCATAAAGCAACTGAATATTTTCCGACAATTGGTCACATAATGACAAAGAGGCTGTAGAATTGTGCGCATCGTCCACGAGGTTAATGCCAAACTTTGAACAAATTCTTCCATTTCCCCCGTAGATTTTTGTTAGCCTTTTAGCAGCTTAATGTTTTCCGACAGTTGATCGCACAATCACCAAGAGGCTGTAGAATTATGCGCACTGCGCCATCGTCCACGTGGTTAAAGCCAAAAGTACCATAGGGCTTCCTTTCAATAGCTCACTTGAATTGCAGCTGAGTATATATTCCACGCATTCGTACAAATGGTTGCGAGAGCTTTCTTTGCTCTTTGAATGCGTCATTCAAGCCGGGGATTCCGAACACATTGTGGCTCAAGGTTATATAGTCCTTGCGTTACCAAATCTTGTCGTTAGACAGTGTTCTCATGAAACAATATCACATGGCAACTATGAGTGGAGTAGAAGAGTCGTTTTTCCTAGCTGGCTGAACATCTCTCGTCGGGTACTCTAAAATTAGCTGTCACGTATTAATTCTATAGTTCATGGAAGAAAAATCGCTTAGTACGTGAAGAAATTTTTTAGTAAAAGATTGGTTAACAGAAAGATTCACTGCTGGAAATGTCGTCACTTCTTTTATATCCTCGCGTGTACGACCGCAGAAAATGATGGGCGATGTTTTTTCTTGTGAAGTGCAATATGTCGCATGAGAGAGTGAATGGAATGATGATGTGATTGGATGAAATATTGTTTTACATTGGACGTATGAATTGTATAACTTATGAATACCAATGAATACCTGATGTATTAATCATGGTGGCTTCTCATGAGTGAAGAAAATTACAGTATAAGGTTTCCTTTGCAAAACTATCTGATTTTCCATTGCAATTCCCAATTTAAACCGTTTTCATATTTTACATTCCCTCCCACCTGGCAATATTTCTAGAAGAAATATTATCCGGCTTGACCGGGACTCAAATTCGAATCTCATCCTAATTTGCACCGAGTGCTGAGACTTGTTAAATACCGATGTTTCCTTATTCTCTGTGGATTTTGTTGCCCTTAAAGCGGCTAAATGTCTTCCGACAATTGGCCACACAATGACGAAGTGGCTGTAGAATCGTGCGCGCCATCCAAACGATTAATGCCAAGCTTTGAGCAAATTCTTCCTTATTTCTCAGTTGGGTTTTGTTAGCCTTTCAGCGGCTAGACATTTTCCGACTATTGATCGCATAATGACAAAGAGACTGTAAGAACACGCGCACTGCGCCATCGTCCGCGTGGTTTAAGCCAAACTTCGAACGCTCATGTGTTCGCTTTCGTGTGAGAACTAGTCGCGGGATTACTTTTACGGCGTGTCCCGTAAGAGCCAAAATTCCACACACGAAAAATTATCTGACTTTTCCTCTGATACATTTTTGCACTTAATTGCACTAGCTTGTTAAGACGTAAGAGTAATACAAATGCTTGTATTCGATGCACTCCAAATCCGTGTAAAAATTCCATTATTCTCCTCCATTTCCCGCGCTTGTCCAATTTGTTCTAAACGCAAATAAAACCAAATCAATGATAGTTGGAAGCAATAGTATAACAAATCGTATCCACTCAGATAATACGTCACAAATATTAGTTGACGGAGCCTCCGAACCTTACTCAAACTCCGTTCGAAATCTTGGGATAACAATTAACTCAAGCAAGTCATGGAACAACCATGTGAATAACATTTCTAGCAAAATCAATTCCATTCTACACCAACTCAAAGTACACTCAAAACTTCTTCCTCAACACGCAAGGAAAATGCTTATTTCAACGTTAGTTTTTCCTATGTTTGATTACTGCTGCCTGGTGTACAATGACTTAAACCAAGAAGATAACATCAAGCTTCACTGAGCATTTAATTCATGCATCAAATTTATTTTTAACCTTCGTAGGGAAGACCATTTGACCCCCTATTATAAAAAACTTCGATGGTTCAACGTTAAGACACGAGGAAAATACTTCTTAGACTATTTTTTGTATTCATTATTCAACGAAAAATCCCCGTAATATCTGTTTGACTACTGTTGTTACCAAGCCATCCACAAGTAAAATGTGTACCAGATGCGATTCAGAATTTTTATATTTTCCTAGTCATAGGACAAATAAGTTCCAAACTTCTATTATCGTAACAGCGTGTCATCTAACAGCATGTAGTCATCTACCTAAACATATAAAAAATAGTCCCTCTCTCTCAACTTTCAAAATGAATTGTTGTAATGTATTAATTTCTGATTCTTAATGCTGTTGTTGTATCCCTATATCTTGGACTTGCTTGCTGAATTTCGAATTCATTATATGCAACACTTCGCAGATTACTTTGCATGTATTATTTCTGATTCTTAATGCATGGCATGGAAGGATTCTTAATGCAATGCAGGGCATGGATGTATGTCAAGTTCTGTTGGTCCGGTCCCTGGAAAACCTGATGACAGGCTCGGCAGCCTATCGGGATTCCGGGGACATACGGGCCAACAGAATCGTCCGGCAGCAAAAAAAATACATGTTAACAGTGTCTTATTTGTACTGTATAATTTCTATGTAAAAATGTTATGTATCATACATCTATTCGTCTTTGCCATTTTATAATCTTTGTTTTTTTCTTATTTTGTTCACTGTCTCAAATCACTATGTATATATTTTTTGTTCTTAAGGGGCATGACCCCAGAACAATCAATAATTATTCAATTCAATAATAATACAATATTCCCCATTCTATTGTATTCAGCATATCGTTACTTTTCGCTATTCCCTCCATTTTCCAAATTTTTCTGCTTCCGTCTTATTTTTCCCTTTGCCTTCTGCACTCTTCAGTCGTATCCATAATCCACTGATTATTTTCCTTCCAAGTTAATATTTCCTCCACTCACCCTGAATCTTTACTTCCTTATCTACCCGAGTATGTTTCCCATTTTATCGTACACCGTTCTTCTGAGTTTTGACGACATCTTTCGCATTCAAATCATCAACCCTGATTAGTTTGGGCAATGTTTCTAAAAAATAAATCAGGATATATATTATTAAGACTTTGGACAAAAAAAGTAGCAGTTGTTCGACCCGAGTGAATTTTTCCGCATTCAGTTACGGGGTTGGCCTTGCGGCTATTTATGAACGCTTTTGAAACAGTTCCAGGTTCCCATCATCGAAGTTGTAATTTATGAATCACGATTCTGGAGAGTTGAATGACGCGTGCATTTGTGGGATATCATCTTCCACTTGGAAGAAGGCAGATGAGTATTCGTATTGAATCACAAGTACGCATTTGAGCAATTGCTGCATTGTTTTTCCTCAGAGAAAAGAATTACGTCAATGAAAATTTTCGCCGTAAAAGAAATCACCTCTGTTCTTCACTATCGGTGTTTGCTGTCCCTTCGGTAGCGAAGGAGATAAATCGCACTGTGAACTCATTTTTAGTGGAAATGCCACAGCGGCGATACAACATCGATTCTGTCGGCGCGATTATCTCTGGCTACCTACTTTAAGTTGAGCGACGAGGACATTGCCCTCCTTGTCACCCGGATATGTCCAGTAACGTTTGGTTTCGGTTATAAACTCGAGTCGAGAATTTAAGTGCGGCCTCCCTCGTGCGATAAGCTCCACTTAGTACGATTTAAAATAATAATAGATAAATATTTAGCCCACAAAACGTTTCTGGAAAAATTCGATTCAAATTTCATTGCCGCCCATTAAATATTTCGCGTCACATTTTACGACACTGTTACCGCTCGTTTTGCGAACTCTGCTATCACAGCTGCAACGCCCGATTGTAACGGTATCAGGGAGGAAGTGATAAAAGATGGCTGCCAAGAGTTCTGGTCATGGTTGGCGTGGGAAGGTTAAGATTCTAATTTCTCTATTCTTATTACAAACCTTTGGTTATTCAGCGGAAGCACGAGCTCGTTACCAGGTTTCCCGCGTGAACTCGCTCAAGCGGAACGTATTTATTGTGATAGCTGGCATTCTCACACAAAAATATTCCAGTTTTGGTGGTCTCTTATCAGCTATGAAAACGGGAAGTACGCCATCGTACGTGAGTCCAAGGCCATGCCCTATCACTTATTTTTTTAAATACAAAAGCATAATCCATGTAGCAAGATGTGTCTAGACTCGTTTAATGATTGAAGAAAACTTGATCAGCATATTTTCGCCCAATACTTGCTTTGCGAATGCATTAATGTTTACTGCGTCGTCTCAAAGTTTTGAATATATGTTGCCATTATTAGAGGTCTCCCCCAAGTATATCCTTGATATCCATCAAAGAGATAAAATATGAGCACGTCTGATTGACGGTAGAAAAAGTACTATTTCCATTAAAAATCACCTCCTTAATGTTCTTCATTTTGCTCTCAGTTTTCAGGATTTGATCAATTTTTATCCTTATTCTATAAAAACCTGATATGTATTCCGTACCTTGAGAAACTTCGATTCGGTAGTTTACCGGATTCACCAGAAGTAAGATAATTTTCGCGGACGAATTTGTTCTTTTTGGGCTCCTTGGGGCTTTTATTTTGCTAGTTTCGGAGACGAGTAGTTAGTTTAAATTTTGTGGAATTACCTACCGCGCACTTAGAGAAGTATTTTTTTCCTTAGTTGATCCGAAAGTCCTCGACATTATTATCAGGCTAATGTGGACTTACACGAAGAAATAGTTAGCTTTGTGAGAGGTGATGTAAATTAGTAATTCAGAGTTCGTTCGAGAACTTTTATAACGAAGAGTATTTGTGCTAAATTTAATCTGTGAATGTGCTTTCTTGGTGTTTTTCCTTTCGCTGTGAAACAATGCCCGTTTATTTATGTGAGTGATACTAATTAAAACATGTCGCTTCTTTCCTCATTTCCGATCATACCATTGTCTCCTTTCATTTCATATCATTGATGACGAAAATTTACAGCTCAGATTTGTAAACCTATTTCAAAAATTGATTTTTGTGTTGTTGTTAAAATTATTTATCGAGATCGGACGTCTTGCTTGACAGAGGCGTGTCTTTCAACGTTACCCTCCTTCAATATCTAGCATTTCCAATCGCACGCATGAAGTTATTCTCTGTACATTTACAGTCATAATGAGTGTTGTACCGTGACAAAAATTAACTTTTAAAGATACAAACTTCTGTTTCCTCGGAATCTGTCCCCAGGGTAAATTCACCGGGAAATCATTACTATAGACATTTTAACGGAGTTTCCGTTGCTCTTTTCGAAATGTTTTCCGACTCCCACAGATATTATTTTTATGATAAGTCAATCTGTAATGGTCTTAGGGACCTAACTGGTCTGTATATTTGACACAAAAACCCAGTTTGTAAGCGGTGATAGTAAACGTGGATTTTTTTCATGAACGCTGAAATTATTTTTTTCTTGCTGGACTAGTCTCGCTCATAACACGATCAAGCGATAACCGAAAGACAGCGGCTTCGAGTTTCTCCTGGGTCTGGGTGTATTTATCTCCGGTGGGTTATTAGTTGCTGAACTTAATACCTAACGAAAGCTGTATTTCTCACTGGTGCCTACGAGCCACCAGATATGTTAGCCGGGGAATAAATCATGAGTAATTAGGAACTTTGAATGTCACACATTCTCGCAAATTATTCAAATGAAGGTCACAGAGTCTATTTTCTTCAGCCACTCGTCTAAGATGTTTACTTTTCATTCACTTTCGTCTTCCCATCCATTTTAATACTTACCACATAAACGTATTATCCGTATTTATGTTACTATTTAATTTTTCCCCTTTTTTCTCAAGTTTTCCAGAATCATGGTCTTTATTTCCACCTCTTTTTATATCTTTCTAAGGCTACTACTTCTTTATTCAGTGCGACGAAAATATTTCCTTCTGCATTTCTGCTATGATTAATTTTTAATTTGGCTGTGTAATTTTTTGGCCTATGTTGTACTTTTAGTATTGCCATCTTAACAAGTCGAGATGATGTTTTATTTCTTTTTTGTGTCAGTGCGTTTACAAATCCTTTTTAATATTTTTCAAAGAATATCTGTTTTTATATATTACTGAAATAGATTGAACATATGCTAATGACATCTACAGTCGCTTTTTTCTAATCGACTTGGCATGTTACCGGTCATTCATCGGTTGTTCAATCCTAAGGTTTGTTGACTGCACCCCTCCACCCTTCCCTATCTAATGCTAGTTCCCTTACCTCCTGGTATCTCTTCCTATGTGTTTTCTTCTTAATTGGTCCATGAACTTATTCCTGGGTCTTCCTCTGGGGACCATTACCCCTATTTTCCCCTCAGTTATGTTCTTCACAATTTAATCGGTAATCACTCCATAAAGAGAAAATTTTCACACATTCAAATGCATTGCAAATGGTCACTGCGATGTTTCCTCTATTTTATTTGAACACCCTCGCTGATCGCCAAAACATTTCGCAGAATTTACGTTCTAAACAAATAACAAGCAATTTCACAAGTTCGCCGCGGTGTAGACTAGTTGCCACGACCTCCCTTAGCCCGTCCTCGTATACCGCCTCCCCTGGATTCTTTGATGCACTGGCTCCGTAAATAACCCTTAACCAGACGCCCGCAAGTGCCAGCGCCTCAACTTGTATTCGCTACGGCGGCCATAAGTTTTGGTCTCTCTTCACGAAACACTTAAGCTGTCAACTGAGTATTATTTTGGCATTGAAATAAAAAACATGGCAGAAATACGGTCTTCTCGGAGAAAGCTTGAACTATTTTAAGACCTGAGGATTTAATTTTACCATCGCGGTCTCTATTTTGTGAATTTCAGGCATTGATCTCTGCAAGGTGAAATAATTTGGAAGCTCTTCGACCAGGATATTAGCCAGGATTTAAAATTGGATCCTAAGAAAAGGAATCAATGAACCATTGTCGTGAATTTGCGGGAAACATCAGCAAGCATATTAAAGCTTATATGATTGATTTTTGAAGGGAGAACTCGTCTTGGACCCAAGAGTATACCTATCCGTGTTGAGACGCAGTTTAAAATCAACGTCAGTTGTCACGCTTTAATTCATTTGCTGACATTTTTGTGCCTTTATCTATGGAGTTGTTTTTTGCAAAAAAGTGAGTAAGATTAAATAGTTAGATTTGGAGGACATGAACTAGATCGAGTGAAACAACTTATAAACAAGATTAGAATATTGGGCCGAAGTTAACGAACGAGCTTAAATATCTATCATGGTACCGAATAAAGTCTGTGAAAGAGACGGTAATAAAAAGGATGGACCTATTGTTAGGAGCCCATTTAAGGACCTTGAGCTATTGGGTAGCATGATGTGGTGGATGATGGCTTTTTTTGAGTAACTTATACCATGGAAAGAAAGTATTGGATGGAGACGCCAAATTGGAGACGTCTGAGATTTGGTTAGAGAGGGAACGAGATGAAAGAAGAACCGTAAAGAAAGAAATGGAGAAATGTGATGAGGGACCATTCAAGTATTACATAAGACGTTTTTGGGGATGGGGGGGGGTTGGGATAATCTTAAACTGGGGGGGGGGGGCAGTGTATCTGGAACCAATTTACGGAAGATTTTTGTCCGTCTTAAACCATCGTATCGTTTTCGAATAAAATTTTGCAGTGATATGGAACATCCGCTCGTTGATGGCGTATTTTCCGTAATCTCACCCTTACACCAAAGCTCCTATTCTGTCGATACAAATATCTAACGTCTTACGTAAGACTGAGTGGAAGTGGGAGCGGGGGGGTGGTAGGAAAATCTTACATTGTCTTACATAGGGGTGAGGTGAGGTCGTTCAAAAATATTATAAATCGTCTTAAATAGTACTTGAACTTAATATTACTTAAATAAATTTCCAAACATTGCATGTAACAAATGATATGGTACTAAGTCACTCGCACGGGTGCATATAACTGACTAACACACCTGACCGGCAATTGGGAGATCCGGGTTCGAATCCCGGTCAAGTCAAATGATTTTTTCATAGCGATTTTCAACCCTGGAGTACTTAAATAGCTTGACATAGCAGGGAAGGAAAGAAGGTAGTTCGAGGAAACCAGTTGGGGAGTTGAGAAGACGTAGTTGAACCAAGTAATCTAAGGTGAGGGGCACTCAAGGTTGTGTTTGACTGAATATTTTGAAATGCAGGGAAAGAGGAAGGAAATGATGAGACGCAAGATGAGTAATCAATTAAGAGAGAAAAAGAGTGGGGAGAGTAACTGTGGAGCGTGAATTATTGGGGCAATAGGACTTCAATGGCCTATCGAACCCTACCAATGTCGGCTGAGCTCCCAAGTAAAAATAACCCGAAACCACAGACAATTTTTTATAACGATCCATCAGACCGTTTGTTTTTATTTCCTAATATGTAGTTAAAAATATATTTTGTAAATTAACCTGACCTATTTGTTTAAATTCAGCTGACTTTTACTGCATTGCCTACCTTTTACGAAATATCGTTTGAAGTAGCGATGCAATGGTGTTTTCGAAGAATATTATGCAGCTCACCGAATGCGTCTTACATTAATATGTATTTGAAAGAAATATTACGATTTTCGTCGAAATAAAATGCCCAGTTTGTTCCACTGTCAGTGGCGTGGAGACTCCGTCCCAGTTTTCTCCAGCAAGTGACGTCAACGAATGTACGTGGTGAGGGCGAATGACATCGGATAATGATAACCGGCGTAAGCTTACATCGTTTGAGTTAACCTACTCCCAATTCTTAAAAAGAAAAACATGACATCAAAATTTGATAGTCGGTTTGTTTTACATATCAAGTAGCGAATGAAAGAAAAATCTCCAATGGCCGAAATGAATTAAAGATTCACCAAACGTCAAAAGGCACAAGTCGGAACGAATTAAACTAGGAAAAACTTTGTTTTCATGGTTTAATTTATTTCAACTTGTGCCTTATGATGAGTGGTGCCACTTTTGTTTATTGCAGCCATTGGAGATTTAACTTTAATTGGTTACAATAAAAGGCCTAAAAGTGCGGCTCTCCTAGATTTTTGAAATCAAATAAACTCATGATCAAATTCTAGGGTTGCATAGATTTAACTGTACACTCCTAGGCGCCGCATTGTTTCATGTTGGTAGACGGCAAACACTTGCTCCCTCACCGCTCAGCTCTAACTATAACATTAAATATCTTGTCCCCGCACGAAATTCCCCGAGATGAACGATATCGCACACATCTTGATTATGTTGGCATTGTACCAATTTTTTAACTGGTGTACTTCCAAAAACGTATGACAAATTCTGAAAGACATTGCTGGAAGGGGGCTGGTCTATGAAATCTTGCGTTGTATTACACGGGAAAGTGAGGGGTTAAATGAAGGCCGTAACCAGCTTGCATAGTGGTAGAACGGCCCCATACATGAAGATTTCCCATTTTCTTCCAAATCTGGTAACTAATATTACATATAATAAATTGGTAAAAAGACGGCAAGTTGTTAAAATAATTGTAGACGTCTCGTGCTGATCATTAATTGGTCATTAGCCAGCTCAGTTAAATTATCAACTACCGATTTAAATGTAAAAGAAAGAAAAGAGAGTGCCTTCTCTTTGCAATGAGCCCGCTCCCTCCGTGGTGGTGCTCCGATACAGATCAATGACACCTTCGCTAACGTAACCTACTTAGTCTACCACTCGCATCTGCGAAGTCTACTGATGCAACCTTATTTCATCACGGTTTTTTTAAATAAAAATTCCGGCAGTTTGACTATCTGCCTCCTTTCCAGTTCCCCATGGATTTTTCTAGTTCCTCAAGGATTTTCTGTTTGCTCAAGGGCGAATAATATTGTACGAATGCCTTTTGTATTTTCCACTCTTCTCACTGTTCTCCGTCCTCTCAGCTCATTCTAGTGGCTTTGGCAGCCAACAACAGTCAGTGTACATTCTATTAGTACGTATGCGGTTTATGCTGTGAAAATTATACGGAATTGAAAAAGTACCTTGAGGATCAACACTAGTGCCTTACTTCTCTTCCTCCCGACGAAGAAGAGCTCACAGTGGCATGTAAGTATTTTCCGTAAAATTTCGTCTTTATCCTCTCTCACATTTTGCTCTACTCCTGAGGTATGCAATTATGTGTACGTGTTGGAAGGAACTCTTTAAGTTAAATGGAGTTCCGTGGGTAAGAACGAGCGGAAGGATACCTATCCGATAGTTTACTGAAGTGTTCGTCCTTCTTGGACGTCTAATTGTTAGGGACTTATTGATGCCTCTTTATGCATATATACTTCTACTTGCGATATTGCCACAGCAGGCATTGGCCCACATTGAAACGAGGAACGTGTGATAAACTGTTTTCTCTATATTCTGTTAAATATACTTTCTCCCCGAAATGCCTGAGTTCTGTCTTCATTATACTCGCCGCTCCGAGAATTTACCCTGTCTTTCAACTCACGCTCTGCCTTTTAGTTCCGTAAGAAGTCGATTGAGCAGATACGTAGAATATTCCGTGTGATTGAAATGTTTTGTTGCCCTTTGGCGACTATAGTGTACGTTTAGCTCCCAATTACAGTTTTTCCTCTAACGAACACTAATGCCATCACTGATACACGCCCTTTTCTTCATCCCATGCATGGATGAGTCGCGTCCATGGGTGCAGTCGTCCGCGGTGGACAATATGGTATGGTCGTCGCCTGACAATCCTCAAGTCTCGGGTTCAAATCCCATAGTTGTCATATTTGTCTTATGGTCCTCGCTTTGACGGTAAGACATTTGCCGCTGGTCTGAAAACTCAAGTTTATGGCTGCTACTCAATCGACCTTCGCCCTCAAAATGGTCCAATTGTATTAATCAGTCGAGATGACCTTTGATATCCACATTTGACCGAATTTCTATGATTTTTTTACCTTTTCATTCTCCGTTTTCCAAACACATTACTTCCACTGAAAGTATACCTACAGTCACGCACATATATCTATATTTTCTACGCACATAGCTTTTGCGTGTGTAGTTTTTATTATATGTCCATATCACTCCAACCCTTTCGTATGACTCACAGAAACTACTGTAAGAGGCCCATGTCGTAGGGGTACTTGATCATTTTATCGCGGCCATGGCACAGTATTTGAGTACCAATATAGTGAATTCATTTCTTACCCAGTCTTCTTCCACCCGTTGTCTCTCGAGGCTTTGCATAGAGCGCGCCATTCAGTTCTGCTTAAAGACGTGACCCTGGCTCTAGCCCACATTGCTCCTATGCTTTCTACACTTTCCTTCACATTATCTTCCCACTTCAATCTGGATTTTCCTCTTTATCTGCTCCCTTCAGGTCTAAATAAAACAGTATCTTGGTTTACTTGGTGGTATGTTTCAATAGATATATTTATTATAACTTTTACTTAACCACAAAAAACACAAAAATTATACTTAACCACAATTAATACAAATAATAACACAAAATATACTAATATACAAAATAACACAAATAATAATATAAATACTTACCTAGTACTTAGTATAAATACCACAAAAACACATTTTCTCGACCTAAATATTTCCCTCAAAAAAGACCGTCATGTATTTACCATGTACCGCAAGCTCACGTATACCAACCACGTTATTCCGATCGATTCGAGACACCCTTACTCTAGAGCTAGATTGCAGAACCGATAGGTATAAAATGTCATTTTTTCCGCGTACCATTCGGGACCATAACAGCTGTGATCGTCGTCATGAATAGTTCGAGTATTGACAATAGGCAGGCAGTAAATCTTTCTCATTATGTTCTCTACTCTCTTATTTATGCATGATGTAAATATTGATGTTCTTATTTATGCATGATATTTTGAATCTGTAGTAGTAGTCTTTGTATCCCTTGCATGTTGGAACGATTGAAGATAGAATGTTTCTTGGTTATTAGATTTTTAATTGGCGCTTTGCTTGTGTGGTACGCGGGTTTTAATGTAATGTCGGTGTTCTACCATATCATTCATGCATGCCTGGTGCAAAAGCACGCCCTGCCACACACCCTTTGGGTGGCTTGCAGGGTATGACGTAGATGTAGATGTACTCGTATAAAATATCCGCTTTCAATTCGCTAATACATCGCCTCCTCAAGGTTCCTATGTCTAACGTAAATTTCACTAAAGAAACCAATATCATCGAACATATAGCCCGAGTCAATGGATATAATCCAAATTTAATTGACAAATTGATTATTAAAAAACAGAAGAATCTCACCTTGCAACTCATATACCCGGGTGAAGGAGATACATAGAAGAAGAAATGGTGTTCCATCAGATTTTAAGGTCCCATCACTAACCGTCTTGCTAAATATTTCCCCAGAGATTAATTTTATCCATATTTTAAGACTCCTTATAATTTTAAGAAATTGCTAATTAAGTGTAAGGATCAAATAGATCCAAACAAGAAAAGTGGTGTGTATGCTCTGCATTGTAATGACTGCAAAAGTGTGTACGTTGGGCAAACTCGTAGGAATTTTATAATCAGGACCAAAGAACATTGTAGTGCTTTTAAAAACAATAATGAAAATAGAAGTAACTTCGCCAAACATCTATTGTGTAACGGTCATAGCAGTGCTTTTGAGTCCAAAATCCTACGTTATAGTAACAATTCACGTGAGCTCGATGCCCTCGAGCAATTCGAAATTCTGAGGAAAATTAATGACCCTGATGTGTTTGTTGTCTACGAATGCTTGTTCCCTTCCCCCTCCCGTATCCTTGAAGCAGTTGCACTTTGATACCTGCCACCTCTCTCTCCACCTTCACCCCCCACCCCTTTTTGGGCGAATGGTGAAGTTATTGAACAGGTGGATGATTTCGTGTACTTCGGTAAGATGTATGCGAAAGATGGAAGAATAGATGAGGAGATAAAGAAACGTGCGAATGCTGGAAGAAAAGTGGTAGGTAGCATGAGGAGCATATCAAGGAATGAGTGCTTGTCTAAGGAAGCGAAAATTGCCGTGTACAAAAGTGTACTTCTTCCCACTGGCATTTTAGCTATGCACGGTACCTGTGAGAACAACTTGTTCCTTAAAGCCCCCATGATATTCACAGTGGAAGAAGACGCCTGGGTAGCTTAACTGGTTAGAGCACTCGGCGCGAAATCGAAGGATCTGGGTTCGATTCCCAGTCCAGGCGAATGATTTTTCCACTCTGTGTTCCTGGTATTGATTAGCAATCCTGATTTCAGGGAAAAAATTAGGTTTCTCCGTGTGCGAGGGAGCAGTTTTCCTGACGAAAGTAAGGACCAATCACTCCACGTCCACTTAACGCCAACTCTTGCGACAATGAACATAAATATCTTCTCAGTCGAATGAGCAAAAATGCCAAATACCTGAAATCTACGCGCGATAATTTGCTTTCTTCCGTGAAACGCGTGCGTCTTTCCGTAATCGTGGAAAATTTTTCCCTTCCCCTCTTCATGCCCCTTGACTTGCCGAGTGCTTTTCAGGAATGCGGATTTTGGTGCAGTGAATACTCGTCTTCGGCTTGGGAGGTGATCAGTGGAGCGAAAAAGAGAGCGGACGGAGAGTCGAGCGTGTGAGCGGCGGTGTGTGAGGGAAGGTTGGACGGCAGAGAAGAAGCGACTATACTCCCCTCGCTCTCATGCGCTGTGGCTGATTTGACGATGGGGTGAAAGGTGAATAAAAGGACTGAGTATAGCTTGCTTGAAATCTTATGGTCCGAGCGCGGAAACCCTTTTCTGTCTGCAAGACGTCATCTCAGGCTTTACTTGATGGACTTTTTCCATTGTGGCTCAGAAAAAATACACTTTTCAAATCTTCTTCTATATATATAAAAACGAATGTATGTCTGTCTGTATGTCTGTCCTGTATGCATTACTACACTGTTGATCCGATCGCCAAGAAACTTTAAGAAGTTGTTGAGTACACTCTTACAAAGGTTTTTTAAGGTTTTAGATATAAAATTTTTTTTAATATCGCCCCCCCCCCCCCCCCCCCCCGCATGCAATTTCGCGCAACAACGCCCGACGGGTAAGCTAATAATCCTAACCTCAGTTTTAATTCTATCGTGCTGAAATTTTTCCGAGTAATAGTTCAAGGCAGGAGGAAAGTTGTAGGCTACTTTAAAATGATCTCAGGGCCCATAAAAGTCTCAAAAAGGGGCCCTTAGGTGGTTCGCGGTACGTATCGGGTTTTGTGTAGTGTTGAGGTTTCATTTTTTACTTTTTTAAATTATTTCCGCTCAAGATAGAGAGTTGGAATGTTTTTATTAAATGTCTAAAAGAATGAAGTTTTTAATTCTTTCAATTAATTATCCTTTTTACATCGTAATTGACTGAAAATTGAGTTTTTAGCTGCAGAAACACATATTTTTCTGTGAAATCAACAATACCATATTCGCTTGACAACCAGATTTCGGTCATTGCTGTTGGAATTCATATTGCTTAGTTGTGTCGATTAGGAATGCCAAGCATTGGGATTTGTGCAGCGGTTAATTATCTCGCTTTTTAAAACAACTTTAACTAAAGATAGAGAGTTGAAATTCATTTTATCGCATACCCGAAAGCATGATACTATAAAAATTAGTGGTATCTTGCCCGAAGGAATGAAGTTTCTCTCTTTTTCAATCGATTTTCTTTTACGCATTTTCCTTGACAACCAAATAAACAAACAAAAATAAACATTAAATCAAATCTTAATTAACGAAAATGAAATTCTGAATAGCTACTCAACAAGTAAGTACTCGAATTATGTATTTAACTATAATGTTCTTTTAGCCTGGCTGTGCAGGTAGTATGATTACAGTAAAGGGTTTCAAAAAATTGTCTCTCTACTCTATATTAAACAAGTTTTACAAATTTCATTGTTTTTATTTTACCATGTTATTTTTTATCATTCTGTCAATTTTTCAGTCATTTGACTTATAATTATTATTGTTCATGGGAGATATTGTCACATTGTTTACTTACTATTGTCTCACAATTGTATAGATGCTCTGCAGAAGAAAATATTAATTTAATAAAACAATTACTTGAAATGTAGTCTGTTATCACAACTACTTACTAACTCCTCACCTCTTATATAAAGAGTTTTGAAGGAAGTATGATCCCGAGCAACGCCGGGTAATTCAGCTAGTAATATTTAAAAATGAATATTTGTTTGACCGTCTTCTATGCGTTCCAATGCCTTTCATCAGATTGCGATGAAACTTTTATGAGTTATTGTGCGCACACCCGCGAAGGTTTCTGCATTATTAAATCCATTGTACAACAGGTGGAGCGCAAGTAGTTTCAACAAATGAGTGTTGGCACGCGAGCTTCTCAAACAAGCGAGGAACGACAAGCAAGCAACGAAGCAGATCGTTTACGAGTTACTCAATCACGTGAATCAGAATTGCATTAGTAAGACATAATATCGCGTGCATCAAAATCACAGCAGTGAGACATAATTTGAGTGGTAAGACCAAAAACATTGTATATCACAAAGCACTTTAATATTGTCGGAGGTTTCCGGCGATACTTTGTGGAATTTGCTAAACACTTTGAATGAATAGGATAAACAGAGTTTAGGTAGGAAATACAAAGTTTACCTTATTCATTAAAAAAAACACTGTAATATTTTATCAAATTTACTATAATGTACAAAAAGAAATCGTCTCATTTATTTTGAGCATGAAAATGTGTCTGCTTCCTATATGTGTGTCTACTTAGAAAGAAAAAGAGGCAGAAAAATTTTATGTGAAGTTTGCAAAGTGTATTTTTTCATTGTGTATTCTTTTCTGTCTGTTTGGACGAGTCTATTTCGCGAACAGCTCCTGTAAGGGGGATTGGATGAAATTGACTATTCTCCCTGCGGACTTCCCTCAGATCGCCTGCTTTCCCTCCTCACTGCGTTTGCTGTTTCCTTAAGGTAGTTTGATCGAAATATTATTATACCTGGAAATCCACAAATTTGTTCTCATTTTTAGAAGGAACGTCTGAACCTCCCTAACATTCCAAAATATCTGCCCCTTACCGAACGACTTTCTGAAATTTTTAACGAAAATAACCAGCCCTTTTACATGGAAAATGGTGTGTGTTTATACTCCGGAGAGATCATATTTTAAAATGAGAAATTTATAGCACCTAGAGATATCGTCAAAAAATGATCAGTGAGTTTTTTTACATGGTTTGTCAGCTATTTTTGAAAATAAAACATTTTATCACCGCAGTAATCTTTTCAGGATAAATAAACCATCCGTTGTGAAGGAGATTTAAACCTGCCGTGCGGAAAAAATTAGTCAAGTTAAAGACATACTTATAGAGATATTTTTAATAATTGATTTAGAATTACAATCGTATTTAAGTATTTTATTACACTACTATGGTTCAGTATTTACTTCGTGCTTATTACTGCTACTGAAATTAAAAAATGTAACCCGAATGTGGTCTAAATTATAACGAGGGAACTATCTCGCTCTTGCTACCTCAAGCTCCTAAAATTACTGTCATTTCCGCGACATGCCCTGGGTGGACACCACCTCCAATTTGTTGGCCACCCTGCCAAACCTTCCATCCCTTTCTTTCCCTTAGTCCGATAGGGCTAATTTGCTTTTCCCTCCAAGTTTCTTCCCCCCAACAAGCACACTCTTCCCTCCACCAGCAACCTTTCCACGCATTTAGAGACCAGGAGCTTTGACACAAGCTGTAGTAAAAGGATGATGCGGGAAAGGCAGAGAGTAACAAGACGTCGAATACCGGTGATAACGATCAGCTATCGGCCCAATCGATGGCCTTTTTTGACTTTGCGCGAAACTTAATACTTGAAACGAAAAGAGAGGTTGACGAATTTCCAATCATTGCATTTACAAATGATATGGTACGAAGGCACTCGCAAGGGTGCATGTACACCAAGGGTTGAAATTTGCTGCACAAAAATAATTTGACTTGACCGGGATTCGAACCCGGGTCTCCCAATTGCCGGTAAGTTGTGTTATTCAGTTACACAACAAGCCATCTTCCTTCAAGGCGAAAAGAGAGCTCTTTGCAGGTTTACAATGAGAAATTTTAACCAACCTGTTTCGATGTTTTACGTCTTTTTCAAGTTCTTGCTGAAAGTAAAGCCCAGTCAAGCTAAACTGCAAACGGCGAAACATCAAAACTAGTCGCAGTAAGCATTTTCCCGTGAAAAACTTTTAAATTATCTTTTGTGGTTTCCGAGTTCCGCCATATCAGTCCTCAGATAGTATTATGGGTTTATAATGGTTTCGATATGACTCTCAGACTGAGAGTGTCAGGACCCTTTCGCCTGTTTCCGTTTTATACTGAATGATTTAAAAAATCCTTATGTTCACAATGTATTTATCTGTTATCCATTACAGATGTATGTATTAGTTTGTATTTATATCAATTATATATTCCGAAAGCTACTTTTTGTTCTCTGATTTCTCCAATACTCGTGATTGTATTTTTTTGTACACCAACATATGAATTATTAATAAAAAGTTCGCTTTTAGCATTATATAGTTTTACCTGTTCCATTAAATTCGTTTACTTGGCAATAACTTTTATGTGGACACTTAAACTGGTATCATTCCGTCAATGATCATGAATCGCACACCGCATCGGCCGCGCTTGCAACTTTTATGTCGGTAATAGTCAAGAGAACTGAAAATACATTTTTTCATTATTACCGCTATCGTTGGTTTATCTCGTTTCGATGGCGCACCACTACTGTGGGGCAGGGAGCGTCTTGAAGGCCTTATGTTGATGCTTTATTGCCCAAAAAATCTTTCAGTACTTTAAAGAAAGATAAACCGCTTGGCATCACTAAACCTGCCTGCGTTTTTACTCTCATTAACTTTCTGAGGCAATCTGGAAAGGTATTTAGGAGGGAAGTCGGGAGAGCAAAGTGTGTACTTTGAATTTCACTCAAGCTCCCCTTTTTATAGTGAACTGATATCATCCAAGATGAGTGGGTTAATAACTGCTCAACAAAGCTCTTTACCATGACCTCAAGGTGATTTAAATTTCTTTGGCTTATATGGTTTTTGTTTCTCTGTTGTTTGTTGTTATGGTATATGTATGGTTGTATATTGGTTTAAATTTCCTCTGCCTCTCAGGTGAAGATGTAACTTTGCTACAAAACCGATTGGAAGCGAGAACAAATTTTACGTGGAATTTGCAAAGTGTATTTTTTCTTTCCCGTTTTACTCGAGGCTTGTTATTGCGCAGTTTGATGCACAGAAAGTCTGAGAGCGTGGACACAAAGTTAGAGCAGGAGCTATTTTACAATGCCTCGTGCATGTATTTTCTCAGCCAATCTAGCAGCTTTCGTATTTACTCGACTCAATATTCACTGCTCATTCATCAGACAGTGCCGTGAAGTGTTTCTATTAAAACGACCTTCATCGTTTGATTTGCTGTAGAGTAGGGATATGCATTTGACGCATTGAAGTATTTGCATTTGACGCAAAGCAGTAAAAATTAAACAAAGGCTTACAGCAACCACTCATTCACGTGCATACCTATCAGATATGACAGCTGTATCATCTGTTATCATATCTGATAGGCATGGCTGCATGTTAGAGCTTTTACAAAAAAGATCGATTTACGTATCTCGGATTATTTTGCCTATTTACCTATTTGGTTATCAACCATCAGTTATATATTATTGAAATGTTTATATAAAATTTATTTAGTACTCAATACATCACAATAAAAATACTTATCTTCGGGCACCACTTTCATGAGGGGCCAGTGTTTCGATACTGCTGGGCAGTGCACAAATCCTATCCAGTTGTGTTGCCGTCAAATTGTGTGAAACGGAATTAGGCTTTATCTGGTTGAATGAATCCATATAAAATCACACACAATCACACTTAATCGCAGGATGCTTAAATAATAAGACACGTTTCGGGTCATAGAGTCATCGTCCAGTACCTTCAGATGAATTGATAAAGATGTTGAAACGCGTCGCAGTATTGACATATCGTGAGGTACATTGTGTGATTTTGTGATTGTGACTCAAAGTAAAAACAATAGGTATGGAAAACAAAAGTCAGAAATTGGAGGATACATGGACTATCCTCGCTATAAATTTTTACAGAATCACCCACAGGTTCGCGTACGAGGTACGAAAATTCCTTAGAGGAAAAACCATTCGCCTAGTTTGAGACTCAAACCTGGATCTCTTGTGATATAGTCGAGTGCTTAAGCAGTTTAACTAACGCGTCGAGTGAAGGCGAATGGTTGTTCCACTCTAGACATTTGACAATTTCTTGTACTTCTTGCAATTCTTACTCAGAAGAGCACTTCAATGTACACTGTGCGAAACTTTTCTTCCGGATCGAGGGAAGGGGAAGGGAGATGGAAAGTAGCCTGTGGAATTCCTTCATGTAGAATAATTTGAGTCGAAAAACATTGACATCACAGAGCGTTGTCAGTAATTCTGTCTTCATGCCGAATGTCTCAGATTCGAAATTCCTGACTAAAAGACTTGTCAGTCGGCCACCAGGATACGGTAAGATATCAGTGCGCGCTGCGAGGCCAATCTTACTGTAATTCGTGAAATGTGTCATACGAGGCAGTTGACAATCAACAGGACGCGTGCCAATCAGAGTGCCAAAGCTCATCTCGATAGTGCGTTAGCTACCTAGTGCTTGAAGCCAATCCCGTACACTTGGATCGACCTCACGAGCAGTATTCCTCCGTCCTCGGAGAAAACGGTTTAACAATGCTTATAGTTGGTAAGATTCTGATTTGGAATCCGAAGAGAATGCCAAGAAACGTACCTACTGCGATCTCCACTTGCAATATAGAGCCTAGTCGTGTGAGAAAGTTTCAACCGGACTCTGAAAACTTAGAAGGATCCTTGTGAATTCCTGGAATACTTCTACACTCCACATGTTTTCTCCTTATCTATATAATTTTGATCTTCCGTCATTATATCTCCCTCGTTGTTTTCTGTGTGCCTATTCTCATTCTTCTACCACCCAGATTAATTAAATATCTCCTTTAAGTTAAAATCTGTGAATTCCGCCACTACTCAGGACCTTCTACATCTTATTTTGTCTCCTTAGACTTTGATACACAAAGGATATCGTACTGTCTACTTTATTTTCAACTCATACTACACGTGTTTCAACTGACTAGCAGTCATCATCAGGTACAACCAAGTTGTCTGATGTCTGATAGTCGGTCAAAACACGTGTAGTACGAGTTGAAGATAAAGTAGACAGTTCGATGTCCTTTGTGCATCATTCAAAAATGCTGTACTAAAACATCTCGCCGGAGAAAGTGGAATTTATCCTTAGACTTTCCTCCGACTTCTTACCTTCTCTCGCCTCACCGTGCTCTGCTTGTATTTTTCATTGATGTGATTTGTTTTCTTATTACTAATGTTTGAATAATAACCTGAAATGAGTTCGACATTCGATTCGTCAATGAGTTTATCTTAATAATGTAGAAATAAAATGAGCAATTTTCCACAGAGATAAAAATTACTTAGACTCGGGTCTCAATGTTTATACATTATCATCAGGTCATAAACATTGAAACCTGGATCGTAGTTAATTGTATCTTGGTGGAAAATAGCTCATTTTATTTCTGCATTATGCAAAAATTCCACTCAATTTCGCAAGAATCTTTGGATTTTATAGTTATCTTAATAGCTAATTTATCTTGGCTAGGATCAATTATTAACCTATGTCTCATTGAATGTTGGAGTTTTGAGGGACTTGATAGGAGGAGGACTATGCCAAAAATTTAATTGTCAACCTGGATCAGGGGTGCCCATCCCCGCAATGCTGGTGGTGCATTCCCCCCAAAAACTAACAATTCCCCCATCCCCGGCATATAGGTAGTTACCAGGTTATAATTTGATAGCCTGTCCAAGGTAATATGGAGTAACGCCGAGGGGAATGGACGATTCGGAAACTTTTTTAATTACTAGCTTCACAAAATCGTTTTTAACACTTTTCTGGCAATAAAACACGTTGTCGATCACTGTGATATCCATATTTTAGAGTTAGTTTTGCGGGTTTGGCTACAATGATTTATGACCAAACCCTCAAAAACTAACTTAAAAAAATCGAAATAAAATCTTAAGCAAACTATTGGAGATAAATGTAGGGGAACTAATTAAAACTTAATGCAATACTACTCATAACCACAGGATGTGAGAGTTTATTTTTTACAATAGAATGCTTAAAAAAGGAATAAATTGTAAAAATAAGAATAATTCAGTTCTTATATTTTATTAAAGTTACTGAAGGTTTCTTTCATATTTCGAATTAAGAAAAAATATGGGATATGTATTGAATATTTTGCTCCTAAAACTACACAGCTGGATCCTGTATCTAACAAAATAGGAGGTCAACTTACTGCAAAGACATTATTATGATACTTTATACCTCACCTTACAGCTATTTACAGCTCTCGCGAAAGCTTATGGCGTTCGGATGCACGGCGTTTCTGTTGTCCACATCATACAAATTCCATTTTTTTAAATGCACTCATGCATGGCACAAATGTCATGTCATCGCTTTCCCCTAGATCCCATTTCCCTACCCCTTCCACCAAAATTTACCCCTCCACAACGTCTTCTTCTGTGCATCCGAATGCCATAAGCTTTCGTGAGAGCTGTACCAGTGAAATGTGCAAAAAATAAGGACATCTAAATAAACCAAATATTTTAAATTAAGATTTGTCTTTAATTGAAGATTTGTCTTTAATGGAACCCATTTACATCATTATTCATAGCTCTTATTTCCAAATTATACTGGTAAAAAACTCAAATAATAATAAAATAATACAGATAAAATCAGTACTGGTGGTGGTGGGACTCTTTTGACTACCCTACCCTTGATGTCCTTTAAACAGTAGTAGTTTTATTTCTTTGCTCACTTGACAAAGCAAATTTTTCTACAACTTCACTGTTATGAATGGATTTTAAATTGTCTTTTATGGAAGAAAGGAAAAGCATGTAGGAGAGCCAGACATCTCCCATGGTGCTTCTCAGCTTATTTTTTACAATTCTTAATCTGCTCATAACCCTCTCTGCTGAGCAAATTGTTGCTGGCAATGCCAGAAGTGTCTCGTATAACATCGTTAGGTAAGGAAATCCAGAAATATTTAATAAACGCCTTTAAAGCCCAATGAAGCCTTTCTTGATCCATTCATCCAGAAATCTTCGTTCTGCTCTATTAGGATCTGTACTTGGGCCATCAGGCTTGTCGTCACAAGAATCTTGGGTGTCACTTTCGTCATTATTTTGGCTCAGACTGTCGTCACTCAAGTTCAGCACATCTGATAAATCAATGCTCAGGTTGCTAAGTCTGTACGGTTGACAAAATACATTAACTTATTCACAAAGTTCTTCACCATCGATTCCGTAACACTCACACAAGTCACTGACGAGAATTGGCCTTAGAGTACTATCAATATTTTTAACATAATTGAGTAAACCTTCATGAGAAAAGTAAGTCATTTGTTTGACAATATTTAGAGAACGTTGTGGAAACCGATCCTGCTGCTGAAGACTTAGGGAATCAGTGATTTAAAAGTACACTTCTGATCTTCTTTTCGCTTATTTCACTACTGATCTTATTTAGAATTCGTGTACATATATATTGTAACCCTTTCCTTCGTCCTCCTCGGAACGTGGGTGCGCTTGCGAAGGGAAAGGGGTAGGGGCGAGGAGCGCTGGACGTCAATATTATTAAATATTTATGATAAACAAATATAGTTTTACGATTAAAAAACTGAAAATAGCGTTATTCAATTATATATACCTCTGCTACTTTGCCTAATTTCAACCCATCCCTAAAAATAAACTTACCAAAAAATAAGAAAATATTTTTGAATTGAAAGTTTCATACGCAGAGACAAAGTTACTTATAAAAGGGGAGGAGGGAAAGAGGGGTTGAGACAAATGCTACGGTTGTCGACTAAGTGGGGGTAAAAAATCATGGTAAAAGGTTACGCGCAGTGTAAGCCATAAGACCCATAAGTCCAAGCCTTTCGACTGTACTGTGATGTGACCCGTTGGCCGATGTTGGCGGAGGGGGCAGGAATAAGACTGGAGGGATGCTGAGTCAGTTATGCTACTGGGTTGCGTTCGGGGATCTTGTGGTGGCTTCGACGACAGCGCGGTGAGGGAGCCAAGGAGGGTATAGAGAGACGCGACCGAAATAAAAGAAGCTTTCGGCTGACTGAATGATTCTCTATAACTGCACCATGTTTTGTTATACTACACTTAACGTTTAACATTCATTTATCGTTATAACCTTTCGATGCGAATAAAAATTACTGTAAACGTGTTAAAATATTTACATTTAGTGAATTTTTTAATGCATTTTAAAAATCCCCCCTCAAATTTTATTATATGGTTTGACCTGGATGAAGGAAGCGAATTTGAAGACTTATTCATGTGGAGAAATTACGAAGGTAGAACAGAATTTGTGATTTATACTTGTGGAAATAACTTTCAGGATGGTAGATAGAAAAAGCGCATTCCTTGAATGAAAAATACTTAAGACAGGAAATGTAACAATCCAACCGTAAAAGGTTTGTAGACTAAACGGGGATGCCTTGGTTTCCGGGAAAGAGGATTGCGAGACATGAAGCTCATCAAGATTCATACAGCGACCCAAACGATGGACCAACGAAGCGTCGGCAGGATTTGGATAGCCTTACTCTCGGGAGATCTCGAGAAATCCTACACATACGCCAGGAAAGAACAAGATATTTATGCAACCAATGAGTGTAATGCTTTAATAATTAAGCTTTGGATAATTTGTAGGGATAGCTTGTGTTGGCTATCGGCTCGTGCGGAGATTTTGACGGGAGATTTTGTTCGGAAGTCTTTTTTGGGTCTATCGTAATGCAGTTAGATATGTGCAGTTCTCGAGCCATTTACATGTATACACACGCGACAAATCAAGAATTTGGGCCGTGACGAAAGTTGGGAAACCTGAAAGTGTTCGAACTCATATGAAGAACTTTCTGGGTTGAGAAAGGAATGAGGAAAAAAGACGGCTAGTAGTGATGAAAACATTGAATTATGGAATGATGTCTGGTTTTTTTTTGCATGCCTCTCAGGTTAAATTTCCTGTTGCCGTTTGACAAATAACAGTGGGAATGTTTGCAGAGAACAGCTCGAAAGAGGAGGATTACACGTCTTATTCTGAATCTGTACATACGTTTATAGTATTAGTGACTCAGAGATATCGTTTATAGTGTTTGTGACTCAGGCATTTGGGAATCGCAGAATGAGAATCGGAAAAGAAAAGGATTGGCAAGTAAATATGGACAGGGACCAAGTAATACTATCGTTACCATTATTTTTCAACTCTCTCGCACATTAATTTGGAAACGGACTGCAATGATTGATGAAATGATATAAGAATCAGCTTTAAAGGAATGGGATGGAAGTATACCGTGATGAGCAAGAATCAACGAGTCACTCATTAAAATGGAAGGCTGTTGAATTTGGAGATCGCCGGTTGAAGTACATGGTATCTCTAAAGTGGTTCGGAGGGTGTCCATGTAGATCATTTAGCATAGTAGTATAATCCTGGGGAGGAAATGTAGAAAAAATTCTTAAACAATAGCAAACTAATGACTAGAGCTGGGTGAAACAGAAAAAGTCGTATATAAAAGTGTTCCAGTGAATAAAGACTAATCGAAAGGATGAAAATCAACCTGTCGGATACATAATCTTTTTCTGATTTTTTTGATGACATCTCTTCTTATCAGAAATGAAAAATATTCAGTCCAGATATTCTCGTCGCAATTAGTTTTTCTACTCAAATGCCCTAGGAAATGCTGCTCAAAACATTTCTTCTAGGCGAAAGGAAGCATAATTTTATTGCTTGTCCGAGTTAAAATAAGACTGGATCGGTGAATAAGTAATTTTATTGCGCACCAAGTAGGTATATTTCTCTCGCAAAATAAGGCACGGATTTGTAATACGGAATTACCTTATGATATATATAAATTGTTCTCGGGTTCCCGTCCGTGTGAGGATTTTGGCTGCTGCCAACGTTTCGATGGAATACTCCTCCATCGTATTCAGAGAAATGATGCCCTGGACATTCTGTCTACGCAATTATACCCGTCTAATTGGGGGACATTGTTGTCTCCTTCTTTCCGAAATTCTTTTGAATTAACGATTTCCATTCCGTGCTCAGGATATTTATATACATATTTAATTCACCGAGAAAGTACAAAATCTTACCTTGTGATATATTCCGCTAGGCACTGTAAACTACTGAATCATTTCCGTGTTATTCTTCATTAAAATATATAAGCAGAAGTGAAAGTCGAATCTTCGGCCTTGAAAAAACATTAGTTATGTGAAAAGTAAATAACGAAACTTACTTGTAATAGCTGTTCGTCAGTTTCTAAAAGTTCTGACTGTTAACGAATTAATGTTTAGCAGATGTCATTCGCTCGGCGAGCACTTTGTTTCGGAGGTTTGATGGATTCCGCTCGTCACGTGCGTATCTTCGTCGACGATTGATTACCGAGAGAAGTAAAAACGGGACGCGTTTACGGCAGAGTTTGTGAGAGCGTGGCGCGGGGACTGACCGGGAGAAAAATAAATAAATGAATGTCGGTGATATCCTGGACAAAAGAGGCGGGGGGATAGGGTTGGAACGGCGAGTAGAAAGTCGGGTAAATAGCTGGTGCTCATCAGAGGGATGCACCAAGGAGGAAGTCGCCTGCACCTGTTTGCTTTTTCATTTGGCAGGCACTGATATTCATGCGGCGTGCGACCGCCTAACCCCGAGTCCCTCCACCTTTCCTTCCTCTTCCCACCTCTCTCGCGATGCCTTCAACCGTTATATCACCGGTATTTGAAAACACCGAGCAGTCCCAATCATCATCAATACTTCCTGGCAGCTTCAACTTGTCGATATATGTTAGGGATGTAACGATTTTTTTCATTTTCGACGCGTAAAATCAATTCTGACATGCTTCATGTTATATATCCTCTTTCATGTTGCAAGAATAAGAACGAAATTGAACATCCATGTATCCTTGTCAGTCAGTCAGTCAGTGCACAGATGTTTATTTTAGTTTTGATTAGGAATAAATGGTGATACAAAGGAATTTTTCTACGCTGAGCCCCAGAACAGTGTTGGTTGTCAAGGGTTTTATAATTTTTATTAATATGGTTAACCTCTTCACTTCCTCTGGCCTAAGTAAATTTCTTTCGCAACTGTTCAATACTTTTAATACTCACTAAATACATTAAGTACATTTTATTTTCCAGTAAAGTAGAATACTTCGACGAACCTATCACCAAGCATGAGCATGACCTGTGATGAAATGCGGCGTTAACGAATTCCTCCGAAATCGGGGGATGGAGTTCCATGAGCTGAAGAGCTCTATGTAAAATTGAGGAATAATTCCCAGTCGTTTGGTGAATCTCAAATGTCTTTGCATAGGTTTTCCAGGCTACGCCTATGACTGAACCATTGATTGAGAAAATGTGGAACGTCGACATGCGAAGTTAATTCCTTTTCTTTAGTGAGAAACTTTGCACGGAACAGGGATTTCGCGCGAAACTAACCCAATATCAATATTTAAAATGCTGCATTTTCGGGGAATATAATCTGTTACCATCCGTTTTCCGGAATTTCTGCGTTGTTGCGGCTATTTCATAAACTTTATACGCATTCATTTAAATTCTTTAACTATTGCCATTCACTTGACAGGTCCTACAAATGTGGGCTATTGAGCATTTTAACGCCCTGGTTTTAATCTCGGATGGTAGAGGCTCCTTGGCCTAAAACTATTCCTATGCTGTCGTGCTATGTGGTCCCAAGTAGCCACCCAATATTGGGCAAATATCGGCCCAATTTGTATGCCGATGTACCAATGTCGGTCCAATATTGGCTGACGATATTGGGCCAATGTCGGAATGAGAAAATTTTACGTTCTTTAGCCAATATTGGTTACACCAATTGGTTGGTGGTATTGGACACGTGTCATCTATTCATCATTTATGATCCGAACTATGGCTGAACAGAATTGAGGTATTAAGAGAGTGGTAGTAATCGTAAATATATCTTTTTGGCCCAGCTAAGTTTCACTAAAGCCTTAATGGACGACACAAGACTCAACTCTTGGGATCGTTGCGGGGTAGCGCGTGGAATCGGAATACCACATGAAACGAGGAGAGGGATGAAAGTGGATTTATATTGGCAAGTTAATTGTGCTAGTTACTTGCTTCAAGAGACTTTTGACGTAAATTGCTGGAGTTCACTGCTCTGCAAGTCCGCTATCAGAACTTTTAAGTGTTTCGGCAAGTCACTTGCAGAAACGCATTGTTGTCAATGTAGACAGCAACTAATCTGCCTCTGCGCTTTTGTGAAAAATTTTCGTCGGAGGAAAATTCCCCGCGAGCCCTTAAAGACGAAACTTGGGGAAGTAACTCGCCAGTGCAAACCCACCCTTGTATTACATGCATGTACTTTCGTTTTGCGGTTCCCCGCTGACTATTGGTCTATCGCAGTTGGCTCCCGGGCTTATTTTAACCGCATTCTCTGTCGACTTTCATCGGAAAAGGTTTATCAGAGGTTTTGAGCGACGTTTCTGATGGCTAGTGCTTGCTGGAGCGAGTCGGGCGCTCCACTTTTTGAAAAGACATCTGTCTCACTCATCCCCTGCTTCCCTTTTTCTCATTCTGAATGCGATTACTCGTCCAGAATGCTCTTTCATCTCTCGACAGTGCGAGAGCAGTGAAGCTTCATCTATTAAACTGCATTTCAAGCTTCAGAAGGTATTAGTCTAAAGAAAATTGTCAGTTGGAGCTTGGCTAATGGATAATGCTGGTGGAATGGTTGTGCTCGCGGAAGCATTTCGCCGAGAATGTTATCCATGTTGATTAAAAAGGTGCATCAATAAAGCATTGATATCAAGACCATATAAATCTTGACTTTTTTATCATGAGGATTTTTTCTTCTCTTTATTAGATCTTTGGATTTTCTCCAGTCATTTTATTTAATCGTTGGAAAATACAATGCATAGCTTTTGTCATGAAATATTACATTGGAAATAATTATATATTCATTGAAATTCATAAAAACCATAATTCATCTTCAAGGCATTCTCTCACATCATAATTACATTTCTCACACAGAAACTTTAAAGCTCTCATTTTGAAGACAGCAGGTGAGGGGATATCCTTGATGCGTTTTGGTTATTTATTAAACAACAATGATGCTGAGTGTCTTTCCAGAGGGCCTTCCAAACAGAGGAAATTAGGATATTGACCGAATATATATCATATATGGTCCGCGTGGAGTTTTTATGGTTTGCAGAATTAATTGCATTTAACAAAATTATTTTTCAATAAACAGACACAATTAAGTATGTATACAGAGGGCTATGTTTTACCAGGGGTCCAGATTAGGGCTTGATACACATACATTTTTTACTATTACTATGTTCAACAATTTTTAAGGAAATTAAGAAATGTCTATCTATCTACTTTTTGCGTCTCTGAGGTAATGAATCTGCTTGCTATCGCTGAATTTTCCCAAAACATAATTGAAAGAGACATATGTAGGTGAACTTTTGCATAATAAATCATTTTAAAGGTATCAATGGACACAGTAGGTGCCAATTTTCTTAACATGAAGGTACCATCAGATATTATTTTTGTTATTGCATGCACTTGAGAAGACCAGTCTAGCTTGCCTGTGATTTGGAGCCCCAGAAACTTACTAGAAGTGGTTTTACGTAAACTTACATCATTGCTATGGGACAAAAGATTGTTCGGCTTCGAATTTTTACTGTGGAATTGAAGAAGTACTGTTTTGCTTTCATTTAGTATAAAGTTGTCATATTTACATCACTGATCTATTGCCTTGACTGCAAATTTAGTGTAGTCAATTAAATTGTTTAGATTTTCAGCTGTGACAATGGTGGAAGTATCATGAGCATAGAGTGTTGTTTGGTTTGGCATAAATGATTTTGGAGGTCATTAATAAATAAGAGGAAGAGAAGAGGTCCAAGAATGGATACCTGAAGGACACCAGAAACTGTTTTCAGAGGACTAGATATAGCTGTTAATTTTATGCCAGCATCCCTACAGGAATAGTTAACCTTTCAGTATAGTCACCCATTTCACATACACGATTCAGGTTGTTGGGTGTTGGACACTAAGGATAATTTATTTTTTATGTAATGAGTGCAACTCAAAATTTAGCTGCAATCTTTCTTACTAGCTAATTTTAAACATTGTAGCTATTAAACATATGACATACTTTTTTGATGTTTCTCCATACATAATTGTAATATATACGATGCTTGTGTTGTAGTCACTGCTGTGTACGTTAGCTATGTCATTTGTATCTGGGATATTGCCAATAATTTCCCTCCCTCTTTGTCTCTTTTTTAATTTTTTTTTAACTTAATTTAACTGGGTTGATTTAACTTAATTTTTTCCCTCCATAACTTTGAAAATTCATTTGCATTTTCCCATTTTGTATGCTACATATTTGGAAAACTCAATTTTACGTTTATTACTAACCAGCATTAGAGTCATAAGAATTGTAAATTGTGAAATGTGAAATTATAATAGGATTTTATGTACCAAATTGCAAAATTAGTAAGAGTGATTAGTAATTTTGATGCTCATAGTTACATGGTGCTATTCACAGGAAAACTAGCTTCCTCTGCAAAAGTCACTTGTCATTAAAAATATGCTTAATTTTTACACAGAAAAACACATCTTTGGGAGATTAGTCTAGCAAGAGCACAATTCATAAGCTGAGAAAGATTTTCAGATCTCTTGGAGAAGTCTATCGCAAGGCACCATTGAGGTCGTCAAAGCAAAATATAAATATACACTCACTCATAACAAAATACTCTGAAAGACACTGGTTGGCTTGGAGCTAAAAGTCAGCAGGAAGGTCCAATTATGTGTTCACATTTCATTTTTGCACAAGTTGGCCATTGGAAAGCCTAAAACCCTAGTATATACTTTGTTTTCATACCAAATAAGATTGATGAGTATAAGTTTCCAATGTCCCCTCATCTCCTGGTGAGATCAATAACAGAGACATCATATTTATTGTGTCTGGACACTCAGAGGAGACCATCAGACCACAGCTAAAAGAGGGACAAATTTAGTAACACTATTATGGTCAGAGGGTGCCGGACACCTTGATTACCAACAGAATGTCTTATTATACAACAGAAAATATTTAAATCAATCTAATATCATGTACAATAAACTGAAAAGGACTCAAAACTCAGCTACTAGAGATTTGGATATGATAATGTTGATGAAATAAGAAATATAGCCTTTTTAAATCCCTCTGGGTGTTAAACACCCTGGCAACCATACTCAAGGGTTAACCACTTGATGTCTAATATTTAAATTGGACATGATCCATTATGATTCATCACTTAAATTCCAAGCATATTTAGTTTTTGTTTTAATATTCTTTGATAAGTGAGATCAAATTATGTATTAAAATTTAAAAATAGGCCCACAGTAATAAGTTTCTTATTCAAGTCTTGTAGTACATTACTTAGGAGCTCAAAGATAGCAGGGGCTGTTTGGCTTGTAGCTCTAAAGCCATGCAGATTTTCATGTAGTAGTTATGTGACTTTAGGTTCCTATAACCATGAGTATAAAACATTTCTTCAAACAATTCAGAAAATACAGAGAACTCTGATATTCGTCCATAGTTATCAGCATTTTTAAGGAGCCTAATTTTTAGAAATAGGTGTCACTTGTGATTATTTTAGGGCTGATGGGAACTGACCTCTAGTGAAGGATTAATTTACTATATCAGCCAGAGGCAGAGCAATTGGAGAAAAGGCTGCTTTTACAATAGATATGGAGACAGTCAGGTATCGAGTAAAATTTGATCTCAAATGAAGTATGCATTTGTTTTTACAATCTCAGGTGGGCGAGTCGGATAAAGGAACATTGTGTGGTGTGAGTATGTTTGATTAACATTCGGTAAAACTTTAGCAGAGGTAATGTTTGTGGTAATAGTGTAAAATGTTGATTAAATACATCAGCAGTTTCTTTTCGATCAGGCACAGTGATGCCATTGAAATTGTTAGACCTTGGGCTATTTTCAGGACTGAAGGCTTTATTAGAGTAATTTATGATGTCCCAGGAAGATTTGAATACATTATTTGAGTAACTTATATAATTTTCAATGATAAATTTTACAAGTACCAAATAAAAAAGTTTTGAATTCTTTTTCGGCCTTCAGTGACATTGGTGTAGGCAAATATACATTGAAAATAAAGTTTCCAGACATGCTAGGACATGAAAATGAGCTCAGAATAATGTATCTTATATATATTATCTGGTTTCTCATTTTTACAGGAAAAGCAGGATTTGAGTACATGCCAAAAATATTGAAGACAGCATTAAATTTTGTATCAATACCTTTGGCATCATACTCTTCTTCTCAGAATTTTTGTGCCAGAGCAATTGGAAATTCCATTATGGATTCACTGCAAAAACTTCTCTCAAAAGTATATGGATAATATTCCTTAGGGGAGGATACACAGAAATTCATTTTTACTTTGTGTCCAAAATGGTCAGAGAGTCCTGTATGAAGTTCTGACATTCAAAATAGTCGGATGAGATATTTAGATCCATGAATATTACCATACCATTCACATTTTTATGTGCCACGGACATAAGAGCATCATTCAATAGCATTAGAGTATCATTCAAGTGCATAAATTCATCAACATTGTCGCAAGGATGTATGTCATCATGATGCCTCGGCCAAGAGGCAAGGGCACCTCCCCAACCCTGGGTTGATGTTCGGTCCAGGACTGCCAAAGGCCACGTCACCCACCAATTCATCATCAGACGATAGCTAGGTGAGTCATAGCTTGCAGGGCCATTGACCACCGGAGTTATGGTGGCTCTGGTCCAGTGTCCTCATGTCAACCAGGATAGGCTTGCCTGCATTACATTACCCTATGTAGACCAATGGCCCTCTGGCAAGACCAGGCCCCAACTCCGCATCAGATAAAATCAGTCCTCCAGAGACACACTATCCTGTGCCCACTGACTACTGGAACCGGAATCCACTTGACTCAGACTTTTACTGGATCTTAGATTGAGCCATGTAACCTGTACCCACCCAGTTGGCAGCTCTGTTGTCAATATACATGTATTGGAAAACTACCAAACTACCGTATTCATTCAACCCTCATGTGTTCCATGCAACAAAATTCCCCCTAGTGATTGATAGATACAGAAAAATTTTGATGACTACTTTCAGTAATGTAATTGAGCATTCCCAAATTCTTCCTGTCAAACCATTCAAATTGAAACTCATCACATGAATGCCAGGCTGATAGTACAGTGGAATGCCGCCATGCTTGTGTTCTAGATGGGAATAGGAAGAAATGACATTAAAGTTGTAAATGTCACAAACATATTTCATTGTGTGTCAATGAAGCTCAGCAAGAACTAGTACATCGCTAGCCTGTTCATTCAACAGTAGTTAAGTTCATGACAATTGTTTTTAAGACTAAGAATGTCTTAAAAACAATTGCCATGCATGTCTATTGAAAAGAATTTTAGGAATAGAGAGAATTTTTGGTTTCTATTCTTATTTAAGCAAGTGTTGTCATTTTTTGGCTGATTTCCAAATCCAAAATTTGGAGTCAGGATGCCACCAAGTCATAGGGGTCGCATAGGGACTTTTTCTTCCATCCAATAGATAGATTGGTAAGCTTCTCTTCCACATGATGGATTTCTACTGATCAGCATATCTCTGAACAATATCCACCTCTGCCAGGACTCAAGCCTGGGTCCTCAGGCAATTGGTGGTGCTTCAGCCACCGCAGAACCCATCTATCTTCTATATTCTACACATGCCTTTCAAGGATGTGCGTTGAGAGACTCTCAGCCCTCGAGGCACCAATGCACATTTTTTAGTTTTTTCAGAAAATATTTATCACTCATGTGAAAAAAATTTACACTTTTCCTGCAGAACTTTATTGTTTCACTTTTCCTTACATCAGAAATTTTTTTGAAGGTATGCAGCAGGTTTTGAAGGAGCACGTATGTGTACATACTCAGCTCTTGGAGAAGATAATTCTCAAGCATTTCAATTATTTCAACAGTAGTACTTCTCTTCTGGTGATTTTTCCCTTGCTTATTATGAAATAAATTTACCTACATTTGTATTTATGTTGTGAGCTCATTTACTGTCAGTTTTACTTTCCCTGTACTTGCCCAGAAGGTACTGCTGGGCAAGGACAACATGACAGCCCAGATTTCATTGTGTGTAATTCGTACATAGATAGCGTCCATTGACAAAGTGGATAATAGTATCCATTGTCGATTTTCATGGCAGTTGTCAGAAGTAAACAAAATTACTTTGTGTTTAGACTCATTTAAATCTGCTTGATTTACAGAGAATGAGTTTAGTATTTGTTTGTTAGAGTAATTTAGCAAATAAAAGTGATAACTTTTGTTTTCAAAAAGTTCACTTCTGAGTAACTGACCAAGAAATCATGCAAGATCCTTTCTATGACCCTTGGGACTGGTCAAGATAAGGAGCCCAAGTGGGAAAGAAAGGAATGAGAATGGGTTAATCCCTCTTACTGTGGTGCCAGCCGGTCCTCCAACCCATCCCAATGGGCCATGTGGTGGTTTGTGGAATGTTACAAAGAGGCATTATGTCATTTTCATTCCCATACAAATTCTTGAGAGAAAACATGGCAACATCCACCTCTCTCTCTCCCCACCCCACTTGCCTGGTGTCAAAGGTCCCACCTCCTACCATGATGCCGCTCGAACCATTCCAAGCATGCAGGAAGAGCCAATTGCAAAGATAGTTGAAAAGGATGAAAGCTCAAACATTTCTTTGACTGCCAACCTTGGCTTCTAAAATTGACACTATCATAATTATCATAATGATATGTACAATTCTGTGAGTAGCGAGTATCTTGAATTACTTTTAATACCTACTTATATCTTGAATCCAAAATTCTCGGAGCATTCTTCCTTGAATTTCCAGATGATAGTGAGGTAGAAAATGTAGTAATAGGTGAAGGTAAAGTTTAAATACGACTGAGAGGTTAAGGGGGGGGGGGTCAAGGGTTTATGGGGTTCTTGAACTCAGCCAGAGGTAGGCTGTATACCTACTTGATGAGGCAATACTGTGTTTCACACTTAGCTACTAGCATCAGGAGGCTTGTGTGGCCAATAATAAAAAGATTAGCATTGCAAATTTAACAGAGTGAAATTTTGGCTTCCAGGAGCCTAACCATTACTCCATTGATTTATGATTTTCTATTACTTTCCGCCTTTCATATCTGCCAGATGATTGCTTTCATATCTGCTAGATACAGACTAACATTTTGGGGGAGTGGTCCTAACAAGAGCGCTAAAATATTATTTCGACTTTAAGAAATGGGACTCTTTTGGTTTTAAAATTACGTCCTATTTCAATAAATAGAGCAGTTTTAATTACTCTTTGGAGGCCTTTTCTGGAATTTTTGTCCTTGACTGTTCTTGAAAAAATGGTCTTCTCTGGTACTTTTCATTCAAACCACATTCTTTAGCCTTAAATAACATGGAGGTCTCATTCTGAATGTATATCTGATGCAAGAAAATGGTTAAAAGACCCTCATGAACACTTATGTTGAACTAGCTGTTGTCTTTTTTATGGCCCTGCAATTAATGAAGCTGAAGTGAAAAATAGGAGTTCTGTGCTTCCAAAAGAATTATGCCTACATCAGAAACTGTTAAAGGAAAACTAAATTACTGTTTTTGAGTAACTTATAATTAATGACTTCAGGGGGATCAATTAAATTTTCTTTCTGGCTCTACCCTATGTATGAAAGGTCACTGATGTAATGCACCAGCTAATTTGAACCTGGGTATTCGGTTGAAAAGTCAAGAGCTCTTTACTCTGTGACTTCATTCTGAGACTATTTAGGCAGCATTTTTTGTTAAATTGAGAATTATTTTGCTGTTCTCTGGTCATAATTAAAGAATTTAGTCTTGGGTATGGGACCTCTGCTGCGGGGGTTCTGATAGGTATGAGATACCACCAGTTCAGAAGGGAGGTAAGAGGAGGGTCTGGGACTCCCCCTTAGAAAATATTTGAAAATTCTGAACCAAACTATGAGTCTTTGACCATATCAGCATTATATTCACTACAAACTATAGCAGATATTTTAACATTAGAGTTAAGTTCATTGAAAATACAGAAGAGTAATAAGAACAACATCTAAGGTTTATTTAAATTTACTACTTATATAAACAAAATATGGAAAACTGTACTTGGAGGAAATATTTCCAAAAAGTACTCTACTTATTAGTTAAATATGCTGCTTAGCAATAATTTAATATGCCTCAAAAGTCGTAAGTGAGTATTTATATTTTTTTTAACTATACTACTGGGACAAGTTACGTTTTGCTGAAGGTCAAAGAAACTCCATTTAGATTTTCTATACTGCCATGGTCCTATCTCCCTCCTATATTTCCTTTAAAGCCTCAGCATTTGATCTACCCATCTTCATCTCAACCACAAAATCTGTTCTCTTTCTTCCCCTTCCTCACTTGGCTAACATCCTTCCCTCCATCATAGTCTTGAGCAACTCATCTTATTACTTCCTCCAGCCACCCATCCTGCCTATCCCAGATTCCATTCAGCAGTTTCCTTTCCTCCTGCACTATACTAAGCACTTCCTCATTTGTCTTCATCTCCGTCAAATACACCTCCTCTTTCAACACACCCTCATCTAAAATGCCTGCAGCCTATTCTCGTCCTCATTTCTGAGGGTTCACGTCCACATTTCTGTGCTATTCAATGCTACACTCCACATTGTTCCTTCCAAGCCTTATCTTCACATTCTTCCCAAAAGTCACCTTGATTGGCTACTTTCCTTTGCTAAATGCTTCCTAACTAAATGGTTACTCCTCCTAATTTCTTTGACATTATGCCCATTTTCTTCTAGTGTACACACCCAGTAATTAAAATGCACTACTTGCTGCAGTTTCTGTCCTCCAACTTATGTGACCAGCTAACTTTCTTTGAGCTAGAGATTTTAATTACTTGTGTTTCCTTATTATTTATCTTCATTCCATATTTCCCATATTGAAATCCTTAAGCATCTACTTAAGCTTCTCCCTACAAACATTGAGTAACCTATGCCTGACTCTCAGCAAAGTTAACCCACTTTATCAGCTGCTCCCCTACTTGGATTCTCTCATCTAGTTCTTCCCATGCATCTTTTACCATTTTCTCAGCATACATGTTGAAAAGCATGGGCGATAACCGACACCTTTTCCTCACCCTGTGACCTATGACCTATGACTGTCCACCCTGTTCACCGTCAGCCACCCTCATCTGTACCCATTGGGCCATCCATAAGTTTAGAATTAGTCTCCTGTTTCTCTGATATATTCCCATCTTATCGGTTATAATTATTGCTTTTTCCCAATTTCATCTGTCAAAACCCTTTCTGAAAATTCACAAATCAATTGAAAACATCATGGTTACACTCTATGTTTCTTTCTATAAGTCTTCTCATCACTCCAATATCATTCCGAGTCGATCTTCTGTTCCATGATTCTAACTGGTCATCACCCAAGCAGTGATTTCCCCTATTCTCCAGCATTTTATCGATTTTTCTGAGTAAAACTTTGGCTGCATGTGAAATAAAACTAACTGTTATATAGCCCTTCTATTCTGAGGATTTCTTCTTCTTTGGGATATGAATCATGATTGTTTTCACAAAGTCATTCAGCCATACACATTTCTCAAAGATTCTATGTATCAGTTTCGAAAAAGTTTGTCCATCTTCCCTTCCTAAATTATTAAGCAACTCTGAAGGTGTGTTATCTACTCCAACTACTTTTATTGCCCTCATCTCTTTCAATGCTTTCTCTGTCAAGTATCCTTGTCCAGAGATCATCCTCATCTATTGTACCCTCTTCCTTTATTTAAGATTTGTTGGTAATACAGCTATTCCATGTACTCCCTCCACATTTCTTGGATATCTTCTGGCTAAGTTAGCACATATATGACCTGATATGTCCTTAATCTTTGGTACCACTTGCCCTTCCTTGCTGCCCTTATTGGGTGGGGGAGGGGGGGATGACCCCCATCACCACCCCTTATACCCGCACCTGTGTTCATCAATGTTTACCAACATTAAAACTATTGTAATTAATGAAGATTATTGAATACTTCTGCTTATGAGCTTAGCAATGGTTTTTTTGCCCATTGATTTGAAGGTCCTACTTTCAATTAGCTGCTAATATCATACAGTATCAACGCATCATCCAGGAATATTATGAGTATTATGACAGATGAAAAAACGACTTCGTTTTCTTCCACTGATTTATTTCTTTGGTACAACATGTTTCGACACATAGAGGTCATTTTCAAGTACTTGGAAATGGTAAGCAAGAGGTACTTGAAAATGACCTCTATGTGTCGAAACATGTTGTACCAAAGAAATAAATCAGTGGAAGAAAACGAAGTCGTTTTTTCATTTGTGAATATCAACTTCCATATAGTTGAGCCTGATACCATTGAACGTATAATGAGTATTATGTACTACATTTGTAGTTATCCTGCAGTATAAGAAAGCATAAGGTAGGGACTGATTAAGGGTTGCAGCCAACCAACCTTAGGATCAAACGACCAATGAATGAGCTTTCCATTTCCCAGTTTATAAAAAAATTGGGCATTTATAAAATCATCATTTATTTTTACAAGAGAGGTAATAAAATATAATAATATATAATTAATTATGCTTTCACAACTCAGCTTAACATAGGTACTTGATCTACATACAATTCACAAAACCTCTTTTTAGTGTTGGTCAATGACTAGAATGATAAAAAGAGGTGACAGTGCTTATATCCATTTCACATTTGAGAGAACTGTAAAATGTTCTGTTGTTCACTCATCAGCTTCTAATGAGGCATTTTCAATAGCCTCTCACGTCACTGTCTTGTTTCCATTCTGGCTCAGTCAGACTGAAGCCTGTTTGGTGAGAATATTCTGTAACATTTTCACAGACACATAATTTCACTTAAACTTCTTCATGAGTTGGCGTTGCATTGTTTATATCACTAGCATCTGTATATCCATTGGCAGTTGCTTTAGAAGGCACGTGGTCTTTCTTTGATTTACCGATTTCATTCTTCTCATCTCGGAAATTAATATTCAAGGTGGTATTTGACATTGCTTTTGCGATATGTGATCCTTGGCTCCCTGGTGAGAGAAATAAAATTTACTGTGAATCACCAAGTAATATAAATTTGATCTAAAAAACTAATCAGTTTTGTTAAAAACTTCAGACTTTTTATCAGATATTTTTATAGTATAACAATTTTTGTGCTCAATTTTCCACATCTATCAAGGTATAAAGTAGGTATCATACTAGGAAAATAAAGATACTCAAGTATGAAATTATGTTGGTTGGGGTTAGAAAACATTTAGAAGAAATGAAAATTATGCATGTCAAAACAAACATTCTTTATACCATGCACATTGGTTATTTAAAGGCAATATGGACCAGTTCTCATTTCTTGTACATTTTTCTAGTCTCATGATTAGAAAAAAATTCCTTTGCTGGGCTGAAGGCAGACAATAAGAATAATCCATAAAAACACTTCAGATTTAATGTTTATTGCAGTTAATCAGAGGTTACCCTAACGTCATGGTGTACACATGTTATGAAGGACAGAATGAAAGCTGTGAACAGTAGTTATTTGTACACTTGCCACTGGCTAGGATACTACTACCTAAGGCAGGGAGTGTGAGATGTTAGTTGAATACCTATTCAATGACTGGCTGCACAAAAAATAAAATGCTTACCTAATTATTTTGTAGCTATCTTATTCTACCACATATAAGACACACTATATTTATAAAAATAATGGCTCAAAAATCACCCCCAGGACTTATATCTGAAAGCTCCATGATTCTATATAGCGGTTAAGGGGTTCCAATGGGTTTGACTCTGGTACATGGAGTACCAGTTATCAGATGATACATTCCTTTGGGAAGTAATGGGAAATGAAGAGGAGGAGAAGGCAGTGGCAGCATCACATCTGATGGGAAGTGGGATCAAATCCCCTTACATTACATCTGTTAGAAACCAAAATAGTGCTCAATGGTTCATCAGTAATGAGAAATTACATGAAAATTCTTTCCTAGACTTGGGCTTATATATCTGATGTGCAGCTGCCTTATACATTGGTCTCTCAACTGATATATTCGGGTGACACACTCCATAGGGATAAATAAACTGCAATGCATTGTTAGTTATGGTTTTCAATTTATACTGGCTGGTATATCAACAACAATTGTGAATATTTATAAGCTTGGTTCGACCGCAGGCCAAAGGACGGTTGCCAGATATTTTGAAAAAGATGGATTACTATGCTGATTTTTGGGTGTAAAAATAACATTATGACAAATATTATTACGTCCAATGTATTGTAATTGTAATGTAATGAGTAATGAGCTTGATAACTTTATTTCATGTATGAATATGCTAATTATGAATATATATATATATATATATATTTAATCAAATCTTTGTGGCCATTATAAAATTACGATTTGGTGATTTACTGAAGTTTCCTCTCACCGACTTTCCCTACCCCATGGCCTTTGTAGGACAAAGTTATCTCCAATATGCACTAGTACCTGCAAATTTTACCCCATATAGTCGATATTTCCCTGCCAAATTCCAAAACAAATATTTACTGAAACAGCTCTGTTACCATCGTGACCTTTATTTATTTTCCTTGGGTATGTCTGATTGAAATGGGGGTGCATTTTATTGCCATCAAATATGATCTTAGAGGTTGAATGATAATTTTGACTCCTTACCCATCATTGAAATTTCCTTTAGGCTATGCTCTGATATGATGGTAAATCAGACTGCAACATTGGGGTTGTTGTGGTTTGAGGATGAGTACATGATTGAAAATCAGCAAGTTTTGGTAACCCCAAGCCTAAAAAATTTGATTGAACCATTCAAGTAATGAAAACATAACTACTAAAGAGTAATGGTTAATATTTATCTCATTGCTTTATTATAAATATTGGAAGTAAAGATGGGATTACATGAATCCTCATTTTCAATGCTCTATAGTATTTGAACTACAAATTTAACCTTATCACTGCGTATGACGTGTATGACTTGCCATCATGGATTGCCTATCTTACTATGTATATCATAAGTTTGCATGCATTTTCAAGATTCCATTTTGTGTAGTTCATCTCTCCATATATTTTATTTGATTACCAGCATATGTAGCATTGTGGTATATATTGGTAAAAATTTGTATTTTGATTGTTGATAGTTATTTTTTCATTTGCTTAGATGAATATTTATTTTTTTCCATTTTCACTCTTCTAGTACAGGAAAATAAGAACAGGCAGTGAAAGGGCAAGTTAAATGACTGGGTGACCATTAATGATGACTTGATATGAATGGATGAAGTGAGACTAGCCATGACTGAGGAATGAGGCAGCAAGTAGAAGGCAAGAGAAAGTTAAAAAGGTAAAATATAACATTTTTTCCCGTCACATCTTGGTATGAATCAAGTAGAAAATGGTGGATAACAATGCAACATGCATAGTGTCATTGATGTCATTATGCTTCTGCAATAAATGTAATAACAAACATCTTACCTGCAAATAACTTTTCCAAAGACTCTTCACAGTGGAAATACTCAAGCATTCCTGGGTCAATACCAAAGCACGTTTCAGCAACACTTCTCTTCCAGTTCCAAAGAATTACTGAGTACTTTTTGGCCTCTATATCTTCTATCATGAGCTTAATGCACTGTAATAAAAATTGATTATCAATAAAATGCCATTTTGTAAAGACTGTGGAGGAAGGAGGCTTAAGAAAAGAGGATGATGAATTATTGGAGAAAGAATGCATATTTAAAAGTGGTTTTAGGGGTGAATTCAGTGGGAGATCATCACTGGAGTTTTTTCTAGAGATGGGACATTTGAATTGTCGAATTCTCAAATACCCTGAATAATGAACTATTTGCACTATTCAATATTCGAGAACACAAGTAAATAATTCCACCCTCTCGAATATATTACACAAATAGACTGTAATGTTTTTTAAATTCGCAGTCATCGGTTGGGTCTTACATGTTACAAAGCGTTTGGTCTATCATATTTGGCTGGTACAAATTCATTAATTAATATTTCAAACAAAATTTCTTCTTTCAAGTTAAGTAAGTATAAATATATATAATCCATAATAACTTCAGGGGAATTACATGAAAAAGCAAATGAATGAATTTTAAAACGCTCGCAAGGTTGTTTGGTCCTTTTTATGATTCCTAGCTGCATGATGACTCCTACATTTTACAAATTCAGTTTTTAAAATAATTGTGATTTATTTATTTAATTAAAGGTTTGTGATTAACGCAGTAAAATACTAATGATAATTAAATCTTTAAAACTTCCACATTCTTATAATATTCTTAAAAAAACGCCCATGTAGTATTTGATATTCGAGTGAGATATTCGAAAAAATATTAGATATTCGAACTCGATATTCGAATTTGAGAAAAATGGTATTCGACCCATTACTAGTTTTTTCCATTAACTCCGAAAAAATTCATGCTCCTCTCAGCTAGTTTCTTGAGCACATGCATAGTGGGTATGCTTAACCTTTACCTTCCTGAGTTTTTCCGTAGTCGTAAGCCTTGCTGGCCGGGGTTTTTTAAATTACCAGTGTTTTTTAAATGTCCATCAATGTGCCAAACGAACACGCTCGGCAGTCTAGGGACACAATTTTTGTGCCGGAGAGACACGCTCGGAAGATAAAGGTTAAGTGATCTCATATGCAGGTTTGGGTATGACCAGCAATTACTGACTGTAATTCAAAGATCCTGATGAATGATTCGAGGCCTAATTTAATTTTATGATGATGTGATGTGTAATAATATATTATTAGTATTTAAATTGGATCATTTTCCATTCCTAAGGTTATTGGTCAAAGGTTTGAGATGGGCATTTGACTCATTGTGATCTAGTTTACTCAAGCCTTTTTAACACTATTAGGCTATTCATAGTGCTAGAGACGGTAGATATGGGAGTGACAAGTGGGGAGGTGGTCCCTTTATTGAGTATGGGGGGTCAACTCCTTGCTCACTTCTGAAGTATCACCCAGGATTGAACCTATGCTATTCCAATCTGCATACCTTGTTTCCCCATCATAATTTTACATTTGAACGTCAAAAATTTCAAACATTTCGCTAATGCATTCTTGTATTTCTCATCATTCATTGTGAAACTACTTCTCCATCAACACTATTTTCTTATATAGCATTCATTCTTTATCTATATACTTCAATAGACCTTTTGGAGAATACTTTACATTTAATGCATTCATATATTGAGCCTAACAATAATGAGCTTGGAGATGAGTTCTGAAAATATCTTGATTTTATGTTCAAACATCCCACAACTCAAAATTTTTTGGTGTCATGAGCTGGTGAAGGTGGTTTTTAAGCATTATACCAGCTCTGACCTCTTACATAGGACACTGAACCCACTAGATTCAAGATCTATGACTTCTGGAACATGAGCATGCATTGTTTTATGCTAAAATAATAATAATTCCTAAACTTGTAACAGCTTTCACCTGTAAATAATAATTAAAAATATATTTAGACTAGCATCCAGGACTTACCTTAGCTGCCGTTGCATCAATGTACTGTATGTGAGTGCCATCAATAACAACAGTATAGCTGCAGTCTTTGGGGTCATCATCACCACTTGATCTGAGAACATATTCTCTTACATATTCAGCTGATGGGAATACGACACTTCTGTCAGGGGTCATCAAAAGCACACAGTTATGTCCATACTGAAATAAAGAAGACTTTATTAATTAAGAGAATTTCACTGTTATTTTTAGGAACACATAAATACATAGACAATCTTTGATGGTGGGCATAGTGTACAAAGAATACTGGTGAGACAAGTATTTTCCTTCATGAACAATGTGAACTCCATCTCCATTAGAATCTCAAATGGAGGAGATATACTTGAGCTATGAATTGCATATTTGAACTGAAGAGAAGACTGGAAAATTTTTTTTATTTTTCCATTTTGAGTGTTTGGAGGTGATTGGTGGAATGCCTGCATATACTATAGATTTGAATATTTATATAATTAATGGTCAAAGTCCTGTAGATGTATCTCAGATGAACATTTTATGAAATACTTGTCTTCTAGTACACAATTTACTAATTGTTTATATAGAAGGGAGACTATTGTCATTTTTGGCAGGGTACGGGAATATATGCTGAAGTTATGGGCTTTATTTTGGGGTAATGAAGCACAATGAACAATGTATCACTTTGTGTTTTCCTCAATAGTTTCACCATCCATAGTTTTCATCAAAAATTTCATTATCAAAAAAGTGTGGTGTCATTACGAAAAATACCACATCTCATTAAATGGCCGATCTCTCAACAAGAGTATACTATTTATGTAGATATAACTAATTTATTTAGAAGCCAAAGAAAGTAAGACAATGATAATTCTTTACCTTTAATTTGTTTATTTTTATTGATGGCCTTGCCACATCATAGAGTAAAAATAATAAATTCACAGCTACACCGGTGAGGATTCCATATTCCAGCCCCAGTAGTAAACTCACGAAAAATGTTGTAAAGCATGGAATAAGATCAAGTTCTGAAAAATGAAAAAAAGATATCAGTATGGTACTTCTGCTGTTCATTTTCGTTCTAATTAACCTTACGGCATTATAAATGAGGCAAAACATAAATTTTACAAATTTTGAATGGTTTTGCAGTTATACATCTTCAGCCACTATTAAATGAATTGAGATTCAATTTTTAATGCATTAAAAATGAGCTACTGCGATTTTTACACATTACTGATAAAACTCGATCATTAAATGGCAAATTATTAAACCTCCTATATTTTTCAATCTTGTCAATGTGGTAAAAATGAATACATACATATTTGGCATCTTACATAGGTCAAAATATTTTGGATTTCAAGATCCTCTCTAAACATTTGAATACGTATCAGTGACTTGGTCAAGTAGGGTAGGGGGACAATGAGGTCTGAAGTTCTCCTCCAAAATTTTGAATTAAAAAAAAAGCAAATACATAATGGTAAAGAAAAAGAATTTTTTAAGCTAAAAATGTTGAATTCATTTATCCTTTATTCTGAACTCATTTTTCAATTAATACACTTGTTGTTCTCTGACCTAAATAACTGTGGGAGTTGTATTTTTTTTCAGAAATCAGCCAAGCAAAAATTTTCAAAATTTTGCTGTGACACTTGTAATCAATGTCTTAACCCTTAACCAGTGACATGCAATTCTTGTCACACTACCATAGACATGCGGTCTGGGAGACTGCAATTTATTAAACAGTAATAAAATGTTGTTATGATATTTTTATTGTATGGTTTATATTTTATGTCCCTCAGCACTATGTCTTCAACTCCTATTTAATTTTCTAAATTACCAACACTAATAATATTTTCAGGGTAAATTATTATTTGAAACAGGGCCAAAAAATTGAAAGAATATACATAATATATTATTAGAGTCATAAATCATTAATCCTTTTCTAGAGTTGAATATAAGGCCTTAAATATTTAAGTAGTAAAGTGTAATAATAATACACAACTGAAAATATATCATTTAACCCTTTCTTTTGATGAAATCTGCAATTGATCAAGGTTACGATTTTTTTCAAAAAATCCCTCACACCACCATATTTGCTCAGTCTTTCCAAATTTTTTTTGTGCATTCAAAACTCACAGTGTTTTTGAATTGGAAACACAAGAAAGAAGATTTTTGCTTTTTTTGTGGAGGGCACAGTCTACACGTAGTCCCCTTATCTAGTATTTCAACTTTGTATGCCTATTCCAATGGTAAGTGTCTGTCCAATAGCTATTTGTACCTGTCTTGGAAGTCTAGGATTGGACATTCTCGTTTTTATGTAGGACCCTACTAGTTCTACAGCTACCAATTCTATAAAATCAAAACTTGTCATATCTTTTTTGTGTTTCACAGACTGCCAAAGCACAAAGAAGTCGACAAAGGAAATATCTAATAGTCTGAAAAACCCTGCTGTTGGCCACCTCCTTGTCCTTCGGATGGATGAGTAGCTACAACACATTTTATCCAATGTATCTATGTCAGTCTTGGTTGCGTTATAAAATACTATCATTTCTGGTTTCCCTGACTCGATATCATCGCTCTCCTTGTGGTGCATTGAGGAAACCAAACAAATAGCCCTTATTCTCTTCAGAATACGGGAAACTAGAGTCCTGTTAGTGGAAAAAAATGTACAGTGAAGAGCCCATTACACACCCCTTGGATGGCCCGAATCCACTATGTATTTCCCTTTTATTTTTTCTAATCGCACCAACGTACGACAGTCCTTTCCCTGTCACCTATTCTACCAGCTCAATAGATGCGAACCAATTATCTGCTGTGATGTTCCTATGGGACCCCATGACTGGCTCTGAGTGATGAATATCAGATTGAGTTGGTCTCGATGACTTTTGGTCTTCCTCTGACAAACCTAACCCATCAGTGTCTTATCCCGCCCATAAATATGCATTTTGCAGATAGCTGTTTTTAGCGTCATTCAAGCCCATCATTTGCAAACCGTACTTGGCTGGCTTGCTGGATATACGGTTTGAAGTGGCAACGGCCCCTGCAATGCAAGTTGTGGTGCCCAATGAATAGCAGTGTTGGTAGTTCTTTATTAGACAGCACAATAAATCGGAAATCAGAGCAACCGGGTCAGTTTTGTATCGTGCCATTCTTTCTGCATGATTATCAAAATGGAGAGTCGTCAGAAGAGACAGAAGATTGCTTATTTTGCAAAATTCCTATCTTCACAGCCACGCATGTGCCCTTATGTCAGATGACTGACCGCCAGGCAGGAGGACGGAAGAGGTTGTTTACATTTCACGGGCTTGGAAAATCAACACGGGCTGACGCGAGTCACTCAGGTTTTCTGACCACAAGCAAAACTCTGAACTGGATGGTTTTCCAAGCTATTGTGGCATAAAACTAGCATACGAAGATAGTTGAAAAATATTTTTCTCACAAACTTGGACGTAACGGAACTTGCAGTTACGTCTTGTGAATGATTTGTTTTACACACGGTTTTTCCCTGGCCCTTTTCCATTTCTTCCTTCTGTAAAAATGGTCGTTTTGATGCACATATCCCAAAGACTATACAAGAGGTCAATTACCCAAATTATACCTAGTACAAATGAATAGCACAAGCGAGGCGTGGGCAAGTGCTATTTCGGGATTCAAAGTCATTCTCCCAACATACGTAACCTGCGTATACTTACATGGAGTACAGGCATTATAACACAATAACAGGCAATTAACCATGGTTTCATTATAATTTTTAACAAAATCTCTAACATATTTCACATTTATAGGTCTAGGAGCGTGAAATTTCCAAAATAGCAGGATTTTTTAATTTTGCGAGAGTCATCAGTATCGCCTTGAAAAACCATTCTGTCTTACCGAAGGTATTTTACCAAAATCAATAAATTTATAATGCTCATTGCGTGAATACCAAATGGTACGAACAAGGAGATCTTTATTCTTAGACTTGTTCAATTGCATAGGTTTGCCTTTTTAGCCTCTTTCGGAATCATATCCACCAACATAGTGACTACTGATTTTCCAATTTATTGACATGAGGTCTCACAGACTGCTCATTAAATTCAAATGCCATTTTACAGAAATACAGGATATAATTATAAAATTTTGAGAATGCTACATCCTTAGTAGACAAAAATACGAAGGTGACAAGAACTGCAGACGTTTTGAAAACAACTGTTTGAAAATATTCATAATTTCAAAATTGCAGTGGTCTGTTAGACCGTGCATCACCGGTTAAGGGTTAATTGCCAACTCACACTTTTTTATACTTATTTTAAGAAATTAATCCCCCTTCCCAATATGTCACTCTAAATAAAACTTAATGAATATTGGGTGTATTTTTTTTTAGAATATGATATCATAGAATAGTACGTTACATACGTATGGTATGATCAATACAATAGTATGGTATTTTGCTCTGATTACTGTAATAATGAGAAGCCTGTGGTCTGACTTAATGTTAATGTGGCATAATTGGCATGAAACATGCTTATGGTAAGGAGACAGGCCTTTCGATTGTGCCTTCATATATGCTGATGATATTCTCTGTTATATTGCAATGTAACGCAGAATTTGTGATAGTTATTTTGATCATGGAATCAAATTTTAAATTTCAGAGCTTAAGCAATTCTTGCTTGAATACGGTTCATTTTCCTCATAGAAGCTTTTTCACATCTTTATGGTTAAAAATGTCAACCAGGAGTACCCTGCAATATTTTTGTTGAATGTTATCTGATGTTTCATGACTGGCTGGCCATTTTATTTACTTTATCAAGTGAATGTTCCATTCACTAAGTTGCTAGTAACATACATGAAATACTAGGTAAAATTATGTAGGTTGCATCCATTCTCAGGTATAAATGACTCATTTTATTATAAAAAGTGAAAAATTCCTATTCTTGTATTTATAAAAACATATACATTATAATTTGACCCTGGACTTCATACAGATGATAAGATACTCACTCTTTGTTTTCCAGAGGACAATCACAACATGATATTCTATCATGAAAATCACAGCACAAATGATGACAGCCGAAAGAGTTGCTTTAGGAATGAAGTAAAATGTTGATGTGAGGAAGCCCAATGCCATGAGAACCATTATTCCTGCAATGATCAAATAAAGGTGAGTATTGATTTATACAATAAGATTTTAAATCAAAGTTGCAAAAATGCTTCTTAAAAGCAAATTGTATTGCAAAATTAGCTGAGTACTGATTTGATGCATATGCATTCTTTTACATACTGTTTGAGATGTTTTTATTAAGGTGAAATTCCTTGTTGAAATAACTATATATGTATTAATAAGCTTGTTTTAATATTAGGCAGGAATATTAATTTGTTTTCAATCTTTTAAGTCAATGGAACTGAAAGTAATTGGTAATGCAACAGAAACAAGATGACTTCCATGACTAATGACTGACTTTTTCCTTTGAAGTAAAAATTTTCATCAAAATGATTCAATTTATTTAGAAATAGAGCCATAGTTACCACGTACTAGAGTACATTGGTAAATTTTGATATTAGGTCTTCGTTAATCCAAAGCCAAATATTTTACAGTTCCAACATCCTTGAATTGCCCAAAAGATCATGGTAGAAAAAATAATGCTACTCATGCTTACCTGTGAAAAGGCCTCCCAGAGGTGTTTTTACTCCTGAGGCATTGTTCACTGCTGTTCGTGTGAAGGAACCAGTCACAGGGATAGAGTGAACAAACGAGCCCAAAATGTTGCAAGCCCCCAGGGCCACCATTTCCTGGGTTGCATCCAAAGCTTTCCCGTTTGCTGTGCATTGTAGGAAAAAGTAATCATCAAAACTTGCTGAAACAATCTGTCCCAAAATATTTTCTTATCCATTCCCCTCAAATTTATTGAAATATCGAGTTCTCATGCACTTTCCACTTTACATTCCATCATGTTCATGTACCTTGATCTCTACTTTAGCCAAGGGCACTTGAATGTCAAATTTTAAATTTGATATCAGTATTTTCCAACATTTTATTTAATGTTCTGAATACATGGTTGTCAAACAAATATTAATATTGTATCTCTTGCTTTTCAGGCTTTGGGAGTTGTTACTAATGATGTATATAATTTTTAAATGAATTTGGGATTAATGCTTATTTTCTTCACATCAGGCAGGCATGAACTAAATATGTACCTATATTATTAAGTATAATTAGGAGCTGCTGTTTTCATGCATACAAAACATACTTACAAAATGCTTTTCCTATGGCAATGCTCTCCAAAATTGCAACCAGAGGAATTACAGCAATTGATGATCCAAGTTCTGACACCATTTCCACAAATGTGTATGTAGTGTTCTTGTTGGTAGCAGAAAATGGAGGAGGCTCAAAATTTGGCAATCCCTCTTGAACAGATCCTAGAATAATGTAAAGAGATGATAGTGAGTGGCTACTATTGAAACATGCGATTCAATGCAGTAAAACTGAATAAAAATTTAGAGGACACTATTCAATCAGTAACTTGCTCCAGTAACGTGCATTTTTGTGGTATTTCTCCATTACTGATAAACTTTTTGAACCAATTTATCTATACTCTTGTTCTTTTTAGAACTTCAGCATCCTGAAGGTCCACACTAAAAAGTGTTCTGAGGTATTTTGATAGGAAAATGAGCCCCAGTAAAAAAAGTTCAGTTCATTATTTTCTCTTACACTAGAAGTACCAAAATTTGTGGCATACCTAGTAGTACTGACAAGGGTCAATTTGAACCCTGAGAAATTATTTTATTTTACTTTTTATTTCAAGAGCCGAAATTCCTCACATTGTATAAAATACTTCTAGTTTGTTGGTTTTTGGGGAAGGCTACTGACAATTGGTATGTTGATATATGAACTCAGAATGTAAAAAAAAATTAACTCCCATATTTTGATGATAGGGAGTCTATATAATGAGAGAGAAGTGAGAACAGATTATTTCTTCACAAATGAGTGTAAATTTTGAACAAATTTTCTGGTGGGAATATGACTCTTGATAAACAGTTCTCAAATCATTCAGGATTTCTCCAAAATGAATCCCATCTGGAAGTTTACTTCACAACTCTGAGAGCCATTCTGTAACTAAGTCAGATAAAGTTCAGGAGGCCAAAATACATTTAATTGGAAATGTGGTAAAAATATTCTTATTAACCTTTTTGTCTTTTATTTAAGAGGATACATTTTGTAATTAATTATGTCTTCCATATCCTAATTTTCACTTTGGTGGGGCATGAAAGTTACTCATGTTAGGCTGGTGGTTATCATACCTGTTAGCTGAAATGGTGTTGCTCCATTCAAATAGCAGATGTAGGCAATAATGGTGCCAATAATTACAATAATTGCATTTCTTCCGAGGGAAGTAAGGCGAATCAATCCTGCCACAACTCTGTTAGCACTCTTAACATCTTTGAGTTTCTGAAATGATAAATTGACATAGACTTAAGATAGTGAATTTTGTATTAGGCATTTAATAAATAATTTGAATATTGGACTACTCATGCATATGTATGATACTAATATGAAGAAAATAAGGTAGGACCCTAATTTTTTTACACAAGAGATGATATGGAATGGAGAAATCATTTAATTGAAAAAAATACTTATTAATTCATATCTTATTGAACTTATAACTTCATAATTTATCATTTATGATGCATAGAATACTTTTTTGAAGGACAAGAAAGCCAGTATTACTATGTATTTGTCTTGAATGGGACTTTGCCATTGGCATAACTAACTTCTCTAAGTTTATCTGTCTTAGATAATGTTGAATTACATAGTCATTTTAAGTCATCATAATTTTATCCATCCACACCTTAGCATAATTGGACATTAGTTAGTCTTCTACATATATTTAGTTAATGAAAAAACTGGTGGCTTACCCTTGCAGCTAACAGAAGAACAATACATGTAACACCCAAGAACAAATCCCACAGATTGGTTTGTCCTATGTGTTCAAAGACATTTTCCCACGCTTCTAAAAATTCATTTGATTTTCCTGGGATGCCCAGAATTCCTTTCACTTGCCCTGAGGCAATAGTAATTGCTGCTGCTGAAGTGAACCCAGCTGTCACAGGCATTGAAATAAAATCCACTAAAAATCCTGAAAAGCAAATTATTCATGCATATGTTTATGTTTGTATTCATTCATGCATATTCATGTATGTTCATTCTGTTTCTAAAAGATGGTCCAAATAACTCAATTGATAGAAATTCTAAACCTTCATACTGACCTAATTGAAGGAGTCCCAGAATGAGTATAATACAACCGGTAAGGAAAGTAAGTAACACGGCAAAGGATGGACCATAGCTCTCAACATAGACTTGTGCCATCAGTGCCATGATAGCTGTTGGCCCTATTGTAATATCTTTGCAGCTTCCTAGGAAAATATACACGAAGCATCCCATAAATGCTGAATAAAGGCCATACTGAAAGAGAGAGAAAAAGGACATGAAAAACTATAAAGTAATTCTTCATTTACATACACTGATAGCAAATTCCTACCAGAACAGTCCATAGTTAACATTTTACCTCCATGAAACATTTTAGGGGCATAAATTTAGAGAATTTCACCAAAATATGTATTTGAAATATATAATTTATCTCTTCCATTTCAACCTTAAGATAGTCATAAGCAAGTGAATTAGTTTTACATAGTGTATTGCTAGTTTCTGTCGTCAGAATTAGTAGAGACCACATCACCATAAACTATTATCTCTTTGGAAATAGATAAAAAATGTGGAATTTTGTTTCATTCTTTTGTTGCATGTACAGAATATGTAATATACTCAGCAATAATCCTTTGATGAGTTATCATGTTTGCAAGGAATACCAATAAGGGTAAAAAGGGATAAAATTGAATCTGAAAGCACCAAAATTGAAAAGCATTTACTTGTGCATTGACAATAGCTGACTTTTAGCTTTTCATATTATAATGGAATGTCAGTGAACTTTGAAACTTAAACCCTATCCAAATCCTTGGTTCATATTTAATATCTAGTTTGTAAAAGCATGGTAACATATTGGTTTGGATGGGATTACTGTGTGTGTCAATTTGCTACATTATCATTCATCCTTTCCAGTTTTCTATACATTTGTCCTTTTTTAATACTAGCATGCAGTACCAGAACTAGATATTGAACCACCTTGTGCTATGTGCAATCATTGAGAGGACACTCGTTAAGTTTTCTTCAATTTGCTCTCTAGAATTTTGTAGGCTTAAGTATAAACATTTGCTCTTGTTGGATCCTGTTCCTCTTTCACTAGGTTTTGAATCAGTGACAATGGAATGCACCAGAACCGAGTGAAATAATATGAATGGGAGAGAGTTGCAATAATCAAAGATTTTTCTGGCTGAGATTTTATGATGGTTGAAAATTAAAACTTTCAAACTTATGACTAAGTAATCCTAAGCTGCGTTATTACCCTCAACAACCCAAAATCTTGAATCATTTTATAATTTCAGGCGTATTTAACTTGTGCTTAGGCTCTGATTTCTTAAAGTAGGTATGCAAAACCAGAGGCGCATAATTATAACTTGTTTTGTGGAGCCTACAAATTCTCCTGCAAGCTTATCTAATATAATTACCAGATGATTGACAGTAAGAGGATGTGAATGGGCGAGATTACCTGAGGGGGAAGGCCAGCTACCACTCCGTAAGCTATTCCTTGAGGAATGGCCGTCAACCCTACAGTCAGCCCCGCCAGGAAGTCTGCTAAGAGGTCCTCTCCTTTGTAGGTCCTGCTCCACGCGAGGAACGGAAACCTCCTCTCCCACGACTGCCTGGTACAGGAAGGGCGCGGGAAGCTGGGGCAGCAGCGGAGGCCGGAGGAGGAGGAAGAGCCTCCGCGGCCGTCTGTGCCTTCGGTGCCATCTGAGCGGGTCCTCCGGGTCACAGCCAACGCGAGGCCACCTTCCGGCAAGATGCGGCAACTGCCGCCATCACAGTCATCGTCGCCTCGCATTCCTGCGGAAGAGGAGGAAAAACAAAATATGGTCACGTAAGTGCAACTCTTTGTTTGTTCCCTTAAGATTTATATTTTCATCGAATTATTTCTCCCTAGGTTTCTGACACGAGGAAAAATCCCAAATTCCTCCTCCCTCTCTCAATGGGTCAATATCCTTGAAAGCTATAGTATGGGTGTCCTTGTTTCGTAACTTCCCTGTAACCTTGTTTCGCATAAGTGCGGTCGCGCAGAATGTTCTAATCATGTTGGCGTTGGTTTTAAAGGAAGGAATAGACAAAAGGAAGAGGTGAAGAAAGATAGAGAAAAGAAAATGATTCGAAAGAGTTGATGAGGAGAAGATAAAAATGCCTATGGGTAAATGGTTCCTTGGGGTCAGAGTGGCGACCACCCCTTGAATTCTCCGTAACGGCTAGCATAATTGCCGATGTAAAAATAGACAAATATGTCCAGTATTTCATTGGACGTAACATTTCCAGTTACACATCTCAATTGCGCGAAAATGAAATTAAGGCGCGGATGTAAAGACATGAGCTAATGGCATGCATAAATGGTTCATTCCCCGTTATTTCTGGTTAAGAGTGCTGTAGAGACCTTTTCATGTTTGTTTAATGGTATGGTACATCGGGGCGTAGAGACATTTTTGGTGTAACTTCCGGGATAGAAACTTACTCCCTATCATATGCTATTCTTTCTCCTCTCTCCCAATGAATTAACTACCACGTTTCAATTATTTTCTCTAATTTAGTCATTTCAATTTTTCTGAGGTATCACACCGTCTTTCCCATCAAGCGCTCACTCGTGCATCGTATTCTAGCTGGTTTTCGTCAACAGTCATCGCATCGTGAACCACTGACCGGTTGAACGAATTTGGCTCCTTCATTTATAGTCAACGGATTCGCTCAAATGGAAGGAAAACGCCTAAAACTACAACTACTGCTTACTAGTAGTAAAGAAATTATTATCTTTGGCCTTGCCGAAGCTTAAATACCCTACACCACTTTCAAATTTGTTACAAAAACGCGGCTTTGATCCGATCCAACCCATTGGAGAACTGTGCCGTGTGTGAACTACTAGAGGCTTATGACCCAAATTCCAGCTCGATATCTCAATTTTTACAACAGTTATCGCGCGAAGAGACAGACAGACGGACATAGCTAGTTGGACTCGTAAGGTGATGCTGATCATTTCTATATATATCTTTCTATACCTGCCACGCCTCCTCCAATGCGTTTCATTTCTGCTGTGACAAAATCAATCTACACAACTACCCACGTAGTGGTGTAGGTAAAAAAATCACTATTCCTCAAGCGAGCGATTCAAAGTTTACATCACCTAGGCTGTGAAGGACATTAAAGTATTAATAATTTCTTCAAATCTATCATTGATGATAACTTGTACAATTATTATTCTACATATTATTTTTTGAATGTATGAATTTATATACCCGGGTTTCGATGTTCAACGTCATCTTCATGTGACGTTGAACACCTGAAGATGAAGTTGAATGTCGAAATCCGGATCATCTTAATAAAAAATAACTACGTCACAAGTTATTATTATCGTGATAAGAAATTCTATAAATTAATGCCTGAAACCACCAATTAAGTCCGTCATTGTAAAGGCTCCAAGTAAAACTCAAAACCAAGTATCTATATATAATTGAAAAATAATATTTTGAATTGTATTTTTCTTCGATGATTCATTTACCTAATTTGTGTCTTTTGGGCCATTCAGTGTGCTTTTGCGTTTTTAGAGTAGTTTCAACTATTTAGCGTGGTGGCCTAACTTGAAATGACTCTTTCTGAAGTAACTCTGACCATAATCTTTAAAATAAAACACTATCCTCGAAAATGTCATTCATTATGACAAATCTTTCAGAAACCCCACGATATTCAAAACATGGCAATGATTTTAAAGAAGCCGACGCGACGTCCACGTACCCCAGGGCTCTGGTGATCGCTCAGTATTGGTAGTTTAGAGGGTCGATTGAGATACAAAACGGTGGGTGTAAGAGTGAAACTTGTACCATTTATGTAACCCTTTTTAAGGTGACACTTGTGACGGATTTCTATTCATAACTATAGCCTCTGGGAGGTTCTGAGTGGAGTGAAACTAGGGGTGAACATTTTTCAGTCGTGATGCTGTCGTGTAAGGGAGAATCCATATTCCCACAGTCAAACTCATCAGCCGAGACGAGACCGGATGAGTGTCCACTCTTGAGTGACCTTTCACCCTCAGGTCTTTCCCAGAGAGCGCGAGCGACGTCATGAATTTAGTTCCCAACATAAGTGATCTCCGAGATTGCGAGGGATGACTCGACCTCAGAAGATAAGCGAAATGTGAGACGGGCGAATTATGTGATGAAAAGCACTTGTTGAGCTCTGAAAAAAAATCTTGAATATGTAATGTCCCATCAAACAGAAAAACGCTGATGATCAGTGGAAAACACTGCCGTCTGTGGTGAAACTCTGCCTCAACCTCGGGGAATTTCTTGAAGGGCATTTATACATTTTATATCAGAATTACGTATAATTGCGGTGGATTTATGGCATCGGCGATTTGAAGGGCTTGCTGGAAATTTATTTTTACATTTATCACCGCAATCACGAGGAATATTTTTTCTCCCGAATCTATTCGAGAGAAAGTCAATTTCAAAAATTGTATGCCATTCAGTGCGTTCTCAATGGTTCTTGTCACTGATAAAAAACAGTGCGTTTTTTAATTAGGCTACAGGCTGTGATTGTAGATATGCAACAAGCATTCTTTATTTATTTGGAAATAATGCTGAGATTTTTAGAGTAAAAGGGCAGTGGGAACAAAGTTTGCGATTGCTCGATGCACATTTTTCTTTATTTTCTTAAAGGCATCAGTCACTACATTTACCAATCGAACTTAGATCGATTTGGCCGGTTCAACTAGATATGATAAACGCAGCGGGATAGTGGGATCGATGTGTGAAGCGGGCTAACTCGGCCCGCTTTCGCTTCCAGTCTGTTATTTCAAGTCGATACGCACCGGTTAAAATCGATATTTCAATCGATTTTGCATTGGTAAACCAGGCGATCCGAGTTGGCTGGCTGAGAATGTTCAGATCGGTCCGAGTTCTTATCGATCTGAGTTCGATTGGTAAACGTAGTGATTGAGACCGATTATCCGCTGCCCACGTTACAGAAGTAATCATAACATTCGAGTTCTTATGAGTGATGAAAAATAAGCATAAATCCGACCTTATGCTGAATGACAAAAACTAATATTCATTTACAAGATAGATACGCCTGTTAAGCAATTCTCAGGGATTGCCAAACGCTCTTTGTTCATTGCCTCTTTGGATGAATGGTACTCGAAATGGTCGAAAAAAGAGGCTAGTATACGTCGGTCCAAAGGGAGGGCGAAAGTTGACTTATAGGCGCGTTTTCGCGTTTTGTCGGAGAAATCTCGCGGGCACACAAGGTCTGCCCACTCCATAAAAAAAAGTCAACTGGAGTGATGACCGAAGGCTGGATTTTTAATCACCAATCGATGGCCATCAAGCCTTGGATCGGCTTAAAGCAACTTTGCACATTTGTCTTATTTTCACCGACCTCTTCACATTTCGGTACGCATTAATATTTCAGAAAGCACATCTTCATATATGCATCTGTTCGATCCGTTTACCTCTTTCTAGTTCCGTCTATAATTTCAATTTAAACATCTTAACCGTCGTAAGTTAGCGTTTACTCACTCAGCGTTCTGTGCAAATGCTATTAATCGCTTGGAAATCCTTACTGTTAGCAAGTCCATTTTATCTCCGTCGTTTTCCTGTATTTCCGTTGATAACGGCTCCAGTTTCTCCATAGCCGAGTCGCTTAGTTCTCGCGGCCATCATATGTGTCATGATGACATGAGTTTTTATCAACAGATTTACGCTTTGCAATGAGAGTATTGTTTACTTTTTTGAGGCTGCTTGGACCGTTTATCTGCAGAGTCCACCTTTCGTATTCTTCCAATCAATGACTATCTTGTTATCTCTCATGGCAAAATTCTTACCTCGATTTTTTTCCTTCATATTGCTCGATTTGATATTTTTGTTGCCGCGTGGTTTTTTTCCGGCTCGGTTTAACTTAATTTCTCGTCAGTCCTTATATTTCCGTCCCATTCTACCAGTTAATAAGCGTTCCGTTTGCGGTACATTCCTTACAATTCCACTATCGTATGATTGAAAGATGTGATGCGCTGATTATTTTAATTGTGGATTCCTTAAGATAGCATAATTCCTTAGATTCCAATTACAGTTTTATCAATTATGCTAATATAGACAGATACATTAAATATCTTTTCCTAGACCTTTTCCTGCACGTATTCCATTAGTGAGCTAAGATACAATAGGGTATGCGCAGCACAAACATTCAGCTTATATCTGTTGTATTTACAATTAATTAACATCGAAATACATAAGATATATTGAAATTCCTTCCTGTAAGCATTTAAATAGAAATTAACGATATATTAAAGAGTCTGTGACAGCTGAAAGTCATGGAAGATACGTGTGTGCGTTCCATAGTCTCAGGCTCAACTATGTGAAAGTTGATTTTCAGAAATGAAAAGATAACTTTATTTTCTTCCACTGACTTTTTATTTTGGCACAACATGTTTCAACACATCGGTATCGAAACATCTACCTAATGATGACACCGATGTGTCTGAACATGTCGCACCAAAACAAAAAAAAACAGAGGAAGAAAACAAAGCTATCTTTTAATTTGTGATGCACGTGTACATACGAATTTAGGTGATTAATGATTTGCTGCTAGTGTCCGAATTAAAATAGTCTAATGGTTATCGACCATATGTTGATGAATCTCATATTTCTGGATTACTCACTGCATTTGCGAATTTTTTCCCGACGTTCACGACGAAAAATGCAAGCGAACGGGCGTAAAAATACCATTCTCTAATAACACTTACTCGCTTGTTTATATTCTCGAGAGGTCCATGTGGAAAGAGGGGCCAAACACCGTCCGGAAGTGGTCAGATTTATTCTTTCACGATCTTCAGCTGCTACCCGTGATCCCGGCGAATCTGGATGAGACAACTTGTAAAGTAAGTGGTTTCTAACGAGGCATGCGAAAAGCAAGGATTTGATACTCGCTTACCGGAAAAATAAAGGCGATGCGTCGAGGTGATACTCACTCACGCTGCTTCACGAAATGTGATTTCGACAGAATGCTCTTGAACGAAATTTATGAGGCTACCGACGACACGGCTTTGGAGATTCGAATGACGCCAGTGGGGCGGTCAGGAAATGTCCATATGGGGGTGTGCCCATCAACAGCGCGGAGTGTAGCGGAATTGAGAACCGTCCAGGCGGTGATGCGGCGTGTTGTGGGCCTGGAAGCCGGCGGAGGGAAAGCCGGGAAGCGGGGAGGTTCGCATGGAAGTGGGAGGGGCAGCGTTCAGGGTGCGTGGGCTGCGAGACAATGCCCCAATGGGAGCGGAGGAGGATATGACAGGCGGTTGGCAGCAAAGGATGTTTTTGTCGGATAGGAAGCAAATTATTTTTCCGGAATTTTCACGCTGGAAGATCGAGTAAACGCTTGACTCAAGTTACTCCACGGGAATGCTCATTATTGGCATGCCATTACATCTTGGAGGAGGGAACTGGAAATTGGAAGGTGGAAGAACAAATCTATCTGTTTGAGCAAAACGTGTCTCGCTAATAATATATTCGAAGAAAAGTCTACATGTATTTGCAAGGTTGATCTCCTAACGTTCAAGAAATGAATAGGGCTGAGGTTTAAGATATCCTCGCATGGTATCGATACTTTAAAAAAATTATGACACCAGAATTTTTGCTTTCAAGGTAGAGTTTTCTGTAGCAATGGTCGATTTGGAGCAGTGATCACTTTGAACCCTCTGCTGACCAATGTTTAAATGTCTACCGATATATTTAGGCTCAGGTACAGTCACCGCTTTCCTCGATGCATTCATGAAAGCAAAATTTATTCATTCCCGGAGATATCTTGAGGTTGTCATCCGTTTATCACCAGCCATTTAGCAACTTAGCAACGCAACAAGAGAAGGGTGACCGGAAGAAAACAATGACAGAAAACTGATGGCTCACATTGATTGATAAACCGGTACTAGTTTTAATTTGATTGCATCGTTAATCGGGCTTAGATTCACTCAGTATTGTCCTGTGTGATTTGAAAAAAAAATTATGACGAAATGTTTCAAAGGAAAGTGTTGAGTTATTATCTGGAATCCAATTATTTTGCGATCCTTAACGGGAACGTGAACAGAAATATTACAGTGCTTTGACTTCGGAATAGTAAACAGTCGACAAAAACGCTAATGTTCCTTTCACAATAAGATGGAGGATAGCTGTTACATAAAAACTGATTGCTTACGGAGAATATAGGCGCGAAAAATTGTTTCCAAATTCATCATGAGGCTAAATTTACCTTTCCTTGACGTTTTTTACTTTGCTTTTCTTGCAACGGCGTTAAAAATTGACTCCAAGGCGGTTGGTGGATGAGAAATTATTCGGGAAATAACGTTGCGTGGTTGGGGGGAGGAGGGGCGCTCTGAAGTGGAAGGGGTCGAGACGGCGCGCTCGCGATAGTGGAAAGTTCAATGCAGCCATTTCAACGATTCCAGGGGAGAGTGTGTCCTTCGACCTCGAAGGTCGCGGGTTTGGTTACTGGAAACGATTGCTGCGCCATGACGTAACAGAATACTTCGTGCGAAATGACCGCTGCAGTTCTTAAGAGTGAAATGACTGCTGTCATAGGTTTTTATACCCTTCAAATGTTTACGTCTTTACTCAGATGTCGATTACGCAACGAAACTCGAGCATTCGTGCTTAGCGGGAAGATCTCGAGTGTGAACGGAAGAGGAGGAGGGGGAGAAATAGAATGGACGGCAGAAAAAACTTACTTCCCCTTCTAGTAGGCGAAGTTCTGATTTGTGATTTGAGCGTTTCACCATATGTTTTGCCTGGCTTGGGAAGGGAACTGAGGAGTGCTCCCGGGCTGCTGTTATTTTCGGGGCGACATTTCTGGTGTAAAAAGCGTTTAAATGCTGTGTTCAAATAAATGACGAAAGAATCGTATTTTAAAATGTCGTTTCCATTAAAGCATTGTTACGACTTTGGTTTATGGCGCGGAATACGAAATTAAAGCAAAATTCTTACGAAAATACGTGTTTTTTTATTCGGTAAGGTACCTTGATATATAATAGGAACAATTTTTTTTAACACGAAGGGTATGCGTTCGCGTTCAGGATTAAATATGTACACATGTCATCGTTTAATTTTGAAATATATGTCAAGTTTCATAAGACTACGAGTTAAAATATCGTAAATGTGCCTAGAAACCAACTCGGTAACATGTAATTATTTCGCTTTTATCTATGCGTATTACTTAAAAGCACACGAATGCAAATTTTCCCGCGGATCCGCGAATTAACGGAAATAAACGGAAAACTACCTTAGAGACACGAATATGACTCCTCATAATCCCCGCTCGAAGCCCGCGTCTCATCACAAACGGGTTCAGCGATTCGAACGAGCAGGGAATGGGAGCGCCCGCCGAGGAGTTAGAGCCTTTGGGAACGTCCTCGGACGTCACCAGGGAGAGAAAAAGTTTCTTTCCTTTTTTATCAGCGGGAGCGCCCCCATGTGGCGCCAGCGAAGGAGTGTCCCCGAGCGGATTTCCCGACAGTGTGAGTGACCGTTGGCCCACGACACCACCTCGCTTCAATTCTTCCCGACTGACCCCACTCACTCACGCAATCTCTCTTCTCTTCCTTTCTCAATCGCCTTCTCAGGGCATACCTCCTCCGCCAAAAGCAGCCGAAAAAAATACCTCGAGCTCCAGCCGTGTCTTGAAAGCCATAACGTGTTTTGCGTTGGGACGGTTATAGTGAATTATATGCCGGGGGGTTTTGGAGAAAATTCCTCTGAGCGTCAGGGACACATCGAAGCCGGTTTTACGTGCTGCAGGACAGCAGTGCGAGGAATCCTCATTCGTAAACTCCGAGAATATGTCATCGGAAGGACACAAGAGGTGAGAATATTTGCAGAAGACATGAAAATGATTGCCATTTAGCGCTGAAGAGGTCGAATAGAAACACGTTCGCAAAAATTATTACCTGCAATCTCATTCCATTTAGATTTGAAGAGGACGGACAGAATCGCGTTATCACGGCTAAAAACACCCGAAATCAGCTCGTTTCCATGGTAACGCATTTTTTCAACCATGACCACTATTTTTAACTTTCTCTCAAGGTCGCAAGCTGTAGGCTCGACATCTTGAATCTTAATGCCCTTAGGAAAAATCTGACTCGTTCCTGAATAGGAAAGTGGGTGTTATGAGACACCTCAGTCGAATCGGCCAAGTTCCTCGCGTGGTAATTGAAATTGTGTGACAAAGCGACTCGAATGACCGCTCAAGAGACGTGAAGCGAATTGCGAAATGTGAAGGAAATAAAATACCATTTGATCGCGTTGGCAGTTGCCTTCGCCTTGCCAACGAGCCTCCGTCGACAGTAGTAAGTTCAATTGAATCGGAAATGGCTGCGCAATAAGAATGATTGAATTTACTGGGAATTCAACCAAGAGAAAATGTTCCTCAGGGTTGAAAAGGTTTAACCGTGAAATTAATAACGACTAATACTTAAACCTCAAACTGAGCAATAAGAATAATTTAAAACCTGAAATCCTCCTTCTCAGTCTTTATTGATGAAGGAAAAGAAGAGTGCTTATTTAATTGGTTAACATAAGTTGTTGATGATTTTTTTCAAACAATCGAATGTCTTTTTCATTGTTTTTTTAAAGAGAATTCAATATACATATGCTTCGATACTATCCACCACCATCGGCGTGAAATATTGGATGTCTTAAATAGTCTAAATTAACAATTTTCCAGGCGATAAATAAAACATGCATGAAACACCCCTTTCATTTTTCTCTTTGCCACGATAACGTACAGTGCTCACGCAGGCGAGACATTTCCTGGGAGACATTTATTTCTACTACAGTTTACGACTGTATACTTAGCCTTAGTAAAAATCTCTGGAGTTGCTTTCCTTCAGAAATCAGATTTAAATTGATGATTGCATTATTGTATAATTATTTTGTAGTTCCTATGGTGTTTTGAGGGCTTTATTTGTCAATTAGCAAGCCAGCTAGTCCAAGCCGGCAAAAAAATATTTCAATCAACGTCCAACAAGCTTTTTGCTGAATCTACCAAGAAAAAATATGTACAAGGATGATCCGTGCGTAGATAAAAGTAGAAAATTATTTTGAGGAAGAAAAAACCCCTGTACGTTGAATGCTAAATGTTGACAGTAAACTTCAACATGGCAACCCTGTTTGGGTGGTGTGGCGGGAAATCCCTGTTTTTCCGACCGCAACTGCTCCGCTCCGGAGCTGAAGAATGCTGGCCCGGAGAGAGCAGGCTACAAGTTCTTCCACGGCCTCACCCAACGCTCAGCCAGCAGCGGGACAACGCTCGCGGGGAGGCGGGCGATGGGTAGGTTGGTAGGCGCAGAGGGGAAGGCGGTGGAGCTCCAAAACTGGAAATGGTGCTTGCTTGCGTGCGCACGTTTTTCCCGGAGGTCCATCGAGTGACGCAAATAAACAAGAGCTGCCGGCAAGTCTGCCCGCGCGGAGCACCAGAAGACAACTCTTGCCGAAAGTAATGTCTAGTATATGGCTGTGCGTCACCCCGCCAAGATTTTTCGACCGCACGCTTCAGCTCGGGTTGGGTCGAGAAGGCCTTCGTCAAGGTTTTTGTGCCCAAATGTGGAACGAAGTGGTCATCTGAGTTCAGAGTCCTTCGCGGTCGTTCTAAGATGAGACCATTAGACAGATCAATTAGGAAAGAGTCGATATGGCAAATAGCATCGGTGTTGTGGCTCATGGAAAGTTTTTACTATCGTAAGAAATATATAATATACTTAGCCCAAGTCAGTGAAAAGATAGCCTTTGTACTTTGTTACTAATTTGTTTGAAAAACCATTAAAGTCCAGTTTTGGAAATCTCGTTAACGCTAATCGCCAGATTACGTAGCCTTTGCGTTGACTTAATGTTAGCTGATGACTATGATTTTCTATCTAACTTCGAACTCTCTGTCGTGACCGTTATTAATTGGAGAAATCATTTACTAATTGCTAGAAAATTGTTTCATTTAAGATTATAAAACAGGCAAGATGAAACTAAGAGAAAGATGAATCCAAACTTAAATAGCTAAATACAAAGACCTACCGCTCTGCCATAGTTTCCGATCTTAACCGGACTGGTCCCCTCATATCTCATTACCCTCCCGCTTATACACCTGGGAATATCTATCGCAATGAAATTTACGACTGAACACGCTGCCAGCTGAGCTAGTAAAACTCTTAAAAATGTTCACTTTCGTTTTTACCGTACGAGGCGGTATTTAGCACGCTGCGTGAACACAGTTCCCAAGCTGATGTTGCGTTAGTTACTCGTGGCTCACACTGCATTCGTATGGTACGCAAAAAGCTCATAAGTGATTATTCTTTTGTTACGTTTTCGCTCTGATCACCATGTAACCATATTCACTGCTCATAAGTTTAAAATAGTCGCTTCACAACAAGAGCGTGTCGTAAGGAGAGAGGAAAAGCGTTTTTATTTTTTATATGCAGACAAGTCGGTAGTGCGCGACGTCTCCATTGTCCGGAAAGCAAAATGAAATCTGCCACAGCCCTTTCGCAGCCTTCGATTAAAGGTCAAAACCAACTGCTGTCACCGCGCATCCCGTGGAAAAAAAAGATCATCACGCCCGCCGTGCACTCCGGCTGAGAGACTCCATTCGCGACTGCCACTTCTTAAGCTGCCATACTCGCTTTAAACAGAGTAATTTTAAAATTGGAGGCGAGAAAAATTTATCGGTTTATTCCATGATGGCATATTTATCAGTGCAAAGAAAGTCCGTGATGATGACCATACCAATTTAACTATATCTGTGAGAACCGATATTGAAGTAAACCAATACATGGTCAGCGAACACGGAGCCTTCATTACCTGAAACATGTTTATGCTTCATATGATATTCATTGTGAGCAGGTTTTTAGCACTTTATATTCACAAAGTTTTTCCTGAATGGTTGGTCTTCAAATAAACAATTTAATTACCTCTTTTCGACGCTACGAAAGTTTATTTTTACATCTTCAGGACTTTAATAATCAGTGTATTCATGTGTAAGTTAAATAACCTTTCTTAAACTGAAAGTAAATTGGAAACTCTCTTGGTACCTTGAGATTAAAACATTAACATGAATGTATTGATCGTGAAGGCATTTGAGGGAGCAGGCTGATTACAACGTACTTCAAAATGGTAACAATTTGCGCATGGTTGCTATACAAGGAGATCAACAAAAATGAAAATGGAATCATAAAGTAAAAAAAATGATTAGAAGAGGAAATATTAACAATATTGGTAACAGAGCGTCATTGATGTGAAACATTTTACAAATATACATAATTGTTTTGTATGTTGCTGTTGTTCAAAAGGAATTATATTCATAGTAAATGTGTGCTATTGACTAGATATTTTTTCTGAAGTGGTTTTCATTAGGTATTATTATATTTAGCTTAATTTTAAATTTTTATGAGGCAATTTAATTTTTTATTTGAAGACAATCTCCAGAAGAATTTTATTGTGGTTCATCAAATGCTAAACGGCAGGATTGAACCTTTTTCTGTGCCTTAAAACCCAACATTTGTCTGGAAACTCTCAGTTTATTAATTAATCTGTCGGCATCATATTTTAATATTTCTATTTATGTGTAAACTCTGTAAAGTTGATGTAAGCAGTAATAATTGGATTAGAAAATTATGTTCCAAAATTTAATCAACGAAGTTTTGGTATATTTTTTGCGATTTTTATTTTTAAAATTTTCCTATCGCTGAAGTCCGTAATTCAAACGTTGTTGTGTACTCAAATGAGGACGTGACCAGATCAGCTAAAAGACTGCCATTAAAAAGTCCATCGTTTAGCTTTTGCTTTCGTGAAATTACAATTTTAAAGCAATTAAGAAAGTATAATAATAAATATCGTTTTCATATAAAAAAAGATATCGTTTTTTCAGACTCTCAACTTTTATTGATCCATGTTGTATACTTGTCTGAATAAAGGCTAAAAAGCTTCTATAATCACCGCTTTTTTTGGCGTAAATAAATCAATGCCTCACTGATACTTGTCATCGATGATCTTTGCGACAGAACTGGTTGTCTTGAACCCTCCCCCCCCACACCATGGACCACCGCCTTGCCCTCATTTTTCCCTCGGCTTCTTCTTCCTCGAATTCTTCGCTCCAAACTTTCTCAAAAACTCCTCGGCCTTGAGCACGATTTTCCGTCATTTTATACTAAACGTTCGCTCACAATTTCCCTCGTTACGCCTGCATTCATGCCCTCTGTCGCCCTTCAGCGGCTATCCTCTAAGCACGCTCCAGCGGAGTAGTATCTATTTTTTTGAGTCTCTTTTATCCTCTATAATGTGAGCGGCGACAAAAAATGAACTAGGGGAAATATTTTGCAATCGGTTGACGGGAGGGAGTGCCATGTCACGCTCTTGATGAACGCGACAAGGCGGTACAGCAGTCCACCATGTGGCGTCCTTCATCAATTTTTAAGAGCGGGAGTGAGACAGAGGGGTAGAGAGAAAGAGAGAGAGAGGCGTCTATTACTCTTTATCTTTCCTCTGGGGGGAGGAGGGGGTTATTCAGCAAAGACTCGACATGGTCGAACCTCGGATAATCCGTGGCCGTGACGTCAAATCCCTCGACAATGCTCAACTGTTGAATGGTCATGAGTGAAATTTTCGAGGGTTTGACTTCGAAGTTTCGTCTAAGTTGAGGCTCAGGAATTCCGAGACCATATCGAATCGGAATATAGTTTCGGACAGAACCCGACGCAATCGAATGATAGTTTGGCAGTCTCGCGAAAGAAAATTAGGCTCGTGAAACTGAGACGAGTATGTACTGTGTGCCCCTGATACGAAACAATAATCCTTGAAGTTGTGCGCGTGCTCAATAAATGCTATAATAAGTATACTTTTTCGCTTATTCATCTATGAAATATGAGCTTTCGTGATGATTTCTCTAAAATATGTTTTTTTGCCTTACTGCTGTAACATATAAAATTCATGACTTATAATTTAAAAATTCGTCGTCTTTCAATGGCTTGTGTTTTTATCAGTGCAGTAAACATATAAAAAGGCATTATAACGCCCTCTAATAGTAGGATTCCATTTTCTGTTCAGGGTGAATATTTAGTGCAGTTGGATGCATAGAAACTTTCATTTAATCGTTTTTGTGACTTTAGTTCTGAATGACTCTAAAGTAGTGACGTGTTAACATCGTTAATTGAGTGAGATTGCGCAATCGAGAGTAAGATTATTTGCAAATATTTGATATGCGCCCACTGATGATATTAAGGAAATAACTAGGGAGAATTTGTAGCAATATCCAGGAGCAATTTATTTAAAAATTGAAAACATATTAAGAATATTTATCCAGCATTTAAATAAAACAGTTTGGGGAGTGGAGGATAATGGGTGAGAAATATTTTGTATACAAATCTAGTTGGAACCAGGTAGAAAACTGTACTTTATAGGAAAGAGATCACATTACTTCGGAAAAAGTGTTGGTATTTACACGCGTGCTCATAACTGTTGTGAGTGCGTAACTTTTGAAAATGTTATCGCCGGATGCAGAAGTTAATATTAGTCGCAGCCTAAAATATGTTGACATTAAGTAGGCAATGGTATTATTTCCGCTCTTCTACATGTAGTGTTCATGATATATTAGTTGTTTATCCCGCATTCTCGATCCGAGCTGGAAGCTTTTGCTGCCGCATTAGTGAAAAGTTACCCAGAGCTGTACCGTAATGTTTGGGCTGTTTATTATGACTTTTTATCTGATCAGGAAACAGTTGACTTTTATGCGATGGAATCTGAGGGAGGAACCGAAGTTTTGCGACCACAGTTATCTCCGGTCCGTTTAAATAGGGAGTAAGCGACGCGATTGGCCTTAAGATACGACGACCAAACGTGAAATGAGATAAGATAGCTCTTGTACGACATATTCTTCGGAAATGAAAACCTGCAAGAATTTTAGAAATGAAGAGAGAAGTAGATTCAGCTCTGAGGGTAGAAATGT